>JBBBDQ010000828.1:8945000-9000000 GCA_037127315.1 Ascarosepion bandense
CCTACACTTCCGATTTTCTATGAAATAATGTGTCTGCCTTAATTTTTCTTATATTTGCTCTATATGCGTTTATATACATATATATTTAGAGCTCTCTTAGAGAGTTATCCTACCACTGTATGTACAGGATACTCCTTTGGATTCTTCTATACCCATACTGCATGCTGATATATATATATATATATATATATATATAATCACAAATAAGGCAGGAATGCCATTAGTATGCAGGGGGTTACAAGGAATGAAAGTGAAAGAGAAGACTGAGAGTACGAAGAATTGAGTAAAGGACAAAAGATGAACAGAATTCAAAAAGACAATGTAATTAATGTTGCCTTTAAATTTTTGAAGATTTTAGTTGTCAGGGAAGTGCAAGAGAAGAAACTGTTGGAGTAGAAGTGAAGATTGTATTTCACCCTAGGCAAGGCAGTAAAGACACTGGTGAAGTGAAATAAGGAGGATTAGAGAAAAGAACAAAAAATAAGAAGCATTTGAGAAGGTAGATGGCTATTGATGTTGCATTTAGATTTTTTAAGGAGAGTAAGAAAACAGAAAGGAGTTCTACACGGGAAAAGTGCAAGAAAAACTGTTGGAGTAGAAATGATGGTTGCATTTAGTTATTTTTAATACTAAAAGAGTGGGACCTAACTGCTAAACTAGTAGCACGCTTAAATTCATGTAGTTGAAGCACTAAAAAAAAACTTGTCAGGACAGTTGCAATGAATATATTTGCAGAGAAGCCATGTTGCATTGGTGAGAAAGTGACTGAAATTGCTATGCCATGTCTGGATTGATTATTTTATAGATCTTTCTTTGGATTTTGTCATGAATCTCAAGATATGCAACAAAATCAGATATAGCAACAGTGTTCAATGCATGAACTAATGGTAGATTTATAAATTTGCAAGATGGATTCTGACAAGAAAAATCCTGACACAACATAGTGACTCAAATTAAATGTTAGCAAAAAAGCCCAGTGTCTATTAAAAAAATTCCAAACTAGAATACATAATTTGCTGTTACTACACAGACTGATAAAAATGTGTACTTGGTTTGTATATGATATAATTCCTTGATTGTTTCAGCTTATGGATCATGCTGAAATATTGGTTCTCATACAGTCACTGAAGTTAAGCAATGTCAAGCCTAATCAGTATTTAGATAGGTAACCACTGGAGAATATCAGGTGATGTAAGTGGTGATGAGTGGGTGGTGCAATGGATAACAGCTTGGAATTGTTAATCAGAGAGCTGAGTTCCAGTCCCTATCAAAATTCAACCTCTTATATTATTTGAAATTATAAGGAATAAACCCAGCTCTCCTCATAAAGAGGAGGTACTACCTGGAGAGAAGGCACCATGAAAATTGACTTAATATTTTTTTTAAACTTCTCCACATTAGCATTCACCTACACCAGTGCTGATGAGGCTTGGGCGGTTTCTTCACAGTATTGCTGCTAAACCCACTTTAAACCATGAGTTTGTGGCACATTTGGTAATGACGTGCACGCAAAAATACTTATAATATTCGTAGGGAATGCATTTAGCGATGGCTGTATGGTATCAGTGTGAAACCAGTTTGGCTAGTTAGTGGACAGTACATGTACATATGAGATTTGTCTATCATTGAGTGACTTACTCAGCTACAATTGCATTGCACGGTGAGCATACATTGTTTACCATGTGAATTATGATAAGAATATAAGAGATAGATAATAATAATAATGGTGTATAATAATTTTTATGCTATAGTTACCTGAGACATGAAAACTATTTCAAGTGTGGCACAAGTGTAAAATCGTTGTGAAACGCTGGGTTAGTGAGTAACTTCAAACAGAAGTTAATGTAAAAAAGAACAGTCAAAAATTGTAATCCTCCACCAAATCAATACTGACATCATCTTAGAAATTAGCAAGAGATGATTATTAAAATGAGAAAAAATAACTGCAATGAACTTGAAAGAGTGAAATTACAAAACTAGAAAGAGCAAACCTCCGCCAAGGCAATACAGACATCATCTAAGCGATTAGCGGGAGATGATTATTAAAATGAAAAAGAATAACCGTAATGAACTTGATCGCTCTCAAGAGTGAAAATATAAAACTAGAAAGAGCAAACCTCCACCAAGGCAATACAGACATCATCTAAGCGATTAGCGGGAGATGATTATTAAAATGAAAAAGAATAACCGTAATGAACTTGATCGCTCTCAAGAGTGAAAATATAAAACTAGAAAGAGCAAACCTCCGCCAAGGCAATACAGACATCATCTAAGCGATTAGCGGGAGATGATTATTAAAATGAAAAAGAATAACCGTAATGAACTTGATCGCTCTCAAGAGTGAAAATATAAAACTAGAAAGAGCAAACCTCCGCCAAGGCAATACAGACATCATCTAAGCGATTAGCGGGAGATGATTATTAAAATGAGAAAGAATAACCGTAATGAACTTGATCGCTCTCAAGAGTGAAAATATAAAACTAGAAAGAGCAAACCTCCGCCAAGGCAATACAGACATCATCTCAGCGATTAGCGGGAGATGATTATTAAAATGAGAAAGAATAACTGTAATGAACTTGATCGCTCTCAAGAGTGAAAATATAAAACTAGAAAGAGCAAACCTCCGCCAAGGGCAATACAGACATCATCTCAGCGATTAGCGGGAGATGATTATTAAAATGAGAATGAATAACTGTAATGAACTTGACCGCTCTCAAGAGTGAAAATATAAAACTAGAAAGAGCAAACCTCCGCCAAGGCAATACCGACATCATCTCAGCGATTAGCGGGAGATGATTATTAAAATGAGAATAACTGCAATAAACTTGGTTACATTTTTTTTTGCTTTTGGATAATAAAAAAGTAACCTTTTCCTTACACCTAATGGTGTGTAGGGCAGTGTTTTTGCTGTTTCTGTAACAAACTGTTTTTTATGGAACAGAGTTGTTAGTCCTGTGCCCAACCCCCAAACCTGGAGAAAGGTGATTTTCTAAGTGTAGCTTAGACTTTACACATGGCCGAAAGTAGGGGGTACCCAGTGAGGACCGAACTCACTACTCAGTTATAATAATTCTAGTGAGGCGAGCTTGTTGACCATTCCACCATGCCGAGGTGCTCTTGCTTTTGGATAATCAATATTAAATTTATATTATAAGTAATATTTTTGTGGAAAAAATAGTGCGTTCAGAAAATGTAATGACAGAAAGATGTGCATTGTGGTGCAGTGGATATTGGCTTGGAATGTCAAATCGGGAAGCTGAGTTCAAGTTCCAGTTGAATTCCTTGCATTCACTTATGCACAAATACCCTTGGGAAAGGTATTATTCCATCTCTTCACTCCAGTTATGGGTTAAATAATAGGACAGATTGAGTTCTATAGCTTTAGCTGGCAACCAGTTTACTGCAGAAAGCAATGGCAACCTACTGTGGAGTAATCTGCCCAGTCAGTCATGTCTTTTTTGAGACATAATCACCCAAAGTGTGTGTCTTGTTTGTCATTTAACTGACTGAATGGCAGAAAGCAATTTAGAGGAGGTCATTCTGTATTTGGCATGTGAGACGTATGAAAAAATATTAGTAAAAAAAACAGAAAAATAATCCAGAACCTTTAACCCATATCAAGTTGAACCCAAAATTTAATCAGTTCGTGCCAGTCATGAGGCCAATCACCCCTGAAAGTTTCATCCGAATTCATCCAGTGGGTCTCTTAGTATCTAGCTTACTCTGCTTCGGTTAAATGCAATAAGACAACATCTATAAGATTTCAAATTTAATCCTCGTCTTTTGGGGAGTATTTAGTTTCTTAGCAAATGGCATGTTGATTTCTTATTTAAATTGACATTTAAAAAAAAAATTAAATTTTTACCAACCTGTTTCAGGTAATATAGTCTATTTAGATACAGATCTTCAAGTGACGTCTGGGCTGGCTGGTTCCACCCACAAGACTATCGAGAGCAGCAGCAGCAGTCCTACCCCAACTCCTACGATTGAGGGGACACACAATCGTGTTTTACAGACTAGGAGTAGCAGCCATGAGGCATCCTGGGCTACACCTAGTAGCATCACAAGCAACACCAGCACCGACTCTGGTAAGTATTGAATTCTAAGACTTTCATTTGCAAATGTGCATGACCGATTGTGTTTAAGGATTGGTCAAGAGTCATTCAAAGATCAGTAAATATATTTGTCAAACTTATTTATCATAGTTTTCAAAAGTGTATTAATTGAAAACAATATAACTTTACTTTTTTTTTTTTTCTTGTCTTCTGCAGGATCAAAAAACTAGTGACCAAAGAGAAATGTGCAGAAAATGTTTTGACTTTTGAAATGATCATTGACTCTGTTTTTGTCTAAAGTTTTGGGGATCTGAGTTCAAATTCCAGTTGAATTCCTCGCATTCACTCCAGTTATGGGTTAAATAATAGGACAGATTGGGTTCTGTAGCCTTGGCTGGCAACCAGTCTACTGTAGAATTGGAGTAGATAGACTAAACTATCGCCCGGTTCACACTCCACCCACATCTATTGATCAGGTGAAGAGGCTCATCCCTTGTTTCCAGTTTAGGATGCGGTTTCCGGTTTTCTCTTTACCAATCTTTTCACTCCTATGTAGCCCCCTGCACATCAGTGGCGTTACCGCCTTGCTCGGGATGATATGATTAAAAAAAAGAAAAAAAAAAGAAAGCAATGCCAACCTACTCTGGGATAATCTTCTGCCCAGTCAGTCATGTCTCTTTTGAGACATGATCGCCCAAAGTGTCTATCATGTATAGCACTTAACTGACTGACTGAATATAATAGTTGAAAACATGATTAAGGCTTCTTCTGGGCATAAAGTTGGTGATTAGTTTTATATTGTTATAAAGTAATAAACTGATCCCTACTAATTACTACTTAATGATATAATACATCTCTTCCCACTCTAGCTATGAGTCAAATAACAGGACAGATTGGGTTCTATAGCCTTGACTGGCAACCAGTCTACTGCAGAAAGCAATGGCAACCTACTGCGGGATAATCTTCTGCCCAGTCAGTCTTGTCTCTTTTGAGACATGATCGCCCAAGTGTGTATCACGTATGGCACTTAACTAACTGACTGACTGACTGACTGATTTACAGTTGAGTTTGCTAACAGATTCTTTTTTTTGCACTTCCCGCTTATGGAATTCCCAACTCCATGCTTTTCAACCAACTTTAAACTGCTAGAGTGGGAAGAGATGTATTATATCATTAAGTAGTAATTAGTGGGGGATCAGTTTATTACTTCATAACAATATAAAACTGATCCCAACTTTATGACCAGTAGAAGCCTTAATCATATTTCCAACTATTATATTCAGTCAGTCAGTTAATTGGCATATGTGACACATGCTATAGAACCCAGTCTGTCCTGTTATTTAACCCATAACTGAAAGGCATAGACGGATTAATACCTTTCCCAAGGGTATTTGCGCGTAAGTGAATGCAGTGAATTCGGCTGGAATTCGACCCCCCCCCCCCCCAATTTCTCGTTTCGAACCGATATCCAATGCTCCACAGCGTACATCCTTTGTAAAGGATGTAAATCAGTACTGCACTTAAATATAGTCTAGACACCATAGTAAAGATCTCGCACAGATAATAACTATGAAAGTGTTTATAGAAAAGGCACAAGGACGTAACCTTACAGTCGTGGGGAAACTGACTGAAGCTGACCTGCAGGAACAGGGCCAATAATATTGCTGATTTATCTTTGGATTTTATGGAAATAACTGAAATTTCTAATTCTCATTGGGATTATATTTTAAGCAAGGGGAAATGAGACACAAGCTTGAAAAGTTGCTAAGCATGACAAAGCTCAGTTAAAATTGTCTTAGGCTTTAAAAGAAAAAAAGTTATTGGTGTGTATCAATTTTTCGTAGTTTATTATTCTTTTATCTCTTATTTTTCTTTGACATAAATTATATTTGACCAAAAATACAAGACTAACATCTTTGTTATATTTGGTACAAAAATTATCTTGCAAAAAATATATTCACTGAAAAAAATTTAGTACTAAGAAAACTTGAAATGTCTTTTTTTTTTTTTTTCCCCTTGGATGAAACTTTCAAGATTTCGGAGTGGCAAATCTAAACTTATTTATAAATGGAACTTTGTCTCTCTGTGTGCCTGTGTGTGTGTATCTGTTACCTATAGACTCTGAGATGACTGAACCGGTTTTCTTGAAAATTTACACAGTTGTACTATAAGCGTCTGCGAGTGTTCTTAGCTAGGCTTTGTATCGAGGTACTCCCGATAAATATCGAAAATCGATAATCAAAAAATCGGGTTATAGAAGGAGTGATCCGATTTTAATCAAATTTGATACACTCGTAGACAAAGACATAAGAAATGATATTCAGCAGTTTCAAGGTTGCAGTTCTTACAATAATGCAGAAAATCGATAATATATATATTTGAAAGGCAAGATGTTTGTGTGTGTCTGTTTATCTGCCTGTATGTCCTTTAAACAAATCCACAATTTTTATCCGATTCTCACCAAACTTCACACAAATATTCTTTATTCTGAGATCCAGGACCATGGATTAGTTTTAAAGCTTTCAGCTTACCCGAGCAACGCCGGGCTATACTGCTAGTGTGATATAATTTTCAAATTTTCTTTTTGATTATGACTGTTGAACTTAGAATGAAACTGATTGAAAACCTGTTTTAGAATTGTATCTTATCAGAATTTCTCTTTCTCAGTGTTTATATTTCTGTTGGATTGAATGACTTGTGACATCAGCATATGAAACAATAGGTATTATTTATTTTCATACATCTGCTTAAATATGTCTATGGACATGAAAGTTCAATACAAAAAAGTAGTTCTTTCAGTAGTACGTTTTGATTGCATGTTCTTGAAGGTTTCACTTGGGTCATTTTATATCATGACATTTGCTAGAGTATTTAATATAATTATTTTTTTAAGTTATACTTGAGTCCATTGGTAAATATTGGTTATGCTTTTGCTGAAGTTCTTTAGCAAATATCAGCATTGTTTATGCTGAGGTTTTTAGTCAGACTTTGGTGGTATTTATGGTGACATCTGTTGTTCGATATTATGCTGACGTCTGTAGTCAGGCATTATGCTGACGTCTGTAGTCAGGCATTATGCTGACGTCTGTAGTCAGGCATTATGCTGACGTCTGTAGTCAGGCATTATGCTGACGTCTGTAGTCAGGCATTATGCTGACGTCTGTTGTCAGGCATTATGCTGACATTTATGCTTAGGTTTGTAGACAAACATTGACAGTGTTTATGCTGAAGTCTCTCTCTCTATCTATCTGTCTATCTATCTATCTATCTATATATATATATATATATATATATATATATATATATGTATGGATGCATTATTAATAAAAAAGAAAAGTAAACACTCACTAACATCAACTGTGAACATGATCATAATGTGCTGACTGTGTTCGGAAAATAAAACATCCTATAATTCTAGTTACATAAAAGAACCCATACATTCAGTTAAAAGTTAAAATCACCCTTAATAATAGCTAAAAGTGTAGTTGAACATGTTTGGACATGCAGAAAATTCAGTTTCTGTATAATTTATATCCTGAAAAGACAATTATAAAAACGCAAGAAAAATTTAATTAAAATTTAACCACTGTACCTTGTCATTTATTTTTACTAAAACATATATAAAAGAAGGATTGCTGCCTAAATACAGGATGTGTGTGTGTGTTAAATTGTGGTGATTCTTAGTGCCAAGATTGCTGCTTTTTCAGTGGTTTACTGGTAGAAAGACATTTTTGTGAGAAAGTGTTCAATATCAAGTATTTATAGAATTAATGTGGAGACATTTGTTACTTAACTGAGCAGAGTTATGCCGACTTAAAAATTTCATGAAAGCAGAAGATAAAAAGCCCTGAAGAGTGAAAACATCGCAATAATTCCTTCATGAAACTTCAAAGTTGGCATACATCTGCCCAGTTAAGTGACAAACTTATATATATATATATATATATATATATTATGGACTCTCCTATCGATTTCGGCATATGAGTGTCTAACTCAGACTGCCACACAAAGAATTGTTTTGAGTGGTGAAGGCTTGTGTAGCACCATCCACACTCTTTGGAACTGCTGATAACAAACAATCGGTGCAGAAGTTCACCACAGATCGCATGGACTGCAGACCTCAGTTATTTGACCCATAACTAGAGGGAAGGGATGGATTAATACCTTTCCCAAAGGTACGACTGGAATTGGAACTTGGCTCACCGATTTCCCTTTCCAAGCTGTCATCCACCGCACCACAATGCACATCTGTCCATAAATGCTTACAGCACCTGGTATTCCCAAGCGGTCACCCATCTAAGTACTGACCAGGCTCAATGTTTCTTAACTTCGGTGATCGAGCGGGAACTGGTGTATTCAACATGATATGACCATAATTAAGTGACAAATTTTATATATATATAGTCAGTTGCAGACAGTCCTGTTTCACTGTAGCACAGCTCATCAGTATGGTTAGGCGTCAATTTAAAACATCACTACAAAGTAGCTATTTTGTTTCAACACTTCTTGTCTTGTCAAGTAATGGTTTTGATAAGAATCAAGACCAACATTTGATAAAATACAAGAAGTGTTGACACAAAATAGCTAATTTATATATTTATTATAAATTATAATTTAGAACATGTACAAACTACTACAAAATTGTACATTTTTGTATGTACATTTTTTATGTACAAAATTGAACATTTAGTTGCAATTATTTTCTTTGTTCCTCATTCATTTGGATGTACTTATAATTTATTTATTAATTAACTGTAATTTTTTCAAGAAAAGGATATGAGAGGAAAGCATGAAATTTTATTTAAAATTTGATATAGGTACCAGATTTCCTTATTAGCTTCTTGAGCCACCTACAAATTGTGTCAATTGATTTTGTCTGAAGCTCTTGTGGTATGGAAGATAATAACTTCTTGTATTTGCCCTTTAACTTCTTCCAAAGTATTTAGTTTCGTTTAGTAGACATGCTCTTTTAACCAACTCCAAAGAAAGTCATAGGGTGTTAAGTCAGAACTCCTGGCTGGTCAGTCAATAGGGACCATGACAATCCAGCCATTTTCTGGGGAAGAGGGCATTCAGTCATTCATGAATGACATTAGCAGGATGTAGAGGGGCACCATCTTGCATGAAAATCAAATATTTAACATTCTCTCAAGCGCTGATGACTGGCTAGATTTCATCTTGCAGCGTGGTAAGGTACTGATATTTCCTGGAAAGGGATATATATTATTCGAAGAAGCTAAGTGGTTTAAGCAAATGTAGCCAGGTAGGACCATTAATGGACTGTTACTCGTCATATGCAGTATGCTTAGGTGTAAGCTTATGCAATAGGTGTAGTCCTAGGCATCCCCACCTTAGTCTGTATTTATGGCTGACACCAGCCAATAATGTTACTGTGAGGGGGAACCAAGGTGTATGCATATTCATTACACCAGGTACTTTTTGGCATCATGAAGAATGAATAGACCCAAAATTCTGTCAGAAGCTATCCCACACCACACTGTTACTTTGATCTGATTCTGCAATTTTCAGAGATAACTAGCTCTTTCTCTTCTCAATAGTGGCAGTTATGACAGTTCACAAAACTAAATTTTCTTTTCTTATCTAAACTCGGTATAAAATTTATCACAGCTATGACTAAAAACTTTAAAAGACTTAATCAATGCAAAACAAAGTGCCAAAATTTTAAGGGCGGAATTCATACTATCACCTGTAATGATTACCACAAAGAATACATTAGAGAAACCACAAGAAATTCAAGTAAAAGATTATATGAACACAAAAAGAATATCTTACAAAACAACATACTAAACTTGTTAGTTGCTTACACGACTGACCACAATTTCGATATCGCTAATTGAAGGAGAAATCAATTTACTCATACAAGATTGTTTAGAAAGTGCTTTAATCACTAGATCAATAATAAATTTGTGACTTGGTTCTTACAATGTTTCACCATTCCTGGCACATTTTCTTCTATCACAGTGTGGAATATTTAAGGACAAAAATGATGAAGGCAAAAAGAAAAAAGTCTATTTAAAATTGGGTAGATTATACAATGTAACCCGGATATAAGAGAGTTGTCAGGACCGGATACAAGTTCTCTTATATCCAGGTTTGGTCTATTTTATATACATTACCACAGGGTCGGGGGACCAGATAAAATCTCTCTTATATCGGAGTTCTCTTATATCAGGGTATCTTATATCCGGGTATATACCCAAAATACATAAAAACAAATTTTAACTTTAAAATTTATAGCATCTCTCATTTGCGCACATTATGTCAATGAAAACATAGTTTGATGAAGTCCTAAAAGATAAAATGCATCAGACAACATTTTTTCCACTCTGTCATACCCCTTTCCCAAAAATTGTCTTTAATATATAAAAATGTATACATTGTTATCCCATATGCAAAAGTATTAGGACAAGATCTATTTTATCTTTTATTAGGCATCAAAATAAAGTTTAAAATCACCCGTCCTAACATTTTTTCATACTACTGGTAGTGTGCAAAAGTATTAGGACAGGGGTGATTTTCCTAAAAAAACCTCACTGAAATTCAAATACAGGGTGAAAAGCCAAGTAAATTGCTAATAAATATTGATTATTTAAAACGAGGTGTAAAGAAATGTATTAAAAAGAAGTTATTTAATTTTTCCTATTTTCTATTAAACAAGTTATTTTGAAACTACTCATTATTCTATTATCCTTGAATATGACTGACTTTTTTCTTATTTCCCCCCCTCTTGAATTGATAAATCTAATGTTACTTTGCAAGACACACTTTGGGAACAAATACAAGCTGCTTGGCAGTAGATACCATTAGATACATTGAAGAAGCTTGTGATGTCAATACCTGACAGAATGAAGGCTGTGATCAAAGCAAAAGGCTATTAAGTTTATTTTGTATCAAGTATTTTTTTTTTGTTAAAGCATTTGTTGAGTAAATCAAATAATATTACTTTAAATTGTTTATTTTCTGTCAATATGCCTCATAAAAGATAAAATAGTTCTTGTCCTAATACTTTTGCACAGTACTGTAATATATATATATATATATATATATATATATATATATATATATATATATATCATGAGGATTTGTTACATATCTCAAAGATGTGTATCTAAGGTCTTTTCTAATTGCAAATAAGCCAGTGTTCCTATAAAACAAAATCTGAAGAATTAATTCTTGTCTGTTTTAAATTTGCTAAGAAGTGTTCATTTTTACAAGATGATCAATCTTGATCCATTATTTTCTGATGGTAAATGAGGTTGTTTTTGTGTGTGTGTGTGTGTGTCCTTTAAATCAGTCAGTCAGTTAATTGCCATACAAGATACATGATTGGGCGATCATGTCTCTTTCAATCCATCACTGACTAGGCAGAAGATTTTACTGCAGTAGATTGACATTTCTTTCTATGGTAGACTGGTTGCAAATCAAGCCTATAAAACCCAATCTGTCATGCTATTTAACCCATAGATGTGGAAGAAGAGATGTATTTGTGCATAAGTGAATGCAACGCATTCAACTCAAATTTGAAGTTGGCTCTTTGATTTCTGATATCCATTACATCACAACACACATCTCTAAATATGTTACCCTACATAGAAAAACTTAGCCCTTAAGCTCTCAAGCTCAATATTAGGTTGTTAACCTTTAATATCAAGCACCATTAATCTGAAATAATTACTTATGTTTAGATATTGTCACCAAGGGTTATTAAAATGGCTGTGAAAGAATGAAACCATGCTCAAATTTTCTTTTAATATTTATTAGAATTATATGACCCCATTACAATATGCATGTTGTTGACGTTTATAAAATGTCATATTGAAAAAATGAGGTTCCACTAAATTGAAATTTAGAAAAAAAAAAAAGTCGCTGCATTCAAATTTACCAAACTTTTTATCAACACCTTGTATCTATGCCGTAAGAACATATTGTGGTATAATCATTGACCCGTGGCATTATATCTGAATACATATGTGAAAACACGGCACGTGAAAGTGGGGGCCGACTGTAATATGCCAAACTGTTTGTTAGAGCCTTGCATGTATATGATTATTACTCTGTTAGAAAGCAGTGAACCATCGCGTTATTTCTAAATTTATATAACATCCGTTTTTTTTTTTGTTTTTTTTTATTATTATTGTAACATCATCTCCTCATCCACCACACCCAATGGTGTGTGGGGCAGCAACTTTTTGTTACTGTTTCCGTAACAAACTGTTTTTTATGAGGCAGGGTTGTTAGTCCTGCACCCAACCCCCAAACCTGGAGGACTGATGGACTATTCTTGGTCCTTACGTTTACAGCACCTGGATTTATTATCGTACCATATTATTAAAATTCATTTTTTTTATAATCGTTTTACTCTAAGACAGTACTGCCACTGGTGCACAGAGGGTTATATGAGAGGAGAGGGGAAAGGAGAACAAGGTACAGGGAGTTTCAGAGAAAGATGGAAATCAAGGAGATAAAAGTTGATGTCGCACTTAAAATTTTGGTGAAAGCTATCAGAGAAGAAAGTATACAGAAGTGAGTTCCATAGGTGGGAAGTGTGAGAAAAGAAACTGTGAGAGTAGAAGTGGTACTTACTTTTGACTAGCTGCTAATCTAATAGCTCTAGTAAATTCTTGTAGATTTGGCACTAAGTAGATAAGCTCGTCAGAGCAGAAGCCATGAAAAAATTTGTGGAAAAGACAGATGGAAGTCACATTTTGTCAGTGAGAAAGTAACTGAATTCGAGCTGACAAATTTGGATCGATTATATTACTGATTCTTCTTTGGATTTTGTCAAGAACCCTTAGATGAATAGCAGGAGTACTGGACCAGATATGGCAATAGTATTCAATAAACAAATGAATGGTAGGTTTGTATATGTGCAAGATTGATTCTGATGAGAAAAAAACTTCCTTGCCTGACACAGTCACCCAACCTTTCTAGCAGTAGCTATTGATTTGATATAGTTGTTCCACTTGAGATTGGTTGAGAGAGTGAGACTGAGGAGGTGCTATGCATTGCCTTTTGAGAGACTCGTGTGATCCATGCTGATGTAAAGTTGAAAAGTTTTTCTATGGTGATTAAAGGAGAGCAGCTTTGTTTTGAAATCTCATGATAAAATTATGTAAATATTATTGATAAATACTTTTTTTAAGAAAACCTGAATTAATAAATCTAATTTGGAAAAGTATTTTCTATGATAACTTTCAACTTCACCAAAAAATATCCGGATGTTTATGCCAAAATAATAAAAAAAAAAAAAGAAACTAACAAGAAAGCTTAAAATTAATTACTGAATAATCTCACTCCAAAATGGTCAAAATAAGAGCAATAAGTTTAGAATAACATTTCGGAAGGATGAAAGTGAGATCAATGTTTGAAATTATTGATGAAAAAGATTAAAATAATACCAATGTTCAGAATAGCATTTCAAAATTATTAAAAAAAGAACTAATGTTTGGAATAATATTTCGAAATAGTTAATGTAAGCCCAATATTTGGAATAACATGTCAAAATTATTAAAATAAGTCCTATGTTTTGGATACCATTGCAAAATTATTAAAATCGGACTAGTGTTTTAAATAACAGTCCATCATGATAAAAATGATCCCAATGTTTGGAATAACAGGCCAAAGTGATTAAAATAAGACCAATATTTTTGAATAACAGTGCCAAATTATTAAAATAAGATCAATGTTTGGAATCATAGGTCAAAATAATTAAAACAAGACCAATGTTTGTACTAACAGTGCAAAATAATTAAAATAAAACCAATAAGTTTGGAGTGACTGTTAAAATACTTTAGAGTTTTGCTCTAAATTTTTGTTTTTGTTTGTAAAAACAAATAATCCAAAGAAACTTCAGGGTAGTGGGAAGTCTTTTTGTTTTTTACTGACATTAAAAAAAAAATCCTCACATATGTGGAAAGCATTTGCAAAGGAATCCTTGAATTATGCAAACTCGATAAATTTTTTTATTGTTTTTTTTTTTTACATCGTTTCTTTCAGTTTTCTCTTTTTCTTAGAGAATAATAACAATAAGAGGAATGGTATTGCTGTTAAGGAGAGACCCCTAGTTTGTTATTGTTGTCCAACGATGTCTACTTGGGGATAGTTTTATGTTATTTTAAATGCCTTTCGTTTTAAACAGGCACAGATTGAATTGTGTATCAAAGACAACACATTACAATAAAAATAGGGAAAAAAAGGGTTGCAGCATTTATTTTTTTAACGTTTGTTTATATGATGTGTCAGCATTATAGACATTAACAGGAGTTTTTGAGTGTGTCCGTATTTTTATACACACGACTAAAGGCATTAAAGTGTGTGTGTGAAGAGTCTGGCTAAAACTTGCATGCTTTCTTTACGAGTTAGAACTCAAACCACCCGTGTCAACTAGGACCCTTTATATCATCGGTTATAGCAACGTCTATTTCATTGTATATCTCAGTTCTGCAAGTGATGCTATAATTCTTGAACACTGACAATACCTTTCTTTTTGTGTTATAATGCATTTCTATAGTAAAATCATTAGTGATATATTTATCTAATAAATTCTTTTATATATCTAAAAATATGAATACTTTTATATGTCTAAACTAGCAGTATAGCCTGGCGTTGCTCGGGTGTAATGAAAGCTTTAAAACTAATCCATGGGCCTGGAGCTCAGACTCTTTGGATGTTGGCACGAAAGACTAAAAAGCAATAGTCGTTTCCAGTTAAAGTGAAACGTAGACTGAAAGAAAAATGAATGGATGTAAGTCAAATTTTGATTTCCTGGTATCGATATCAAATAAGTTTTTTTCGTCATGAACTGAATTTTGAAGGCTAAATAAGTTCTCTGAGTAAATGGTATCATGGCTGAGACTAAGAACTACAATTATACCTACTTAGAGCCAAACCCGAAGCAAAAACTAAAATAAAAGGGCTGAAAAAAATAGACATACAGGCACAAGCATCTTGCCTTTTATATATATATATATATATTATCGATTTTCTGCACTATTGTAAGAACTCCAACCTTGAAACTTCTGAATATTGTTTATTATGTCTTTGTCTATGAGTGTATCAAATTTGATTAAAATCGGACCACTCCTTCTATAACCCGGTTTTTTCGATTATCGATTTTCGATATTTATCGCTGGTAACTCGACACACAGAACCTAGCTAAGAACACTCACAGATGCTTATAGTACAACTGTGTATATTTTCATTAAAATTGGTTCAGCCGTTTTGGAGTCTATAGGTAACATGCGCACACACACACACACACACACACGAATAAGCTTAGATTAGATATATAAATACTTTTATATATCTAATAAATACAGTAGCTCTAATCTATCAGTGGATGTGCATTGTGATGCAGTCAATATCAGCTCCGAATGAGAAATAGGTGAGCAGATTTCAAATTTCAGTTGATTTTGTTGCATTCACTTATGCACAAATACCCTTGGAAAAAGTATTAATCCATCTCTTCCCTCCAGCTATGGGTTAACAGGACAGATTGAATTCCATATCCTTGGTTGGCAACCAGTCTACTGCAGAAATAATGGCAACCTAGTGTGGGGAAAATCTTCTGCCTAGTCAGTCATGTCTCTTTCAAGACAATTGCCTGTTTGTATCACGTATGGTACTTAACTGATATATAATTATTATATTACATGTATACAGGTAATATTCTAGGGAAAGGTTTTAATCTGTCTCTTCTTCCTCCAACTATGTGTTAAATAGCAGGACTGTTTGGGTTCTGTAGCCTTGGTTGGTAACCAGTCTATTTCAGAAAGTAATGGTGAGCTACGATGTGAAAATCTTCTACCCAGTCTATTTGAAGACATGATTGCCCAAGCATGTATTCCTTATGGAACATAACTGACTGAAATATTGGTTGTTTATATTCGAGTATACTGTTTCACAATTCTGAAACGTATTTCTCATGTTGCTTTATTAAAATTTCTTAGACTTCTAAAATCCAGCACTTTCTCACTCTTGTTGGAGGAGCCCCTATCTCTCCTTTTGGAGGAACCTCTCGACCACTTATCTCTGGTCTTAGTAGGCCATCTGGGTCTGAGGCATCATATCCGATTATCATGCCATTTTATCTTTGATCGTCCTCTAGTTTTTTCCCACTGCTTTGATGCCCGCTTTGTTGTTCTAATAATCTACCTTTTGTCTCTGCGACAAGAGACCTTGCCAGTCCATCTGTGTTAATCTTTTTTGTTGGTCTCGATTATGTCCTTCAATCAAGTTTTGCTGTTGAATCTAAATGTTGCTCCTCGTGTCATGTAAGGTGGTGCCATGCATGATTTGCCTCATTTTACAAGAGTCTCTACAGTAGTGGTGTTGAATGCCCATGTCACACTTTCAGAAGTCATCACTGGCAAAACATGTTCGTTGTACAACTTCCTTTTGGTTTCGATTATTGACTTGGGACTTCTCATGATGCTGGGAGCTTTTCCAAAAGCAGTCCAGCCAAGCACAATCCTTTCTTTTGACCTTTAGAAACAGGGTACCATCTCTGAGGTACATATAAATTTTCCTTTCTTGACGGGCTGTTCATCTACAGTAACTTGTAATGGTTTAGCATGGCTGATAAACATGGCCTTGATGTTAAGGCCTTCTGATTGCCTTACAGTATTGGTAGCATTGACCATCACTGCAATGTAGAATGTTAGAATAACTATTTAATTACTACTTCATTTTCAATGGGCTTACGGCCATATCACGTTGAATACACTGGTTCTCGCTCGATCACCGGAGTTAAGCAACGTTGAGCCTGGTCAGTACTTAGATGGGTGACTGCTTGGGAATACCAGGTGCTGTAAGCGTTTAGTGGCGGATGTGCATGCTTACAGCCATATCAAGTTGAATACACCAGTTCTCGCTCGATCACTGAAGTTAAGCAATGTTGAGCCTGGTCAGCACTTAGATGGGTGACCACTTGGGAATACCAGGTGCTGTAAGCGTTTAGTGACGGATGTGCATTGTGGTGCAGTGGATATCTGCTCGGAAAGAGAAATCGGTGAGCCGAGTTCAAATTCCAGTTGAATACCCTGCATTCACTTAAGCACTGGTACTCTTGGGAAAGGTATTAAGCCGAGTTCAAATTCCAGTTGAATACCCTGCATTCACTTAAGCACTGGTACTCTTGGGAAAGGTATTAATCCGTCCCTTCCCTTCAGTTATGAGTTAAATAATAAGGGTAGGACTTGAGGACCCTGCCCTTAAAAACAAATCCCAATGAATCTTGATACTTGAAAAGAAAAAAGTATTACTAGACACAAAACTTATGTAAAAACAATTATAAATTGTTGAAAGAAAAAGGTATTACCAGCAGTAAATAAATAAAATTTAGTTGGCAATAAATGACCCGCCAAGGTTGATATGCCATAAAAACAAAACAACCAACCAATCATCTTCAATGAATTTAAATTTACAATACATTGTAAATTTTTTAACAATTTATTGCAATTGTTTTCCATAGAAACAATGAAAATTTTAGTTCCTTGTTGGCAGGATCTTCAACAAGGTAACATACAACCTATAGGGCCACCTACTAAGTAAATACTTAAAAATATAAACAACCAGTATTTACCCATCCTCAAACCAAGTCACTGCTTATAGACTTGCATATAAATAACTAATATTTCAGTCAATTTAGTGCCATACATGAGACATGCTTGGGCGATCATGTCTCAAAAAGAAGCATGATTGACTGGGCAGATTTTCCTACAGTAGGTTGCCATTGCTTTCTGTTGTAGACTGGTTGCCAACCAAGACTATACAACCCAATCTGTACTGCTATTTAACCCTTAGTGGGAGGGGGAAGCGATGTGTTAATATCTTTATAAAGGGTATTTGTGCGTAAGTGAATGCAACGAATTGAACTAGAACTCAGACTCGGCTCTCCGATTTCTTGTTCTGAGCCGATATTCACTGCACTACAATGCACATCTGTGACTTGCATATAAATGGCCAATGTAGACTTGAATATAAACAAACAGTAAGTGTTTATAGGCACAAATATGAGTGGCCAATACAACTTGCATATAAAAAAATCAATATTTACAAATCAAGTCAAATGTTATAGGCTTGTGTATAAACCTACCAATACAGACTTGCATATGAACATCCAATATCAACTTGCATATAAACAACCAATATTGACCTATCCCTGGATCAAGTCAATGCTTACAGATTTGTATATGAGCAGCCATTATAGACTAACATATGATCATCCAGTATTGACTTATTCCTGAATGAAGTCAGGGCTTATATATGAATAACCAATATAGACATGCACGTAAACAACCAATATTTACGAATCTTTGAATTGAGTCAATGCTTATAAACTCAAGTATAAAAAGGAATAATTTTGAGATTAAATATCTCAATAAGGGTTGATGCCATGACATAAGTTTAATTCAATCAACTCCATCCTATTAAGGACCAGATATTTAATATAAATGATCACATAGTAGCCAAAGCATAATTTATCATAATGAAATATGCTTTAGAGGGATTGACTTTTGTCAGTAACTCACAAATAGAATTTAAATTTGACTTTCCTTAAATCGGGTAAATATAAAATAAATTAAGTTTGGAAGGGGTTAAAGGTCATAAGAATCTGCTTCAAAGTATATATTACTTTTGATTAATGCAGGGGAGTCAAAGAAGAGTTGCCTTTATAAAGTAAGATTCAGAATTTGTTAAGGATTCTGTCATTAATGTTGAGACTTTTATAGTTCGAAAGATTGCAGCTTGCTGATATCTAAAATAAACATAAACATTTCTGTCTTTTATACAAATGTTTGTATGGCAACAAACGGCTCTGATGAGCATTTTTCCCTGGTGTCCCATCCACATGATTTGGTTGGTAACCAGTCTATTGCAGAAAGTAATGGTGACTTAGGGTGTGAAAATCTCCTACCCAGTCAGTCATGTCTCTTTGGAGACATGGTTGCCCAAGCATGTATTCCTTATGGAACACTAGCAGTATAGCCCGGCGTTGCTTGGGTGTAATGAAAGGTTTAAAACTAATCCATGGTCTTGGAGCTCAGACTCTGCCTAAAGAATATTTGTGTGAAGTTTGGTGAGAATCGTATAAAGGACATACAGACAGATACACGCACCCACACAAACATCTTGCCTTTTATTTATATATATATATATATACATTTTTAAACTTACAACTTTTTAGTAGTTTTTCCTATATAATATATATAATATTATCGATGACTGACTGGGCAGAATATTATCCCGCAGTAGGTTGCCATTGCTTTCTGTGGTAGACTGGTTGCCTACTAAGGCTATAGAACCCAATCTGTCCTGTCATTTAACTCATAACTGGAAGGAATAGACCGATTAATACCTTTCCCAAGGGTATTTGCACGTAAGTGAATGCAATGAATTCAGCTGGAATTCGAACTCGACTCCCCGATTTCTCGTTCCGAGCCGATATTTTTCTATTTAAGTGTTATTTTAAACATTATTTAATTTTGAATTAATTTCCTGTGTGTATGCAAGCGGTTTGCTGCCAGTATAGGTTGTTTTGTATTCTAATGTATTTCCTGAATATGTCAAGGTTGGTGAGCGGCTTTAACAGATCTTTGTGATGTACTTTGTAGAATGCCTTTAATTGTTTAAACACTAGCAGGATAGCCCAGCGTTGCTCGGGTGTAATGGAAGCCTTAAAACTAATCCATGCTCCTGGAGCTCAGACTCTTTGGATGTTGGCACGAAAGACTAAAAAGCAATAGTTGTTTCCAGTTAAAGCGAAACCGTAGACTGAAAGAAAAATGAATGGATGTAAGTCAAATTTTGATTTCCTGGTATTGATATCAAATAAGTTTTTTTCATCGTAAACTGAATTTTGAAGGCTAAATAAGTCTTCTGAGTAAATGGTATCATGGGTGAGTCTAAGAACTACAATTATACCTACTTTCTGTAGCTACCATAAGAATAGGATTACATAGAATTTAAAATGAACTTTTTTCTCTCTCCGTCCTCAGTCTAAAAAAAAAAAAAAAGTTAGCGTCCTTTCTCTCCTACCAATCCTTTTTCCTCACCTCCGCCAAAAAAACCCACACGTGTTCCTACCAGCACCGTATCAGTATGAATTTGAGAGAAGAACCAAAGACAGTCAAAAGATTTCTGCAAAAATGTCGAAAATGCAACTTATTTCTTGTGACTACTGGTAACGTCTGCTGATCGTAATTACTGCTGAGAGGTTCTTATAATTTAGACTAGTTAAAGAAAATGTTTGTTTAATTCATGCTGTGTATATTTTATGACATATATTTTCTTTCAGATGACTTTATTTTGTATTTTTTCTTTTTTGTTTTTGTCTCTAGCTGCCAGGTTCTTATAATTTAGACTAGTTTGTATCTGTTTTCTTTTAACCATTTACTTTTGTTTCTAAAAATATACTAAATTTTTCGGTTGTCTGAAGGCTGTTTCGACTTTAACTAAGTTAAAACTTAGTATTTGTTTTTTTGTTTTTTTTACATCAATTATATATATATATATATATTTAATTGGGATGTTAGCATCCCTGTAGTTCCAAAAAATATAAACCTACAAAGGGCGGAAGAACTCTCAAAGAGTCAATGGCCAGCTAACTAGAGGTGATGTCTCAAATCATCGTGGAGAAGGCAACAGGATACCACTCCACTATCTACCCCCGCTCAGTCATGGATAGTTACAACAAATATATTAAAGCCAACAGCGTGAAGGGGGTTGCTTCCCAAGGAAGCAACTCCTCGCTTGGTAAGGACCAGTATGGGCAACAGGTGCCACCTGACCATCATCCGGCGACTGTTAGCACCAACGGCGTAAAGGGGACATTTTACTCCAAAATTTGTCCCTCATCCGGGAAAGAACGACATGAGCAACAGGTGTCTCTGGACCGTTACCCTGCAACTGTGCGCATCAAAGACAAACTCACTATAGGAACATGGAACGTTAGGACACTCAACTGTGGACAACTAGAGAATGTCAAACAGGGGATGAACAGACTGAATATCAACATCCTAGGCATATGTGAAACAAGATGGCCTAATTACGGAGATTTCAGTAGCGACACCCACAGGATAATATATGCAGGAGGTAAAAAACACGAAAAAGGGGTCGCTTTAATACTAAACAAACAAGTGAAGAGATGTGTACTTGGATACTGGCAACTGTCAGAGAGAGTCCTCTAGGTTAAACTGCGGTGAAGGCCCCTCAATATAGCTATTATAGTAGTTTATGCGCCAACAACTCAAAACTCGGAGGACGAAATAGAATTTTTCTATTCAATACTGGACAGTGCTAAGGCTCAGTGCAAAAGCCAAGAAGTTAGGATAATAATGGGGGACTTAAATGCAAAGGTAGGTAAAGATAGAGAAGGAGACACGAACGGCAACTTCGGTCTAGGAGAGCACAACGAAAGAGGAGAAAAATTGATCCAATGGTGCTCAGCCAATGACCAGGTCATTACTAACACCTGGTTCCAAGAACACCCACGACGTTTATGGACATGTAGAAGTCCAGGAGGTGACACGAAGAACCAAATAGATTATATAACTATAAACAAGAGATTCAGGAATGCAGTAGTCCAATGCAAAACATACCCAGGTGCTGACTGCGGAAGTGACCACGTCCCAGTCATCTGCAAACTAAAAGTGAAACTCCGAAGACTGAAGAAGCCCAGCATATCACCAAGGCTGCAATACGACACACTAGAGGACGATCTCTCCCTGCAGAAAGCATACAATAACAGCGTGAGAAGGAAATATGAAGAACAAATTGGAAAAGGGCACTCAAAATGGGATTCACAAAAAGAAGCGATGGTGACCTCAGCGAACAACATAGCCCCAAAGGAAATCAGACGCAGAAGAAAAAACGAGTGGATGACCGAAGAGATCCTCCACATGATGCAAAGGAGACAAAAAATAACGCCAAAACACGGAGCAGAGTACAAAATCTTCACAGGGAGATAAGGAACAAATGCAGACAAGCCAAAGAGGAATGGCTCAACAACAAATGTGCAGAAGTAGAGAGACTGAGCAGGAACAAAGCAGAGATGCATAAAGAGATAAGAGAACTGACAGGACAAAAAAACCTGCTCCTCAACAGGATGCATAAAATCCAAGGAAGGGACAATCATATTAGAGAAAGAGGAAATACTCCAGCGATGGGAAGAATATATAAAGGATCTCTTTTGCGACAAGAGAGAACAACCGAGAATACACAAGGAGATGGCTGGACCGGAAATACTAAAATCCGAAGTGGAAGCTGCAATGGCCAAAATGAACAGAAACAAAGCACCTGGTCCAGATGGCATAGTGATAGAGCTGCTGACAGCCTTAGAAGAATATGGCATAGAAAAGATTACCGACATAATAAACGAAATTTATACCAGCGGAATAATACCAGATGACCTATGCAAGTTGATATTTATAGCGCTGCTGAAGAAACCTGGTGCAAACGAGTGCGAACTACACAGAACTATCAGCTTAATGAGTCACATTACAAAACTGATTGTCAGAATCCTGATGAATAGAGCGAGAAGCAGAATCAGGTCAGAGATAGGGCAGGAACAGTGTGGGTTCGTCAAAGACACTGGAACAAGGAATGCCATATTCATGATTAGGATGCTCTCTGAAAGGGCATTACAAATGAAGAAAGACTTGTACCTATGCTTCATTGACTACGCGAAAGCATTCAACAAAATACGACACAAACAATTGATGGAGAAGCTAGGCAACCTCGACATTTTCGGCAAAGACATAAGAATGATCAAGAATCTCTACTGGCAGCAAACGGCCTGCATACGGACAGGTAACGACCTCAGTAGATACACAAAGATAGAAAAAGGCGTAAGACAAGGATGTGTCTTTTCACTGGATTTGTTCAACCTATACAGCGAGAATATTTTGAGGACCCTAGATGACATGCCAGGATTTGATATTGGAGGCCACAACCTGAACAACATAAGATATGCGGACGATGCAGTGCTGATTGCAGACACAGAAAGGAAACTACAAGACCTCATACAGAAAGTAGCAGTGGAGAGTGACAAGAAGGGACTACAAATAAACTTTAAGAAAACTGAGTGCATGGTCATCAGCAAAAGATACAACCCAAAATGCCAAATACAGGTGGGGGATAACAGAATCTAACAAGTACAAGAATTTAAGTACCTAGGAAGTGTTCTAACAGAAGATGGAAAGTGCGACACGGAGATCCGAAGGCGAATTGGCATGGCAAAGGACGCGTTCCAGAAGATGAGCAAAATACTAACACACAGGAAAATCTCAATAGAAATGAAGAAAAGAGTGCTAGACTACTACGTGATGTCAGTTCTTCAATATGGCTGCTGTGACTGCTGGACAATATCATCGAAAATGAGGACAAAACTGGAAACAGCGGAAATGTGGTTCAACAGAAGGATGCTGCGGATATCGTGTACTGAGCATGCAAGCAACGATGAGGTGTTGGAAAGAATGGCAACAAAAAGGAAATTGATGCTGAGCATCAGGAAGAGACAACTGAAGTTCCTGGGACATGCAATGAGGAAGGAGAGTCTGGAGAACCTGATACTGACTGGTCAGATAGAAGGAAGGAGAGACAGAGGAAGGCAGCGGATAACATATTTGCAGGGCCTGATCAGGTGGATGACGGAATGGGGGTTGCCAGGAGCAACAGGAGCAAACATACTAGCCACAAGGGATAGGGAGATGTGGAGAGCCATGATCGCCTACGTCCTGAAGGGACAGGGCACATAGAAGAAGAAGAAGAAGAGCCAAACCCGAAGCAAAAACTAAAATAAAAGGGCTGAAAAAATAGAGACATACAGGCAGATAAACAGACACACACACACAAACATTTTGCCTTTTATATATATATATAATTGATTTTCTGCACTATTGTAAGAACTGCAACCTTGAAACTTCTGAATATCGTTTCTTATGTCTTTGTCTATGAGTATATCAAATTTGATTCAAATCGGACCACTCGTTCTATAACCTTATTTTTTTCGATTATCGATTTTCAATATTTATTTGGGGTACCTTGACACAAACCTAACTAAGAACACTCGCAGACGCTTATAGTACAACTGTGTAAATTTTCAAGAAAATCAGTTCAGCTGTTTCGGAGTCTATAGGTAACGGACACACACACAAACAAAGTTTCATTTATAAATAAGTTTAGATAACTGACTGAAATATTGGTTGTTTATATTCAAGCATACTGTTTCATAATTCTGAAACATATTTCTCAGAGTGTGCTACTAGAATGGCATCTATGTCCCACTCTTTTACCGTCGAAATAGTTAAAGGCAACTGACTTGGTATCTTGACTTCAGTTACTTCCTGATCAATATGACGTGACTTCCCTCTTTATTTTTTACAAATATTTTCATGGCAACTGATCTGATGAGCTTTTTTTTCCTGATGCCCCGTCCACTTGAATCTAAGTATGCTACTAGATTCGCATGTAGCTCCCACCCTTTTACTGTTGAAATAGTTAAAGGCAACTGCCAATTCTACTTGAACAGTTTCTTTTCTCTCATTTCCCGCCTGTGGAACTCCCTTCCATTTACCTTTTTCCCTGGTAGCTACAATCTCCAAAAATTTAAACGCTGCATCAGTTGCCATCTTCTATCTTGTTGAATCCTGTTCATCTTTTATCCTTTCCTCAATACCCCCCCCCCCCCGTACCTAGTCTTTTCTCTCACTATAACCCTCCCTGTGCACTCGTGGCGATTCTGCCTTGCTTGGAGTATCATGATTAAATAATAAATTTAAAAAAAAATATTTCTTAATTTTTTTCAGCTACGAAAAAGCTTATAGAAGATCGACCAGTTGGTAAGACAGAAGTCCGTAAAGAAATCTTAAAATTTGTTGTGAATCTAAGCAGCTCAGTTGGTATGAAGTTGTCTGAACAAGGCCTTTTGAAGTAAGTTCTTTTTCGTTTAAGATTATTAATACTTTTTTTTTTATTTGTATATACGTATAGATTCTGAAATGTTCATTTGGGATTTGTGAGTCCTGGAGCGGGTGGTAATGAGTTGACTTCCGCTATTTCTTATGTTAAAATAGAAATTCTAATTATTTGCCATGTTATATTTTCATCACTATAATATACTGCATATATGTATTTTTTATATGCATGGAAAAAAAACAACATTGAGTGCAGATATATTAAAGACAACAGATGTTTTGTGTCATTAAAATTAATAAACAGAAAATGTTTTTAGTCTTTAATAATGTTTGCTTTAAATAACATTTACTGCTTAAATATACAGAAAATATATATATATATATATATTTTGTGTATTTATATATATGGTGTCTCAAAAGTCTCACTAAAATTGGAAGAAATTGTACATTTGTGAAATAGAAACCAAATTTGCATGACATCATCTTCCATACTAATATGTTGGCACATACAGAAACATTATTTTATTTGGTAAATAAATATAAAACTTATTTGTCATTGCTAGTGTGACTTTTGGAACACTCTGTGTGTTTGTGTGTGTGTGTGTGTGTGTATATATATATATATATATAGTAATAGTTGTTACAATGGTTTATAAAAGCATAGTATCATTACACAAAAATTCTTGTGTTTCACAGCATAACTGCCCTTCCTCAGGTGATTTGTGGAACATTTTATAAACCATTATAACAACTATTACAATATAAAGCTCTACTTTGTATCCAGCACTCTTTATAAAAGCAAATGCTTGAACAGTGGGTTTAATAATTGATGTGTTCTGTCGATTTCTTATACAATCTATCTATCTATCTATCTATCTATCTATCTATCTATCTATAATCACAACTACAACTGAGATAGTATTCTTGAATATGGCAATTAGCTACATCTGGCAGCAGGGCCTCTGATCAGAAGGTTTTGTGCTTGCTACTGTTCTAACCTGGGGTGGTAGCACCTGTTAGGGTCACAGCTATGGGCAAATAATTAACCCCCCTCCCCAAACTGGAGTCAAAACATTATGAAAAAATGAAAATAAATTTTTATAATAATGATATCAGCAATACATTTTCATAGTCAAAAAGAATTACTACCAACATCATATTTTTGAAAAACATAGAATTATCTGCAATACATTTTGTAAAAGAAAATATTAATACTCTGAAGAAAATTAAGATTTGGCATTAAATGACCCATAAGAATTTGATATGCCATTAAACAAACAATTAAAAAAGATCTGTTTATGATTGACATAAAGTTTGTTATAGGTATTTCTAAAATACAATTCTTAATACAAAACAAAATAATAAGCTAAAATTTGAAAGAGGAATTTACTTTATCACCTGTAATAATTGTCAAAAGAAATGCCTAAGAGAAACCTCAAGAAACTAAAAAAAGAAGTATTATATGAACATGAAAGGAATCTTGTACAAAACACAGTCACTGTGATGAATTTGACTATAACTTTGATTTTAAAAAAATGCTTCTTTAATAAAGAGAAAGCAATTTGCTAAGATGAAAATTTATAGAAAGAGCTCTAATTGGTAAATCATCAGCAGTAAATTTGTGTCCAGCTTCTTAAAACATTCCACTTTTCTTGGCAGATCTCTTATCACATGTGGATTATTTAATAACAAAAGTCATAAAAACGTAAGCAAAAAAAAAAACAAAACAAAAAACAAATGAAATCAACTGTTGTATAAAAACAAACATATTAAAAGATAAAATTAATTTTCAAATTTTCAGTGTCCCCTTCCTCTCTTTTGTAAAGATGTATCAGTGTAGAGATCACTTTAGTTTGATGAAGTAAAGGATAAAATGCATCCCATGAAAACTTTTTCCACTTCATTATAAATTTTTCTAAAACTGTTCTTGATGGACCAAGCATGGGAGCAATGATGAGATGTTTGAGCAGGGTGCAAATGACTTAATGTCAGGAAGAGACATCTGAGGTTCCTGGGACATGAAATGAGAAAGGAGTGTTTGGAGAATTTGATTTTCAGATGACTAGAGGGAAGGAGGATATGCGTTGTGGTACAGTGGATATCAGCGCGGAACGAGAAACCGGGGAGCCGAGTTCGAATTCCAGTTGAATCCATTGTATTCACTTATGCGCAAATACCCTTGGGAAAGGTATTAATCCGTCTCTTCCTTCCAGTTATGGGTTAAATAGCAGGACAGATTGGGTTCTATAGCCTTGGTCGGCAACCAGTCTACCGCAGAAAGCAATGGCAACCTACTGCGGGATAATCTTCTGCCCAATCAGTTATGTCTCTTTCAAGACATGATCGCCCAAGCGTGTATCACGTATGGCACTTAACTGACTGATAGGGAAGGAGGGACAGGGGAAAGAGGTGCAAAACATATTTGATGGGCTTGAGCAAATGGATGGCAGAACGGGGTTTGGGAGAGATACCAAGAGGAAAAATAGTAACGGCGACAAGGGTCAACGGTAAGTGAAAGTCCATGATTGCCTATGTTCTGAAGGGACATTACACACGAAGAAGATATGAAAGAAATCTGTATATCGTCTTTCAATACATAAGTCTTGGTATGAATGCTTATTGTATGAAGGTAAAAGTTTTAATGTAAAAATATTTTTTTTTCCTTCATGGGAACAGATGTCTAGCAAATTTTCTTCTATAAAGATTTATTTTCATCGTAAGTATTATCAGTTAAAACCATTCTTGTAAGACTACAATTTCTCTTTCCTTATTAATGTCCACGAAAGAAATGATGTTGAATACTTTTAAAAGCAATCTCAGAGGAAATTTTTTTTTTTCTAAAGATGTATTTTCTACTTTTCAAAGAGTTTCAGCATTGCAAATTTATTAGGAACTAATGAAACCTTCTTTTTTTTTATTTTCTTTTTTTTTTAGGCTACTCATTGTTTATGATGATAAAAAAAATATTTTCTTGATAAAAAAGATTTTAAAATAAGCATATTTTGGTTATATTTGTTTCATTCTTGTGTAAAAAAAATTATATGGATTGAAGTAAATTAAACAGGCAGTCTCACCGTTGGTATTAAAGAATCGGTTCATTTTCACTGTAACCAATCTTAAACTCTTATCCTGCACTGACAAGAACTTAGCTAATACTTATTTGTTGTTTACACCTCTTATTTTTCAAGTATAATTTGACTCTAATGGAAAGAATGTTTACCAGTTCATCATCAGAACTAAGAAATTGTTTTACTATCATTATAACCAGTCTTGAACTTTTTCTTTTCTTCCTTTTAAGCTGCTCACTGTTTATGACATTAACAACATTTTTGTTGATGATAAAAAGATTGTAATACATTGTGTATTGTGGTGCATTGGATATCGGCTCGGAACGAGAAATCGAGAAGCCGAGTTTGAATTCCAGTTGAATTCAATGCATTCACTTACGCGCAAACACCCTTGGGAAAGGTATTAATCCATCTCTTCCCTCCAGTTATGGGTTAAATAACAGGACAGATTGGGTTCTATAGCTTTGGTTGGCAACCAGTCTACAGCAGAAAACAATGGCAACCTACTGCGGGATAATCTTCTGCCCAGTCAGTCATGTCTCTTTCGAGACATGATCGCCCAAGCATATTTCACGTATGGCACTTAACTGACTGAATACATTTATATATATATTTTTCATTTATTTATTTAAACATTATTTTTAAAGAATACTCGTAATTGGGTAGATGCTCTGTTTTTTTAAAATTAAACTATATTTACATCTAATAGCCTGAGTAATTGAGAAACCTTTTTAGGAAAATATGCACCCTTTGTCAGGATTCAAACCTGCGTCCCCTAGGAGAAAACATCATTAGATCTGAGATATCTTAACCGCTCGGCCACGTAAGACTAATGGTCAAACAAAGCTCAAATAGTGCTTTTAAACACACATTATTTATGGAAGTGTTCATATCTGCTCTGTTTTCGTATCCTAATTTAAGCAAAGACAATTTATTTACAAAATTTTTATGAAATCTGTTAGGAAATGGATTAACTTCGATATATTGTAAATTTATTTGTTTAAACATTATTTTTAATGGATACTTGTATTTGAGTAGAACACATCAGATCTAATAAAGGTTTTCTCTAGGGGACGCATGTTCGAATTCTGCTGGAGGATGCATATTTTTCTAATGAGATTTCTTGATTATTCAAGCCAGCAGATGTAAATAAATATACTATTTAATTATGAAAAACAGAGCATCTACCCAAATACGAGTATTCATTAAAAATAATATTTAATCAAATAAATTAAAAATATATCAGAGTTAATCCATTTCATAACTGATTATGTAAAAATTACATAAAAATATGTGTGTGTATATATAAAATGTATTTATAAAGTGTCTTTTTTTTCATTGGGTATAATTTTATATGCTGCTATGTGCAAAGTAGGGCTATAATTTTAGAGCCTCCAATAAAAACAACTATCAAGGGGTTTTAAGATTTGATACTCAATAGGTCTCTTGTATAATTGTGGTAGTTATTACTTGCCTACTTTTTTTGTTTTTAATTATTTGATTGTTTTGGGTTTTTATCATATTTTTTTTTCCTTTGGCCTGGAAGCTTAACTGAATGTTTCTTTAAAATATTTAGTACTTCTTATGAAAAAATAACTTCATAAAGAGGCAAGCTTGGGTGAAATTCAGCAAAAGTTCTTTAATAGATTTTTAAAATTTACTTAAAATTTTTATAATTTTATCTTTTTTTTTTTTTTTAATGCTGGGGTTTTTATGGCTAAGATTTATTATAATTGTAGCCATTTCTTACAGTTTATATGTTTTTTTTATTATTGCTGAATATTTGTCATATTTCTTGCATTGGTTGGTTATATGTGGTTCACTAAATGTCAAGTTAATTGACAAGATAATGTAATGATTGTATAATCAATGGAAGTGCTGTTTTTATTATTATTATTATTATTATTATTATAATGATGTTGATGGTTCTGCAAGTGGGTAAGTTGACACTGAAAAATGGTTCAGAGCAAGAAAAAATAAATTAAAAAATCTTAAATTTCATTTTTTATTTCAAAGATAAATGAAATTGCTATCCAAATACACCCAGTAACTTATAATCAGAGAGACGATATTTTTTATTTTGTTTGATAGTTCTTTAGAAAGTTTACACATCTGTCTGCTAGCATATCATCATAAGTCCTATAGCCCATTAGGGTTGCAGGATATGGCATGTAGTGCAGCTATAGCATCAGTGGTGTGTTTAGGGCAGGTTAACATGACAACATATTCCTCTTCAAGCTTGGTTTTGAATTTAGATATTTCCTTTTAGACAGGCTGCCAACTCAAGATAAATGCCCTCTGAAAGGTTGAGAACCAAAAAATGGGGATAGCAACTTGGACATGTGTGTCAATTGTAAATAACATTTATAGTAATATATATATAGTCATCCGCAGACAGATCTGTTTTGCTGTATCACAGCTCATCAGTATGGTTAGACTCTGATTGCTTTTAACCCAGTATATATATATTTAATATAAATTATATTTTAGAACATGTACAAATTCTAAAATATAATTTATAATAAATATTCACAGCTTTATATATTATATATCAGGCACTGTTTTAAATTAATGTTTTGGTATGTTGTAAAAAAAATAAAATAAAAAATAAATAAAATAATTTTTTTTTCTTTGTTCCTTATTCACTTGGAGATATATATTTATATATATATATATATATATATATATATATATATAAATGTGTGTAAAAGTTTACAGTGAAGAAGTTTTTAACTTTCAAGTTTTTCGCAAAAGAATGTTGGAAACTTTTGCATATACTTAAATTGTATGTGAAGTACTTGTGTTCAGTAGATTTGTAGAATACTATTTGCTAGTAAAATGCATTTAAAACATTTGTACATTCACGATGTTTTTCTTTTTTTTAATGTTAATAGCTCTTCATTTCTTGTAAAATAAAATGTCCTTTGGAAAGCCTGTGAATAAAAGTGAGTGAATCAATCTTCATAGTAGGTCAATAAGTTTGGCTCTTAAGTGAGAAAGTATGAAATTTCAGTATCTTTAAGTAGCTTGCCCTTGTTGCTGGAGTAAACTGTGATTCCACCACCAGATGGCTGACGTAACCAGTACATTATCATCGTTTTACTTCATAGGAAATTATTTCTATTTTTGCATTTGGCTCTTAACGATAAAAAAACCCCTAAAAAATGAACAAAAAAAAGTTCTATGTCAATCATGAAAATTTTTTGATTGAATTGGTTTTCTGCACCATTTCACCCTTGAGAAAAATGGTCGGAAGCTGCAGGTTGTGTGGTAGGATAATTTTGCCATTAACAAGGGCTCTGCTTAGTGATGTTACTTGGTTTATTTGTTAAGATGTAAAGGTAGTGTTTATTATTAAACTTTTGGGATTCATTTAACTTCCTAAAAAACAAAATGAATAAAAAGATCTCTCTGTTTCTCTTATTGGAAAAATAATCATTACCAAGATGTACAAAAACTGCATTTCACTGAAATATTTAAGTTTTAATTTAATTCAAAGACTGTTGTATAACAAAAACGATCTTGCAAAATATACTTTGAAAGTAACATGGTTAAATTCAAATTGAGAATCATTTTTTTATAGCTCATATTTATAGAGTACTTCTAAAATAATAAAAGAATTAATACAAAATGATAGCTAAAACTTAAGGGTGAATTTACTCTATCACCTGTAATAATTGCCACAAAGAATGCCTAGGAGAGACCTTAAGAAATTGAAATAAAAGGTTATATAAGCACAAAAGAGATTTTTTTTTATAAATGTGGAGTAAATAGTATACCCCCACTCATACAAATGAACTAGTCTAAAGTCTGGACTAGTTGATTTTTAGGCATTTAAATAAAGAACTCCAAGTGAGTCTAAAAAAACAGTCTAGAGTACTTTTAACAGATGTCACAATGGCCTAAGCAAGACTTATTATAATTGCTTGAAAACAATTTATAATAGTGTTGACTAGGAATTAAAGCATATACAACTTATAACAGGAGTGACAAGAATATCAAAGCTCATATTCAGTTATATGACAAGTCGGAAAAAGAAATACTTGCTGTTTTGGTGTACATGATAACAGTGTTAACGAGAATTTTGAACCATGTTGGTTTAATTTTTTCTTTTTGGTCTGTGTAGAAAAAAAAAAGGTATTATTCAAATATGGAAGAAATGTTAGCTCAGGTTGTAAAAATTCAGCAACAGCAGCAGTTACTGGAACTCAAAAAAAAAAAAAATTAATGGAAATGGATGATAATCTGTAAGTTCTTTCACTCCTGACGCACAGGCAAATGCCATATCTGAATTTACATGACTGACTCAGCAGATTATCCCATAGTAGTAGAACTCAATTTGTCCTGTTATTTAACCCATAACTGGAGGGAAGAAACCAATTAATACTTTAATACCAAGGATATTTGCATGAAAGTGAATGCAAGGAATTCAACTGCAATTTGAACTTGGCTCCCTGATTTCTCGTTCCAAGCCGATATCCATGGCACCACAACACACATCTTTTTAATAGAGCTTTGAAAAAAGAAGCATTACAAAAGTTCTTGAGGGTATACTGGGTCATGCCAAATCCCAATATGCCATCAGGCACAATTGATGTTTGCAAGAAAAATTAAATTGGTGTTCAACAAATTGTTATCAGGTCAGAAAAGAGTAAGAACGAATAACAAACAAAAAAAAAACTAAATTTCTCAAAATTGGCAAAAATGTATTTTTCAAAGTATATAAAAATAGAAAAAAATGTAAGATGGTGTAATAATGTCATGACTTGGAAAGATGATTGAGATATATATATATATATATATTGTAAAAAGAAAAAATGTGAACATAAAAGAAATTACAATCAGTTAAAGAAAAGGTTTATTAAAGAAAGGTTTGCAAGAAAGGTAGAACCTTTGCAATCACTGTATGATACTTTTCATGTACCTACATCCCAAGAACTTGTTGAAAATACAATTTCCAGAGAAAAGAAAAGTACACAAAAACTAGGGGTTGACCTTAAATGTAAAAAAAAATAAAGTTCAGTACATTGGTGAACATGCCAGATAAAGGAGGGGGGTAAATAATAATAAACAAAATTAAATATTTACTAGTAAAAAGTAATCTCAAAATAGATATGTTGTGGAGTAAATAATATACGCCTGGTAACACAAATGAACTAGTTTAGATGCTTAAAAATTCCAAGTGAGTCTAAAAAAAAACAGGTGGAGTCAGTCTAGAGTATTCTAGCAGATATCATGGTGACTACGCAAGACTTAATATTATAACCATGAGAAAATGAGTTATAACAATAAAAAAATACACTCAGTGCATTAGTTTTTTTTGTTTATAATCATATCACCTCCAAGCAAGGCATTTTACTGCCACTGTTTTGCGGGGAGTTACATAGGAGGAAAGTTACAAGGAAGAGTGACAAGTTATAGCGGGTGTCAGGAGTGGGTAAGAGAAGGATGAGAATACTGATGAGTGGAGTGGATGGAGAAAGGGGCATGAGAGAGAGAGGATGTAGGTTAGTGAGATAGGAGATGACTATTGACATTACATTTGAATTCTTGGAGATTGTAGCTGTCAGGGAAGCAAGTAAACAGAAAGGAATTCCACAGGCAGGAAGTGCAAGAAAAGAAGCTGCTGGAGTAGAATTTGCATTTACATTTTATTGGTTTCACAGTAAAAGTAGTTGCTCACCATAATGAGTGTGACTATAATTTTGAGTTAAAATTTGCTGCTTTAATTAAATTAGAAAACAATTTATCAAGATGAAAGTGTATAGAAAGTGCTTTAATTGTTAGATCATCGATAGTAAATTTGCGTCTAGGTTCTTAAAACTTTTCACCTCATCAGATTTTCTATTATCACAATAAAAATGAATCTGCCATACTTCAAAGAGTGATGTAGAAGAAGCTTATGTAAGGCTGCTTGGTGGCTGAGTTTAGATGTAAGACCATTTTACAGGTGATAGTTTATTTATCAATGTTCAAACAGGTAAAATTCAAGATCTGAAATGCTTGTTTACTCTTTGAAGATTGGTGCTGTATAGTCTTCCTTTTTTGCCATAGAAATTTGCCAAGTTTAGTAAATATGTATCTACTAAATTGTCTTATTTGAATTTGTTTCCAGTTAATTTTGTAAACTTGTTTAACACTAAAATTTATAAATTATTATTCTCTTTCCTTTTTTCCTTTTTTCCTTTTCCTTCTTCTTTTTTCTTTTTTCTCATTTTTCGTTTTTCTCTTTTCCTTTCTTTCTCTTTCCTTTTTTCTTTTCCTCTTCTTCTTTTTTCTCATTTTTCGTTTTTCTTTTTCTTTTCCTTTCTTTCTTTCTTTCCTTTTTTCTTTTCCTCTTTCTCTTTCCTTTTTTCTTTTCCTCTTTTTCTTTTCTTTTTTCTTTCTAATTTTCTTTTTTATCTCTCCCTATTCACTTTTCTCTTTTATTCTTTCTTTTTCTCTTTTCTTTTCCTCTATCTCTTTTCTTTTTTCTTTCCTATTTTCTTTTTTCTCTCTCACTATTCAATTTTCTTTTCTTTTCCTTTTCTTTTTCTCTTTCACTTTTCGTTTTTCTCTTTCCTTTTATTTCTTTTTTACTCATCTCTTTCTATATATCACCTGAAGAAGACTAGAGCATACAACAATTAAGACAAGAGTTCAAATGATAAAAATATAAATGTTTTTCATCTTTATTTCCATATGCCCAATGGTTCAATTGTTGTATGCTCCAGCCTTCTTCAGGTGATATACTTTGGAATTTCGAACCAAACCCTTTATTTAGACCACCGACTTAAATTGTTCTAATTTCACATGTAATGCTTCTTTTTTTTTTTAATTTTTTTTTTTTTTTGATATCTCCATTTCAGTTAATTCCCATTAGTAACTCAATGTGTGAAGTCATTTTTTGAATTACTTCAACCAACACTTTTATTCTCTGGTCCATGGCACATTGAACTAGAACAATCTATCCCATGGACTAATTAAAGGGTCTGGTTCAAAATTCTGCCCTATATCATTTGAAGATGGTCAAAGTGTACAATGACTGAAATGTGAGTTGAGCAATAAAGATGAAAACAATAGTCCAAATGATTGGTTGGGCTGAGGACTTTTCCTCATTTGGATACAGATTGCATTTTATATATGTGGATTATTTCTGTTATATTTTACACAATTATAAAAAAAAAGAAACTTCTGCTGTAACCATTGGCCTGTCTTCACTCGTTATAATTTGTTAGGTTCTCTTTCAACAAACATTTTTTTAATGACATTCTTGCTCATAATCTTTGCTCATTCAGCCTGTTAATGTGCTTTTTTCTTTTTTTCTTCTTTTTTTTCTTTTTTTTAATAGGCTTCATTCTCATAAAAGCTGTGTTCTTTTTGTTTCAGTTTAAAACAAAAATTTCCAAATGCATTCCAAGACCTGTGTTTTTATTCTGATGTGTGCCATTTGCTCTCCAATTACCTATATGGTTTATCTGCTCGCAGATTCATTCAGGAAATCTTTGATGAACTTGATATTTCCAAGGTTTGTTTCCCCCATTTTTCTTTCGTCTTTTGGGTCGGCTTTAGGTTAGGAAAACACTTCCCACTATACAAGAAGCAAGAAATAGTCTCCTTATGAAACTCAAATCTTTTTGGCAAAACGAAACTGTAAAGTTCTTCTTCTGCAATTATGTCTCGGGTAAATATTTTTAAACATAGACTGATGACAACACCCTTGGGGTTAGGGTTAAATATTCTTGTTAAAAACAACTTTCTTTAAAAGTATGCACACACACACATTTTTTATCTTTTACTTTTTATTTCATTTTCCAATGCCTTTGTCCACAGAAAATAACCAAACACAAGTGGTCTCTTAAAATATACATCTAAAATCTGCCTCTAGCAATTTTATTTTTTATTTTTATTATAACTTCTTCAATTTTGCCTTTCAATTTCATGTTTAAGCTTTGGTATAAAGCAAATTAAATTAAATTACACATTTAATAAATTAAAAAATTATACCCCACATTTATAACGACTTTAAACAATGTGAGAACCAAGAATAAAAATTCAAATCTAGAAGTAGTCAGTTCATGATATGCACCTGATAATTGCACATAGCGTGAAACTCTGAGTCATGCTATAAATGTAGGATAATATATATATATATATATATATATATATATATATATTTCTAAGTGAAGAGGACTCAGTTTTTTTTATTTTGAGTACTCTGGCATTTATTTTATTATAAACAGTGCTCAGTATAATGTAGCAGTCATTTAAATTAATACATAACTATATATATATATATATATATATAAATAAACTTAAATTTAGTGTATCGAGGCTGCAGACAATTTTCTAAACATATACTGTTAAATATAAGAGACAATGTCTATTATGTTTAATCATGAGCCGTTCTAAACATCGTATTTTGACTTTAATTTCAGGTGGATGTTTTTATGTTAATGTCTCTGTAACCTCTCTAAAATTCATCTATTGCGTAGCGGTGGGGATATTGTTAGTGAAGAGATACAATCAATTTTTGAAAAAATTCAATTCCAAAAGAGTAACTCTAAAACAGTAAAAACAAATGAAAATTTTTTAGTTGGAGTAAATAATTACAGAGATGCTCAAAATCTCTTAGAAATGAAAAAATTCCATACCTACCAATGTAAGGTCTTTGCCCATGAAAAACTAAACACATCAAGAGGCATAAGAAGTCATGAGTTAACCTGGGCCACAACTAAAGAAATTAAAATTGATCTAAGAAAACAAGGAGTAATAGACCACGTCCGAAACAACATAAAAAGGTACGGTCACATCATACCAACAAATACTTATATCCTAACATTTAATACCCTTACAATTCCTAAAGAAATCAAAATTTGATACATCATCCAAAAAGTCAACCCTAACCCTACCAACCCCCTCAGTGCCATAAATTTGGGAACCGCAGGGAAACGTGTAGAGGCTAGAGAATATGTGGAAAATGTGGTGTAAAGGAACCCAATCATTACTGGAGATGAAGGCCCAAATAAAACAAAGTGTCCGAATTGCTATGAAAATCATTCAGCCTACTCTAGAATATGTAACATTTTTAAAAAGGAAAAAGATGTCATGGAAGTGAAATACAGAAAAAAAACCGTATCCTTCCCAGAGGCGAAGAGAATAGTAGAGTCTTATAAAAAAAAAGAAAAGATCGAACTTATACAGAAATCACCCAAAAATCAAACCAAGTTAACCAGGCAAACAACCAAGACCTACTCAACAAACTCGTCTCTGAACTCAAAAATCTAATTGAAACTTTAAAAAAAAAACAAAAAGAAACTAATAAAAATCAAATAACAGCATGTACTAAAACCTGGATAAACGACCACAACCAGAAATAAATCCCTAATAAAAAATTAGAACCAGACCAAATCAATAAAAATATACAAATAAACCAACAAATTCCCGTTTACAACAACTATAACATATTAGAAACAAAAGATTTTGAAGAACAAAGCCACCACAATAAAGCGAGTTCTTCAAATGCCTGAATATAAAATCAAGTAATAACAACAAATACAAAAACAAAGATACAAAAAAAAACATCCTCTGCGCAAACAAAAACAACAAATGAGAAAAATTCTCCAACAAAAATCAACCCCATAAAAACCAAGCCAAGGTCTCGATCGACCTTGAGTAATAGAGAAAAGTCAAACATAAGATCTAAGAAACCAACAACCCAAACCAAGGAATTGGAAGATATGGAAATAGAAACGAAATCTGCCAACGAACAAGCAGGTCCGAGGCAATAATAAACAGGGGACAGAAAACTCAACAACGGGCATCGAAGAACAAATCACCAAAAATCTAAAAATATGACAAACAAAATAATCCAATGGAACATAAGAGGTATAAAAGTTAACTCTTCAGAAGCAACAACTACACAAAAACTGACCAGAAAAACTTCAAATTCAGCACATGAAGAAAAAGAAGAAAAAAACCCTCCCGACAAACCAAAACCCAAGATAAACAAATCATGCTCTACTTTAAAAATAAGAAATCCAACTGAAAACAGATTTAAATATCTAGAAACAATGGATACAGATGACAAAAACTATGACAACTAATGAACAAAAAACTCCCCAAAAATCAAAAGACAAAGATCGTTTAATATCAAGAGCAAAAACTCCAACTCAAAACAAATCTGATTCAATAAACAGAAGACAGAAAACTCAACAATCAGCACCAAAGAACAAATCACCAAAAATCTAAAACTATGGCAAACAAAATAATCCAATGGAACATAAGAGGTACAAAAGCTAACTTGGATGAGCAAATACTCCTCATTTCAAATCAACTCCCTGATGTTGTTCGTTTACAGGAAACTTTCCTGAAAGAAAATGACACCATAAACATTAAAAATTACACCTCATATAACTACATAAACAAACAGGCTGATAAAGCTTCAGGTGGTGCAACTATAATCATTAATAACAAAATAGCACACAAAGAAATATTTACAAACAAATATGCAACCAATAGGAGTATCGGTAACTCTTCGCAAGAAAATAACTCTATGCTCTCTCTCCATCACCTTCTAATGATATAAAAGTGGAAGAACTAATGCATCTTATCAAGCAACTTCCAAACCCATTCATTCTGATGGGAGACTTTAATAGTCATAATGAGATCTGGGGTAGTAGAGAAACAAACTGAAGAAAAACAATTGTGCCTATTTAACAAGATACAACACACACCTCTTCATCCTTGAACAGGTACTTACACTGCTATAGACCTCACAATTTGCGAACCTACCATACTCCCTGATTACAACTGGAAAGTTTATGAAGATAACTGTGGAAGTGACCACTTCTCTATAATATTGGAGAATCATACATCCCAAACTGAAGTACAACCATTTCATTGGAATTTCAAAAAAGCTAACTGGGAAAAATTCTGGCAGCTATGCCAAAACAAATTAATCTTTAAGTTAAACAACCAAAAATTAACTTTTTTTAAAAAATCATTTCACCCCAAGCAAGGCATTTCACTGCCACTGTTGTGCAGGGGGTTACATAGGGGAAAGTGATGAGAAAGAGTGGTTCCACTACATTTTTTACTGAAACATTACTTACAATAGCAAACGAAAGTATACCCAAAATATCACTTTCCATAAAGAAAAAATAAGCCAAGGTTTGATACTGAATGCAGAAAGGGTGTAAAGATATGACGAGCAGCTCTAAAGACATTTTAAAAACAACCTATAAAAGAAAACCTAAACACATTCAAGAACTGCAAAGCTAAAGCCCGCCGAATCCAAAAAGAAGAACTTGGAGACAATACATATCCAAAATGAACATCCGCACAAAAAGCAAAATTATATGGGAAATGATAAAGAAAATACCTGGCAAAAATAGTACGCCACTAAAGTAGCTCGTACATAATAACCAAAAAGCTACAAACAAAAAAGAAATAGCAAATCTTTTGGCAGAGAATTTTTTTTTAAGTAAATTCATCCTCCAAAAAAACCCATTACGAATTTCAGAAGATCAAAGAAAAAGAAGAAAAAACCAAATCAATTTCTAAACAAATATTTCCCAGGCTTATAATCAGCTGTTCACAATAAACGAACTTCAAGATTCCATATCGAAGGCCCATAACACAGCCGTAGGCCCAGATGAAATACATTATGAATTGCTAGGGAACCTCCTCAAAATATCAAGCGAATATCTACTATGCATCTATAATGATATATGGACAATAGGCAATATCCCCAAACTATGTAAACAAGCTATCTTAGTTCCCATATCAAAAAAACTAACATGGTACCTGGAAAAAAAAAATTAATTACAAATATTCAATCTGGGTTCTGGAAAAACATAAATGCAATTGACCAACTAGTTTGGCTGGAAGCCTTCGTCTGAGATGCCTTCATCAAAAAGGAACATCTAAGTGCCATTTTCTTTGACCTTGAAAAGGCGTATGATACAATGTGAAGATATGGCTTAATGAAAGATCTAAAATCACTTGGATTGAAAGGAAGATTACCCCAGTTCATAAACAACTTCTTAACAGGCAGGAATTTCAAAACACGGATAGGTAACACACTCTCAGACATGAAGATCCAGAAGATGAGTGTCTCACAAGGAAACATATTATCCTTGGCACTGTTTAGTGTCAAAATTAATGATCTTGTAAAATCCCTCAAACCTCACATCAAAGGATCCTTATATGTGGATGACTTCTTGATCTTTTGATTCATCCAAAAACATGAATATTATCGAGCGACAATTACAACAGTGCCTGAATAAAATAAGTAATGGACAGTCGAGAATGGATTTAAAATATCCCTGACCAAAACTAAATGCATGCATTTTTGCCAAATACGAAAAATGCACTGTGACCCAGTTTTCAAATTGGATGGCATAGAAATTCCTGTCGTACTGCAACATAAATTCCTTGGGCTTCTTTTTGATTCCAAATTAACATTTATTCCTCATATAAAGCAACTAAGAGTAAAATGCAATAAAGCCATTCAATTAATGAGAGTGGTAGCACACACTGATTGGGGCGCAGATAAAAGTACATTATTAAAATTATATAGAACATTAGTTTGCTCCAAATTAGACTATGGTTGCTTCATTTATGGATCAACCTGAAAATCATATAAAAAAAATAATAGAAACAATACATCATCAAGGACTACGACTGGCACTGGGCGGCTTTCCAACATCTCCAATGGAAAGTTTGTGTGTAGAAACAAATGAACCTTTTTTGTGTAGAAACAAATGAACCTTTTTTGTGTAGAAACAAACGAACCTTTTTTGTGTAGAAACAAACGAACCTTTTTTAGCTATACGAAGTCTGAAATTGGCACTACAATTCTATATGCAACTAAAATCATACCCATTAACCCCAGCTCACAATATCATATTTAAACCAAAGTACAAAGAATTATTTCAAAGAGATCTTTTGGACTTTGAATGGAAAGGATAATTGAAGAAGCTAACATTCCTCTCAAAAATATACGTGATACCATCAAACCAACTATTACACCTTGGTAAATAAAAAAACCAAAAATGGAACTAAAACTATGTAATCTCAACAAAAGCACCACATGCCCACACATCTTTAAGAAAGCGCAAAATAAAATTCTGAACAATTATCCCAAATATAACACCATATTTACAGATGGATCTAAGGATAAGGACACAACAGGATGTGCAGTTGTTTATGAGAATCAAGTCATTCAAGCACATCTTCCTAAGGAAGCATCTATTTTTAGTGCTGAATCCAAAGCCATTGATTTGGCAATTATCATCATCTCCCAAAGCAAAAGGAAAATGTTCCTGATTTTTTTCAGATTCTCTATCAGTACAGACAACTCTACAAAATAAAAAAAATTAGAAAACCCATTGATCATAAAACTATTGTGCAGATTAACATCATTGTCAGATACAAAAGAAATTATTTTTTGTTGGATTCCAAGTCACATGGAAATCCAAGGAAATGATGAGGCTGACACGGCCACCAAAAATGCACATAAAGAGCCCATTGACCGAGATTCCATACACAGATTTAAAAATAAAAAAATAAAAATACAATCATGTATCCAAAATAAATGGCAAATCCACTGGAACAACTGTAATCTAAATAAATTACTAACAATAAAACCCACTCTAGGTGAACGGATCCAGGGTTACAGGGAATCACAAAGGGAGGAAGTTATTCTTTCTCAACTCTGTATTGGACATACTAATTGAAAAAAAGGAACCACCATGGTGCACAGCTTGTCATGCCCCTTACACTGTAAGACACTCGATGATGGACTGCACTGACTTTTCATCTGTATGGAAAAAGTACTACAATACAAAAACAATGAAAGAACTATTTGAACACCAAGATAGACCATTTAATGGCATATTTAAAAAAAAATAGGAGTATATAATAAAATTTAATTAAAATAAAAATGTGTGCAACAACTTCAAAACAAATGTGATCCCAAAATACAAAAGCTGACCCTTAAATGACCAAAATGGTTGATGGGTCATTAAACTCAAACCAAATCAAACCAATCTTTGCTGAAGAGTAATGTGTAAATCGCAGAAGTGGTAACTGTTTTAAAATGTTCCTCTCTAGAGAGCTCAATCATAATGAGAGCATAATATATTAGTCATCCACATACAAGCCTGTATCACAGTTCATCACTGTAGCTAGACATCCACTTGCTTCTGTCTGGGATTGAAACTCGATCGTACTCCCTAAGCCATAAGCACATGGAATGAGAGTGAAATATATATATATTGTGTGTGTGAATAGCAAATTGGAAAAATCTCTTAGTAATGTCTTTCATTTAAAGTAGGAATATGTTTTGACTAATACTAATTTTCTTGGTGTAATTTTAAATGAAAAAAAAAACACACTGGGCAAAAATGCAACTGACACTGTTTACAGTTTCCATTCATACAAAGATGCTTAACCATTAAATTTACATTCTCACATCCAATATTAAAAGCTGGTACATTTGATTGAACTTTTTTATTTTTTATTGCTTTTTTGATTTTCATTTTTATCATTGTTTTTAATTCTACCTCATTGTTTGAAAAGCTGTATAAGATGAGTTAACATCAAAATACATTGGGCATCAAAACAAAAGTTTAATGACTGGTTGTCTCTATCATTAATGTCTTAATGACAACTTAATTGTTGATTTATTTCTACCACCACACCTTTTTCTCTTTCATATATATATATATATATATATATATATATATATATAGGCCATAATTATTAGGCCACTCCAGTTTAGTTTTAAAAAAAAATTATGTATTGCATACTATTTTTAGTATTTATTCCAAAGTGAAAATTCTAAATGAAAATAGAATGGTTCTTTTATTATTACTTTGCAAAATTTTACAAGGTAACCAGAAAACTATTGCTTTGGCTATCCAATAAGAAGAGACTAGCATAGGGAAGAGAGCACAAAAACTGAACACCAGACCAGTTCATTTGATGTATGTTATTACGTAATATTAACAAAGAACAATTCTATTTTCATATATATATATATATATATATATATATATATATATATATATATATATATATCCTGTCATTTGCAGGGGTTTGGATTATTTTATTTATCAATAAAAATGAATAAATTTCTTTTTGGGAATATGAAACATGTTACTAAGATTTTTTTGTCATTTACTATTAATGCACACATATATATATATATATATATTAATGCAGGTTTCATTGAATAATATAGACAAGTTTTGTCTATTAATTTTGTGTAGGATCCGTTCATACCGTCTGATATACTTGATGGTGATGTCGTTAAAAGACAACAAAAAATCACAGTATTTGTTGAATTTTTTATCAGGTCTAAGCTTTCGGCTCACATAAGCCATTATCAAAGAGTAAATAATAACACATAGTAAACATAGAACATTTAAGCTATTAACAATAAAGATAATTGAATTGAAAATATAAGTCCATCCCTACCGTGGCGGATGGCCGAAGACAGTGACAAAATAGTGGTGTTGTGGTCCCTGGTCTGATTACAGACATTTGAGTACGTTGTTGGAAATATCGAAATTGATTGTATTCAAACCAGGTTTAAACTGTTTAATGTAGAGTGCTTCGAGGATTTTTAGTTTCTGCTTATTATATATATATATATATGATAATTATATTCTGCTCACTGTCTCTTGGTCCCTATCTCACTCTCTACTTCTGCTCCCTGCATCTTTCTCTTCTCCACTAACAAACTTGCACTCTCCTCCTTTCTCCTTCCGCTGTCCGCCTCCCCCTTTCTCCTTCCGCTGTCCGCCTCCCCCTTTCTCTTTGCCTCTCTCCCTGTCACTTCCTTATCTATAAAACCCTCTCTCATTGATCCCAACTCTTCATTTAAGGCTAGCAACTGATACGATAAAAAAAAATATCTGGTAATTTCTCTTTTCACTCTTTTAGATGCTGGAGAGACCTCAGTTGATTTTGGGCATTAAGGAATCGGACATCAAGTCTCCCATGGAACCAATTCGACAGAACAGCATGGACAGTTTCTCAGACAGTTTCATTTGACAAAACTTCACTGAGAATTGTTGTTAATTACTAATGTCAATAAGTACTTTTCCTCCTCCTCTTTCTCACCTCCTCCCCCTCCTTGCTGCTGCTGCTGCTCTCTTTCAACTCCTGCCAGTTTAAAATAGTCATTAAAAGAATCCAAATGAAAGAATCATGGCTTCCTTGTTGGCTTTTAATAGAACCATGTCTTTCTGGCAAGTAAAGGAGGATGGAGGAGGGGATATTGATGTTTGCATCAGATGTAAGGGTAGTGGGGGGGTTACAATAGCGTTACACACTACTCCCCACCACCACCACCACCACTCTTGGACAGTCCCAAACCCTTCTTCTCTCTTTTTCTGTTGTTTTTTTCTTGTTAGTCTTCAACTAGAAATTTTAAATGTAAAAATAATAACAATAATGATTCTAAAATAATCTAGAAATAATCTAGAAATAAAATTATTCTATAGAAAGAGTGGGATGGGCAAATTTATTTTTTATTTAAAGATTTCTTTCTAACTAATATCCTAAACTTTTTTTTTTTAATATCTTTGCTCGATATAGTGACTGATTCTGGCCATCAGTGTTGGTCAGAATGGTCACTGATGTTTAGAACTCTTTGGCTACCTGTAAATATATGGAAGAGTTGAGATATTTATTTGATAACTTTTTTTGAAAGACCATTGAATTTTCTCCTGACTTTCTGGCCCTATAGGTACAACGCCAGGAGGACACATATTGGGGAGATTAACTTACTAAATATATTATTACCTTTGTCCAATAATAGTTGGTACACTTAGTGAATGAAACGCATATGCAAATGTAACAACAATTTCGGGATAAAGTGAATAGAAAATACTAGTTCTGTCCCGTAACAGTTTTTCCATTTAGCGTATACAAATGTAAAAACTATTATGGGACAGAGACAATATTAAAAACGAAAAAAAATAAACTTTTAACCATGACCTCCTTCCCTCGATTTTCCCAAATTATATTTCTGGACTCCATGTGCAATTGATTAAATATTTTAAACTCCATGAAATTGTCTTATTTCAATTACTCAATGAAGCATTGTCATACTTTTTTTTTTTAATCTGTTGTTTATTTTTTTCATAACAATGTTTGGTTTGTTGATTCTTTTATGGCTATTAAATAATCAGCACAAATGGAGATAGGTTGCTTCCAAAAAGATTTGAAATCACATCTCCATTCTTTAGAAGTCTTTCAGACATAGCATTCTACTGATTCAGTTTTGAAAGCCAATGAGCGAATTAATTTAGACCATCGGAACCCGTAGAATTTCTACGGAAGGATAATTATGATTTCCTGGAAAAATTTTACTTTGTCATACTACAAATGATAGTAACGTCTTCAAACATAAAGGTATTGGATAATAAAATAACGATAAACGTAATGTCCATAGAAGCTACTTTACTGTAATCTTATATTAAGCGGCATATGCACAGACCATAACCAAAATACTGTATGCTATTTTGTGAGAGATTTTGAAAAAGAAAATGTTTTTTTTTTTTATTACTGAAAAATCATGGCTCCTGTGTCCATTGTAAAGACTGAGTAATGACCAAGGGTGTAGAAGCCAGAAATTTTGTTATTAGGTCGCGGGATACGACAACAAACCTACCTATTTTTACTATATTGTACAGTACACACACACACACACACACACACACACAATTACTGCTACAACCACCAGCTTAAGCTTTTACTGCTACGGTAATGCATAGGCTCTCTCCTCCTACTCACTCACTCTTTACTACTTTTTGTTTGGCAAAGGTGAGAGAAGGGCTGAGGAGAGATAGAGGGGAAGGAAAAGCTTGTGTAGTGTGTGTGTGTGGCATAATGGACGGAGGACCTAAGTAACTAACTAAGGAAGGAACAAGCAGAATTATTATACGATAAAATAATTAAGAACAGGTGCGGGTTGGCTGTAGAATAAATCTGAACAAAAGTGGGGATAAAAAAAAAAGAACAAAGTGGGAAAGCTTTTTGATTACGTGTTTCTCTCCTTTTAGTAGGTGTCCTCAAGTTGGAATGAGGGATAAATGTGTGTGTGTGAGATGTGTGTTGAAATCTGGGAAAAGAGGTGATAAATTTCCTCATCAGATGCTGCACCCAGAAAGAATTTTTTTTTTTTTTTTTTTTTTACTGTATCCAATAATGTTTGCTGGATTTCAAATTTACTCTGTTCTGACTGTGGATTATATTAAAAGAAAATTGGATTGGGCTAAATTTAAAATCCTGTTGACATTGACGGTTTCAATCCAAGAAAAAAAATGCTTTCTGGAGCAGCATCTGAGAAGGACCTTTATTACCTCCTTTCCATATTTCGACACACTTTCTTTACTCACACACACACACACACTCACACACACACTCACACACACAAACTCACACTCACACACACACGTCTCTCATTCCAGCCTGAGGACCCTTAGCATAAAGAGTGAAATGTGTAGTTGAATATCCTTTCTTTCGATTTGTTTTATCATGAAGAATGTAGATAAAACTTTAAATCATATTTGTTCTGACGATGTTAAAATTTGAAATGATATCTGCTGGATGGTTTTTGTCATCTAATTGATAAGGCATTTTCCATATCAGACAGGCTTCGGAGGAGAGGGGACATGAGATCCAATCTTGTCAGAAGCTACTTGTTTCTGGTTGAAGCCGATTATTTATAATTCTAAATTGTGCAAATGACCTGAATATTGAGATTAAAAACTATAAAGAAAAAAATGAAAGCTGAATTGGTCAAAGGTTAATATTCAACAGGAAACGGAAACATATGACCTTTGACTTTTTTTTTTTGGATAAAATTATCTCAAATGTTATTAACTGCTAAGATTTTAGTCCCAATGTTTTTGTTTACTGAGTCGTCTTTGGGGCAATTTAACTCGAAGATATGTCTCTTAGACAATTTCTTTGATGCCCTCTTGTTTTGCAAATGCTTAACTGTTTCATTTTTTTTATTGGCTTTTAAATATTTGGCATTTCATTCATTCATTAGCACAGTATTTCTCAGTCTTTATACTCTTGTGCCATCCTTGAAATAGTTTTAATGTCTTGGGAACTCCTGCATAAAAAAAACTATCATATACCATTCTTATTAGCCATCGCTTTTATATTTTTATCGTACTTCACGTGGTAAAAGTAAGATATGAACACTTGTCCTGTACTCGAATGAGTCACCCAGTGATACATGAATTTGCCATGTGTAGCTCCTGAGTGAAAGTGGTTTCAAACTGATGCCATATAGGCATCGCTAAATGCATTCCTTATAATTCTTATAATTTTAAATAATATAAGAGTTTGAATCCTTTATTATGATAATCAGATTTTCCAAATCTACTCTTCTGTATAACAGCAAATGTTTGATGGTCTCTTCAAGAATGAAGCAGAGACTGGAGGCAGCAGAAATGTGATTCTACAGAAGGATGCTGGATACCATGGACCGAGCATGTGAGCAATGACAATGTATTGGAGGGGATAAAAAAAAGGAAACTTGTAATTAACATCAGGAAGAGACAGCTGGGGTTCCTAAGACACGTAATGAGGAAAGAGGGCCTGGAGAATTTTATACTCATAAGAGGAATAGAAGGAAAGAGAGACAGGGGAAAGCAGCATGAGGCATATTTGGTAAGCTTGAGCAAATAGATGGCAGAGTGGGGTTTGGGAAAGATACCAGGAGGAAAGATATTAAGTGACAAGAGGCAGGGACAAATGGAAGTCTATGATCGCCTATGTCCTGAAGGGACACGATGCATGAAGAAGTATCATCAAACTATCACCCGGTTCACACTCCACCCACGTCTATTGAACAGGTGAAGAGGCTCATCCCTTGTTTCCTGTTTAGGATGTGGTTTCCGGCTTTCTCTTTTCCAATCTTTTTACCCTTACGTAGCCCCCTGCACATCAGTGGCGTTATCGCCTTGCTTGGGGTGAAATGATTAAAAAAAAAAATCATCATTATCATCATTCTGCAGCCTCGGCCGAGATTCAAAATCTTGTCTGTAGCTGAATACTTGATGCTTCGCCAGAGCTACCAAGGGTGTTTTTATCGTGACACCATCACTAGATGAATTGCCTACCATGGCTTAAGAGAGGCCCATTCACCCTCAGTGAGAGAAGGATATCCCGCGCCACTTTCCCACTCAGGTGTTTTTTACAACCTCGCGGTAAAAAAAAGATATTATACATAAACTACTGCTTGTAGAAAACAGTAATTTTTTTTTTTTTTTTATAATGTCAGTTGAAACGCCTGTTCCTCTTTGGTCATTAAAGATATTATACATAAACTACTGCTTGTAGAAAACAGTAATTTTCCTGAAGAAGTATAATAAAATTATGAATATAAAATTGAATAAACATTACTCAAAAATGTGTTAACCTATTTATCTCTGTTTCTCGATGAACCCCTAGCGACCTTTTGTGGAACTCTATAGCTCTGGAGAACATCAGTTGAGAAATGCTGCATTACTGCGATGAAAATGCCAGTATTTTGTTAAATCATGTGCATTACCAATTGCTTTTACCTTTTATCAATTTGAAAAAAGAAATTAAATTTAGAGCCAGCTGTGGAGGGTAAGAATTACGGTAAGAACATCTTTCACTGTTGAAACTTCTATGTGCCCTGTCCTTTCAGGACGTGGCTTTCCACATCTCCCTATCCCTGGTGGCTCTTAGCACACTTTTACCTGTTACGCTACCCAAACCCCGCTCTGCCATCCACTAGCTCAAGCTCATAAATCTAGAATATAAATGTATAGAAACTAGCATGGCCACAAAATGAGGGATCAGTTTATATATTAATTATAATATAGATTTGATCCCCCACTTTATATCCACAATTTCTTATAAACAGTTGGCATATATCTTCTTCTATATGCCCTGTCCTTTCAGGATGTAGGCAATCATGGTTTTCCACGTCTCCCTATCCCTGGTGGCTCTTAGCGCACTTTCTCCTGTTGCACCACACAGCCCTTGTTTTGTCATCCACCTGATCAGGTTTTTCAAATATGTTATCCGCTGCTTTCCCCTGTCCCTTTTTCCTGCTATCTGGCCTGTTAGTATCAGGCTATCCAAGCCCTCTATCCTCATTGCATGTCCCAGGAACTTTATCTGTCTCTCCCTGGTGCTCAGTATTAATTTCCTTTTTGTCTCCATCCTTTCCAAAACCTCATCATTGCTCACATGCTTGGTCCATGATATCCGCAGCATCCTTTTGTAGAAGCACATTTCAGTTGCTTCAAGTTTTTCTTTCTTCTTCGAAGATATTGTCCAACATTCACTTCCATATTGAAGAACTGACGTCACATAGCAATCCAGTACTCTCCTCTTTGTTTCTAGCGAAATTGTCCTGTTTCTTAATACTTTACTCAACTTCTGGAATGCTTCTTTCGCCATGGCAATTCGCCTTCGGATCTCAGTGTCACACTTTCCGTCTTCTGTTACTAGTTTTACCATATTCCTCAGTGCATTGGGTATTTGGTACCATTTGATTTTGTTGCTTTTATGACAAGATCATATTTGTTCTGAAGATGTTGAAATTTTTTAAGTCTCTTGATTCTATACATAGCTACATACATAGGGCTACACACACATAACCTGTGTTGGCACACAAGTTATATACACACAAACACTTGCAGTTACAGGTTATATGCAGTTTTATATGCTTATATACATACACATAAAAAATAAAATACTTGTATTTAAATACACTCACATAACATGCAGTCTTATGCTTATACACATAAATGTAAAAAAAAAATATATATATATATATATATAAACATGCACACACACAGGTGATGTACAACTTTATATAGTTACATGAAATAATAAATATATATATGGGGGTAAACACATGTATATTATTATTCAGGTTAATAAAACAGTACTCAATGTAGTAATAGACAGAGGTATTTTATATATATATATATATACAGTCCATAAACGGTGAGGATAATCCAACAAGATTAACTTATTATAAAATATGAAGTGTTATATCTATATAGAGAGCTCAATGGATGTTATCCAGAGGAATATGATATTTATAAAGAAAAACTCAATACATCATTTCAAGTGGTTATAAATTATAATTCATTTCTATGAGCTTAATTAGCTCATTTCATCAGACCTTACAATATTTCTTCCATTTGGTACAAAAAGTTTTTCCAGCAAAATTTTTTGCACCAAATGAAAGTTATATTGTAAGATCTGATGAAATGAGCTATAGTTTATAATCACTTGAAATGAGGTGTTGAGTTTTCCTTTATATATATATATATATATATATATATATATATATATATATATGTATGTATAGATGCATGTTTCATTTAATAATATAGACAAGTTTTGTCTATTTTATGTAAATTCTTTTCATATTGTCTGATAAGCTTAATAGCATTATTGTTGAAAGAAGAAAGAAAATCAATATTGATAGATGCCATTATCAAAAATGATAATTATAATAAGTGTATTAAACAGTTCGCAGATGAATGATAGTAACAGTCATCTATTTTGTTTGCATGGCAGATGTAAGCCGAAAGCTCAGAAGGATTAAAAAAACATATCAATATTGTGATTTTTTTTCTTCTTTCAACGATAATGCTATTAAGCTTATCAGACAATATGAAAAGAATTTACATAAAATAAATAGACAAAACTTGTTTATATTATTTAATGAAACATGCATCAATGAAAAAATGCTGCCTAAATACACATAAATTATATATATATATATATATATATATATATAAAATATACATGTTGTTACATGTTGATGGCACAACTCAGTTTCGTGCGTTATACAATCATCATATTACAAACTTAAAATAGTATTACACCTAAGTAAAGTGCTCAGCAGTAAGGAACGAAGTGTAGTTTGCAAATTGCACCTGGTGAGTGCATAATGCATGAAACTTTGTATATTTTTAAATATATATATATATATATATAATCAGCATGCAGTGTGGGTATAGAAGAATCCAAAGGAGTATCCTGTACATACAGTGGTAGGATAACTCTCTAAGAGAGCTTTAAATATATATGTATATAAATACATATAGAGCAAATATAAGAAAAATTAAGGCAGACACGTTATTTCATGGTAAGTCGGAAGTATGGGCCTATTTCAGGCAAACCATCATCAGCTTCCGTCTATATTTTACAAAGGATTTTACACGAATTCGTGAAATCCTTATATATATATATATATATATATATATATATATATATATATAGAGAGAGAGAGAGAGAGAGATAATGATATATATCAAGAACAGTATTTGAGAAATTGTATGACAATGTGGTAAATGTTTATTTGTGATGCATTTTATCCTTCAAGACTTCATCGGATTAAATTATGTTGGTATGACTGCACATGCACACGAATGAACACACGTATATGGATATATATATATATATATATATATATATATATATATATATATATATATTAATTACTGTAGGATATGTAGGTAATGTAATGGATAGTGACTCAGAATGAGAAATCAAAGAGCCGAGTTCAAATTCCAGTTGGGTCTGTTACATTCACCTCCATGCAAATACCCTTGGGAAAGACATGACTTCATCTCTTCCCTCATCTGTTTTACCTCTGTTGTTCTAACCTGTCCGCTAATTTGAGTGGTGGTTGTTGTCGGGAGGTAAGGGACTTTTTGACAATTTCTACAATATATCCCAAGAAGAAGGAGTGGTAAGTCAATAAAAGTTTGAAACATTGTTATTTACTGTCAAAAATAAACTTAAACCCCCTACCTCGAGGGGCTCTTGGGCCTTGTGCAGGGCAAAGATCATGGTAAAAGAAAAAAGTGTTATGTAATGTGAACAACAGTGAAACAATTAAAGAAAAAAATCATTCAGTATCTAGGACAAAAAAAAATGTTCAAGGGACAACCTGTGTGACGAGCAGGATACAACTTCACGTAAATCCTCTATAAAGATAAAAAAAATAAAAATTTGTCTTTTCGCCTCAGATATATTTATTTGGTATCATATAAGAACAATATTTTCAATTTCATTTTGTTTTTTTGTTTGTTTGTTTTTTTTTTGCCTTTCAGTATATGTAAGAATTTGGTGGGGGTGAGGCTACCAAGGCTATCCCTCCTACCCTACACACTTCCATGTTGAGTTATTTTCAAATCTCCCTTTAAATACAGAGGTTTTATTTTTTCTTATTTTTATCTCTGTAAGACTTGCAAAAAAAAAAAAGAAAAAAAAAATGCTGAATAGTGTAATTTGGCTTGATATGTCATTGAACCTTTTTCTGCTAATATATTTGCGTAATGTTACTGTGAAATATATAATACAATGCTCCCCCCCCACTTTGAAATACAGAGGAATCAATAAAAACAAGTTATTGATACTACAAAAGAAAAAAAATGTTGGTAATTTTTGTACCTAAGTACTTTAAGCCAAAACAATCAACAAAAAAAAAATCTCATGGATAGATATGAAATGTTAAAGAAAACAATCTTCTTTCATCAAATCTCATTGACTGAATGTTACAAAATCTCAAAGAAGGAGCTATCATAAAAACCATATTGCTTAAACACTTTCAATAGTAACAATAATAAAAATGATTAGCACACATGTAACTTAGAAGGGAAAATATAACCAAGACGCTTGCTTTCTGAACTACATTAGAAAAGGTTTGGAAGGAAACCCACCAACAATACTGGAAAGAACTATAACAGATAATGGACTAATCTAAACTTATTTATAAATGGAACTTTGTGTGTGTGTCCGTTACCTATAGACTCCGAAACGGCTGAACCGATTTTCTTGAAAATTTGCACAGTTGTACTATAAGCGTCTGTGAGTGTTCTTAGCTAGGTTTTGTGTCGAGGTACCCCCGATAAATATCGATAATCGAAAAGATCGGATTATAGAAGGAGTGATCCGATTTTAATCAAATTTGATACACTCATAAACAAAAACATAAGAAACGATATTCAGAAGTTTCAAGGTTGCAGTTCTTACAATATATCGATTATATATATATATATATATATATATATATATATAAGGCAAGACGTATGTGTGTGTGTGTATGTATGTATGTATGTATGCATCTGTCTGTATGTCCTTTATACAAATCCACAATTTTATCCGATTGTTACCAAAGTTCATACAAATATTCTTTAGGCTGAGTCTGAGCTCCAGGACCATGGATTAATTTTAAAGCTTTCATTACACCCGAGCAACGCCGGGCCATACTGCTTGTGAATTTATAAGTCTTAATTGACAGAAATGCAATCTTTTCTGTCAATGAATGCTGAAGTTTTTTTTATTTTTTTATTTTTTATTTTTAATAAGCGTTTCACCCCGAGCAAGGCATGTCACTGCCACTACTGCGCAGGGGGCTACGTAGAGTGGAGAAAGGCTGATTAAATATAGGAAATGTCAGAGGGTGGGTGATAGGTGGGTAAGGATACTGAGAATGAGGGTTGGGTAGGTGAGAGTGTTCTGAGAATAGTTAGGAGTTAGTGTGATAGGAGGTGTCTATTGACCCTACATTTAAACACCTGGAGATTGTAACTGTCAGGAAAGCAGACTTGTGGAAGGGAGTTCCACAGGCGGGAAGCGCGAGAAAAGAAGCTGTTGGAGTAGAATTTACGGTTACATCTTATTTGTTTAACTGTAAAAGGGTGGGACCTAGTTGCTAATCTAGTATCTCGTGTAAATTCGTGCTTAGGCGGCACCAGTGATCTAAGCTCATCGGAGCAGAAGCCATGAAAGTACTTGTAGAAGAGGCACAGGGAAGCCACATCACGCCGGTGAGAGAGCGGCTGCAGCCGATCTGCCAAGTCAGTATCAACCACGTTACAGATCCTCCTTTGTATTTTGTCAAGAAGCCCAAGGAGAGCAGCAGGGGCACCCGACCAGATATGGCAGCAATATTCAATACACGGGCGGATGGTAGATTTGTATATGTGAAGAATAGATTCAGGTGGGAAAAACTTCCGGGCCCTGCACAGGGAGCCGACTTTCATAGCAGCAGATTTGGCAATGGATTCAATATAGTCATTCCATTTGAGGTCCGCCGAAAGTGTAAGGCCAAGGAGGCGTAGTATTTTACTCTCTGGGAGGCTAGCCTGTCCCATGCTAATGGGAGGTAGATGCGATTGTCTATGGTGGTTAGTTGATAACAGCTTAGTTTTAGAGGCATTGAAATTTACCAGCTATTTCCTACCCCAGGCCACTACGGATTGGAGGTCCCTTTCAAGTACGGCAGCGAGGTTCACTTTGTCGTCCAGACCTGGTTTCTGATCGATGCGAGAGTAGATTGTTGTGTCGTCGGCATACATGCCAACTTGGGATCTAATGGTGTCGGGGAGATCATTAATGTAGATCAGAAAGAGCGTGGGACCTAGGATAGAACCTTGAGGGACGCCCGCGTTCGTATGGTAGTTTTGGGAGGCATGCCCATTTAATACCACCTTCAATGTGCGGTTAGAGAGGAAAGACTGGATGAGGTCAAACAGATGCCCAGTTATCCCATAGCTCCGCAGTTTGCACAAGAGGCCAGCATGCCAGACCCTGTCGAATGCTTTGGAGATATCCAAGGCAACGGTTCGGGCTTCACCATTCTTGTCGAGTGCCCGGTATATGTACTCGGTAATGGTCGTTAGCATATCAGCAGTAGACCTGGTGAAGCGAAACCCGTACTGTTTGTCAGAGAGAAGCCCGTTGGCCATGAGATGCTGAATCACCCCGGCGTTGATAATGGCTTCGAAAACTTTGCCAAAGATTGGAAGGAGACTAATAGGACGGTAATTGGCGGGGTCTGAGGGTTCGCCAGAATTCATAAATATAGGAACTACGCAGGAGGACTTCCAACAGGCAGGAACGCAGGAAGCAGATAGGCAGA
>JBBBDQ010000828.1:9010000-9192500 GCA_037127315.1 Ascarosepion bandense
CTAAACTTATTTATAAATGGAACTTTGTGTGTGTGTGTGTGTGTGTGTGTGTGTGTGTGTGTGTGTGTGTGTGTGTCTGTTACCTATTGACTCAGAAACGGCTGAACCGATTTTCTTGAAAATTGACACAGTTGTATTATAAGCGTCTGCGAGTGTTCTTAGGTTCTGTGTCGAGGTACCCCCACCCAATAAATATCGATAATCGAAAAAATCGGGTTATAGAAGGAGTGGTCCGAGTTTAATCAAATTTGATACACTTATATACAAAAACATAAGAAACGATATTCAGAAGTTTCAAAGTTGCAGTTGCTATAATAATACAGAAAATCGATAATATATATATATATATATATATATATATATATATATATATATATATATATATATTAGGCAAGATGTCTGTGTGTGTGTCCTTTATACAAATCCACAATTTTTATCCGATTCTCACCAAACTTCACACAAATATTCTTTATTCTGAGCTCCAGGACCATGGATTAGTTTTAAAGCTTTCATTACACCCAAGCAACGCCGGGCTATACTGATAGTATTACGATAATTGTAAAAAAAATGTCTGTATACAGATATGTATAGCAAATCTACAGGGTGCGATGGCTAAATTGTCGCTATTTGATTTGTACAAATTTTGCAAAGTAATAATATCAAAAGAACCATTCTATTTTCATTTAAATACTAAAAATATTCTTTAGGCTGAGTCTGAGCTCCAGGACCATGGATTAGTTTTAAAGTTTTCATTACACCCGAGCAACTGCGGGCTATACTGCTAGTGTGAAATAAGGATTATTATAAAACTTAATTGGAATATTATTCTATGTTTGAACATTTTCGTGAACATCTCTTTCATGACTCACCAAACCCTGCAATTGCGAAATAGCTACCATAATTCCCCCTTTATAATACGCATTTTTTTCTAAAAAGTAAGCAAAATTAGGGGTGCGTATTATGCACAGCTACAAAAAATCTTTAAAAATTGCCGCTTCATAGGTCGATTTCATTTGCAAAATGACTACTCATCACAAACATACGACAATTTGCCAGTAATATTCGGCGATTGTGACCTCCTAAGGATATCAAATTAATCATACACCTAACAACACTCACAAATGTAAAATAAAATAAGAATGATCATGAAACTAAATTAGAATATTATTTTATGTTTGCGCATTTTATCGAACAAAAACTGGTTAATGAGTCTGTGCAGTAGGCACAATATAGGTCTTCCGTTTCCTTTTAGAATCGTGATCAGAAATTTTGATAAATATCTTCAATTAGAGCTTGAATAAGAGTAGGAAACGCTGGCTGTAATTAAATTGGAGAGATACAATTTATTGAGTTTGATTACCAAACAAGGGGTGCATATTAAGCCTGAGTAGAAGCAATTCCCCACACTTTCAGCACAATTTTAAAGGTGCGTATTATGGAGGAAGGCGTATTATGTTTGGGGAAATACGGTACTCTCTCCCCACCTTGTGCAGCTGTTGGGCCTTGTTTTACATGAAGAATAGTAAATATAAAAATAAAAAAAAATAAGAATGAACTAAGACGAGATGTCTTCCAGGACAGTCAGTTAAGTGCCATACGTGATACACGCTTGGGCGATCATGTCTCGAAAGAGACATGACTGACTGGGCAGAAGATTATCCCGCAGTAGGTTGCCATTGCTTTCTGCGGTAGACTGGTGAATTATATTATTCTATTAATAAGTAGTAATTAGTGGGGGATCAGTTTATTACTTCATGACAATAGAAAACCGATCACCCACTTTATGCCCAGTAGAAGCCTTAATCATGTTTCTGTTATATTCAGTCAGTCAGTTAAGTGCCATACGTAATACACGCTTTGGGCGTTCATGTCTCGAAATGGGCATGACTGATTGGGCAGAAGATTATCCCGCAACAGGTTGCCATTGCTTTCTGCGGTAGACTGGTTGCCGACCAAGGCTATAAAACCCAATCTGTCCTGTTATTTAACTCATAACTGGAAGGAATAGACGGATTAATACCTTTCCCAAGGGTAATTGCGCGTAATTGCGCGACATCCAATGCGCCACAACGTACTTGTCTTCCAGGACAGACAACAAAATAAGAAGAGCTTATATCTATAGGTTAAATAAAGTGAAAAGGAGCAACTCAGTACCGTTGACGGAACACCGGAGCAACTCAGGACCGGGACAATGAGATAAGGCATTTGAAAAGTCATTATGTAATATATGAACCATTTTTTTAAAAATTATTTTTAACAAATTAAATCGTAAATCATTGAATTATTTTTTACTAGCAGTATAGCCCGGTGTTGCTAGGGTGTAATGAAACTAATCCCTGGTCCTGGAGCTCAGACTAAAGAATATTTTTGTGAAGTTTGATGAGAATCGGATAAAAATTGTGGATTTGTATAAAGGACATACAGACAGATAAACAGACACACACACAAACATCTTGTCTTTTATATATATATTTTATCGATTTTCTGCACTATTGTAAGAACTGCAACCTTGAAACTTCTGAATATCGTTTCTTATGTCTTTGTCTATGAGTGTATCAAATTTTATTAAAATCGGACCACTCCTTCTATAACACGATTTTTTCGATTATCGATTTTCGATATTTATTGGGGATGCCTCGACACAAAACTTAACTAAGAACACTCGCAGACGCTTATAGTACAACTGTGTCAATTTTCAAGAAAATCGGTTCAGCCGTTTCGGAGTCTATAGGTAACGGATACACACACACACACAGACAATAAGTTTAGATAAAAATATTTTAGAATGTAGATTTACTTTATTAAAAACAAGTGGACCCGTGACGCCAAAAATGACGGCAAATTATACAGATACGCTGTCTAAGGTGACGCCATCACACGCGCGCACACACACACACACACACACACACACACACACACACACACACACACATATATATTCATTTGTAAACGAATTATTACGCGACCTAGTATTCTACCATGTGGTGTCTTCAGACGATTTGCAATAACCTGAAAACACCACATGGGTCGCGTACTAACTCGTTTGCTAATGAAGTATATTAAAAAGTTCTGCTATATAATTGTATTGAGCATTTTTTAACTGTATACTGGTCTAATGTTATTATGACCAAAAACTAAGTAATTAAATAATATATATATATATATATATATATATATATATATATATATAGAGAGAGAGAGAGAGAGAGAGAGAGCTACTACTGAGTATCTTACATTAAGACATAAGAAAAAAATTAAATGTAAACCCCCTGAGCGTGATAGTAAAGTAGTGGCTGGTTGGGTTAGCAGACGGTAGATCGAGAAAAAAGGTCCTTAATGCAACCCAAACAAATGAACTGAATATGCAGAGCTAACAATATGTCAAAGAATAAAACACGCACCACTTACTTGCTACTTAGTTTTCGAAACGGCAGGTCTCTTCAGTTTGAAGGTACCGGCCGGGTCGAAATAGCGAAGAATCTATCTATCTATCTATCTATCTATCTATCTATCTATCTATCTATCTATCTATCTATCTATCTTCTTCATTTGTGAAGAATATTTAAAAGTTCTACAATATAATTGTATTGAATACTTTTTAATACAACTGTGTATTGGTCTAATTTTATTCTGACCAAAAACTACGTAATTAAATTCCCCCTCTCTCTTTCTATATATATATATATATATATATATATATATATATATATATATAATAACTAAATAGACTCTGTAAGTATGTAGGCCGTAAATTTATACTAAAATAAATCTTCAAAAAAACCACTAACAAACAGAACCTAATTCCGTTACAATCCGGTGCACTAAGGCGTCGGATAAATGGGGAGAAAAAAAAGAAATCCGCGGAACAAGTAACTAAGAACAAAACATTCAATACTCCGCAGCAAAGAAAAAAAAAACCCAAACGGAACTAACCACAAGAAAAAGTGCTCGATACAAAGTACAAAAGAAAATATACAAAAGTAGAGCAAAGACACACAAAAATCAAAAATCTAAAGTGAGCCAAAACCTACCGCGGTTTCACACTACGGATCGTAAGGGCAAAGGCTCTCTCTCTCTCTCTCTCTCTCTCTCTATATATATATATATATATATATATATATATATATATAATAATAGTAATTATAGTAATAATAATACCAATAGTAACAGAACTAACTCTGCCAAAACTAGTACTAATTAAGCTATAATTTAAATTGCTTGTACAACCCATCGACAACGAACTCGGAGGGAAAAGAAGAGGAAGTAAAAAAAGAAACAAAGTACATGAACAAAAAGTCAAGTACTCGTAAGAAAGAAAAAAAAAACCCAAGACGAAAACCCTAACACTAAACCGTTCAATACGAAAGAAGAGCAAAGACAAAAAAGTCTGAGCAAGAGCAAACAAGCTACCACAGTTTCGCCCTACGGCTCGTCAGGGAAACTGGCTTATATATATATATATATATTAGTCATCCACATACATGCCTGTTTCGCTGTATCACAGCTCATCGGTGTGGCTAGACGCATCCACTTGCTTCTGGCCGGAATCGAAACTCGACCGATTTGGTGTCAGTCGGAGTCGCTACTCCCTAAGTCATCGACGCATGGTATCAGAGAAGGGAAATGTTAACGCGTTGTATATAAGCAGTGTATACACACGCCAGTCACCGAGAGAACTCAATTCATTTCTGAAGAGTCACGCATATAGCAGAAGTGGAAACTGTTTTCAAAATTTTCTTCTCCAGAGAGCTCAATATTCTTCACTATTCGACTACATAATTATTGCAAAATAATAAGGCGATGTCAAAGAGCAAACACGCGGCAGGAGCGTTCATAACTGGTAAAAAATAGAATGACCCCCCCCTCTCTCTCTATATATATATATATATATACATATATATATATATATATATATATATATATATATATGATTGCCACTTCTCCACAGAAGTCGACCATCTCTTCTTACTTATAACATTTTTTGATCAGTATAAAAGGATAAAAAGTAAGGGAAGGGCGAAATATTGTTAAAAAAAAACCCTATCGTTAAGTCGTAAAAGAAAAAAATTAAATGGATAGAATATAGAAAACTAGTAAATAATAAAAGGAATAAGAAAGCTTTAAAACAAACTACAACCAGTTCACATTTCTGATAATGACTGCAACCTACAGTGCATTGTTTCGTTCATGTGCACGCAAGTGGCTCTTTAATCTTGCTGCACTCCTACAAGTCTTCTCACATAACTTACAAATGGTGTGACAAGAATCTTGAAGGCTATTTCGTCCCGATGAAGTCTATTAGACGATGCTTCTTTAGAATCGCTGATGATTGGAAGATTTTGTTGCAAAACTGACACAGGGCAGGTCTGGGATGAAGGTGTACAGTCTGACAAACATGTGGCCATGATATATATATATCTCATTTGGTTGGTTAAATCAGCTCTGGACAAGCAAATTCTGCTGCAAATAATACATTTATCCTGGGAAACTAGAGGCAGCAGCTTAGCATCACCTTTTCTTAATTTTTTGTTTTTATACCAAGATTTTTGGGGTTGTTTTTAACCCTCTAGGGCCATTCGTATCATATTTGATACAGTATTTCCCTATAAGGAAACATTTGGTATTTCCCTATAAGGAAACATTTGGTATTCATTGACTGAGCAGTCAGTACTGCTTTCATTTGAAATTTATAAAATATTTCTCTTAAAAAATTTTTCAGGAAAATATTTCTTTCAAGGCTTGTTTTCATACTGTATCAAATATGATACGAATGGCCCTAGAGGGTTAATCTCAGTCTGTTTATCTATCTATCTATCTATCTATCTATTAACCCTCTAGGGCCATTCGTATCATATTTGATACAGTATTTCCCTATAAGGAAACATTTGGTATTTCCCTATAAGGAAACATTTGGTATTCATTGACTGAGCAGTCAGTACTGCTTTCATTTGAAATTTATAAAATATTTCTCTTAAAAAATTTTTCAGGAAAATATTTCTTTCAAGGCTTGTTTTCATTTTATTATATTATTAAGTAGTAATTAGTGGGGGATCAGTTTATTACTTCATGATATTAGAAAACCGATCACCCACTTTATGCCCGGTAGAAGCCTTAACCCTCTAGGGCCATTCGTATCATATTTGATACAGTATTTCCCTATAAGTGTTATATATCGACAAACAACGAACACGCATATATATAAAAATATAAAGTTATATTTTTATTAATGACGATGAACCGTGTAGAATAGGGAACAGAGAATTGAGAGAGCGCGCTTCTAATGGGTTGACGGGAGTGTAGTCTTATCTGTTGTGTCTCTCTTCACCGGCCGATCTCTGTTGCTCCTCTACTGGCGAATCCGTGTGCCGAGGTCTTTTTATAATCTTCCAGAACCGGGACTTTTTCTTCCGGTTTTGCCTCGCCCACGCACGCCCACGTAATTCTCAGAGACACCTGTTCTGTTTGCCTCTGTAGTTATTTCCGCTGCTGCCGGAAATAAGGTCAAACGACATCCGTTCCTTTCAACGACCGGAAACACCCTCGCTTGCATCAGCCTTCCTCGGGTGGGGCCAGATTGTTATATTACATAAGGAAACATTTGGTATTTCCCTATAAGGAAACATTTGGTATTCATTGACTGAGCAGTCAGTACTGCTTTCATTTGAAATTTATAAAATATTTCTCGTAAAAAATTTTTCAGGAAAATATTTCTTTCAAGGCTTGTTTTCATTTTATTATATTATTAAGTAGTAATTAGTGGGGGATCAGTTTATTACATCATGACAATAGAAAACCGATCACCCACTTTATGCCCGGTAGAAGCCTTAACCCTCTAGGGCAATTCGTATCATATTTGATACAGTATTTCCCTATAAGGAAACATTTGGTATTTCCCTATAAGGAAACATTTGGTATTCATTGACTGAGCAGTCAGTACTGCTTTCATTTGAAATTTATAAAATATTTCTCTTAAAAAATTTTTCAGGAAAATATTTCTTTCAAGGCTTGTTTTCATACTGTATCAAATATGATACGAATGGCCCTAGAGGGTTAATGACATCCTTGAAACGCTGTTTTGGTTTGTGTGGAGAACGCTTTCAGCTTATCAATTCACCATAGATTCAACTGTGTCTGTGTGTGTGTGTATATATATATATATTAATTCAGATACTTTAATCCAAGGGAAAAAAGCAGGAAGGTAAATTCCAAAAACCCAATCCTAATTAATATTAAAAATTTTTTTTTTCTGAAAGGATTTTTCTGTTGCTGAGGTGATGTGTTATCCCCCGTGGGGATCTTCATATCGAAATGGTCATTCAAGATCATTGAATTAATCCTTTTTTAATTTATATATATATATATATATATATATATATATATATATATTGTTTAATTACTTACTTTCTGGTTATAATAAGATTAGACCAGTGCACATTTGTATTAAAAAGTGTTCAATACAATAATATTGTAGAACTTTTGAATATTTTCCATTTGTAAACGAATTATTACGCGACCTAGGTTTCTACGAAAAGTGGTGCCTTCGGGCGATTTTCAATATATATATATATATATATATATATATATATATATATATATATATTTAGTATATCGAGGCAGCAAGTAATTTTCTAATTATAATTAAGAAGACACGAATTTATGCTAGTTGGTTTCGTGTCTTCTTAATTATAATAGTGAATGTCCCCAACGATATAAGTTAGCTGTTATAAAAAACTTACTTCAACGCACACAAATGATATCTTCTTCAAAATCTATATTTTATAAAGAATTACACAACATTAAGCAAACACTAGTCAATAATGGATTTCCTAACTCCGTTATTGATCAACAAATTAAAATGTATCTCAACAAACTTAACAATAGCTCTAACAATAATGATAATATTAATAATAATGGTTTACATCAAAATAAACATAACACTATTAACTTATACTATTGCAACCAAATACATAATTATAAACAAGATGAAAAAACTCTCAAAAACATAATACGTAGAAATGTTAAACCAGTCGAAAGTAATAATCAAATTAAACTCATTATATATTATAAAAAGTTTAAAACAATTGACCTCATAGTCTATAATAACCCAACAGGCACTAAACTAAATTCTTTACAAAAAACCAATGTAGTGTACCAATTTACATGCCCATTCAGAGATTGCATCTCTGATACTACTCAAAAACCTAGTACATATATTGGTTTTACTACAACCACGCTCTCCCGTAGACTTACATGTCATCTTTCTGATCAGAGTACTATTAAACAACATTTCTCTGAAAAACATAAACATGTAGGTAATATCAGACAGATTTTGGTCAGCAATACGGTGATCCTTACTCATACACACAGTAAGAGGAACCTGCAGATATTGAAGGCCATGTACATCAAATCTAAACAACCAACACTCAATAAAATCAACTTTAAATCCGGAAATAACATATTACATTGCATTTGACTACATGGTTTTGTTGTCATTTCGCGCTATCCCGCGGTGTGACGTCATAAAACCGCATCGCAAACTTAAGAACTGCGTTTATTATTTTTGGTAACTATTGCCGTTGCCAAGCGGAGTTTTATGTCAACACAAAATAAAATCGTCGGTGATGGTGGATTTTATAATATTTCAGTTTAAACTACCTCTTTGAAGATGGCTCATGTGAGCCGAAAGCTTAGAAGAAAACCAATAAATAATTATCCAAAGTTGGAGAATTTTTGTCTTTATTTTCAACTAAAATTAAAGCAAAAATACGACGTTTAGAACGGCTTATGATTAAACATAATAGACATTCATTGTCTCTTATATTTAATAGCATATATATATATGTATATATATATATAATCATCCGCAGACAGATCTCTTTCGCTTATCAGTACTGTTAGACTCCGATTGTTTTTTTAACCCAGGATTGAAACCTGACCGAATTGGCGTCAGTCGACGATTCTACCTCTGAGCTTATATATATATATATATATATATATATATATATATATATATATATATATATATATATATATATATATATATATAACGAAATAGAGAGGATAATTGAAAACAAAAAATGTTTCATTTTGTTTTGCATTTTTTTTTATTTAAAAATAATTTAAACATGTGATTTATTGAATTATTTATATGTTATTTCATTTTATTAAAAGAAATAAATTTATTTACGATTTACTTTATTAAAAATGATTAAAAACCAAAAACTGGTTCATATTTTACATTAGGCATTTGAAAATTGGAGTAGATAGATCTATCTATCGCCCGGTTCACACTCCACCCACGTCTATTGAACAGGTTAAGAGGCTCATCCCTTGTTCCCTGTTTAGGATGTGGTTTCCGGCTTTCTCTTTTCCAATCTTTTCACTATTATGTAGCCCCCTGCACATCAGTGGCGTTACCGCCTTGCTCGGGGTGATACGATTAAAAAAAATTCATTATTTGAAGAAAAATATTCACTAAATAAGATTTTAATTTTAAATAACCTTTATTTTATGACTAAATAAAAGTAATTTCTATTTTTCTGGTGCTGAGTTGTCCTGCACCTTAAATAAAGTGCTTAGTTGAAAATGAAAATTAGCAAATATGACAATATCCCACAGCTGAAACATTGTTATTCCAACGGCCAATGACGATAGTTTGAACCAATTGGTGGATAACTGTAAATAAGAAATGTTTATACGGTACTGACTCAATCAGGAGAACTTTGTGACGGAGAGGGGTTTGAAAAAGTTTGTTCAGATAATTCAAATTTTAAAAATGAAACATCATCAGAACTGTTTCTGCCTAATAGTCACTCGCCTGTTATATAGAGTTCAACAGGGACTGGATGAGCAAATATTTTCCGTTTAACACCCCAAGCAAGGCATTCCACAGCCACTATAGCGCAGGGGGTTACATAGAGGGATTGGGTATAGGAAATGTCAGAAGGAGGGTGATAGACGACTTAGGATGTACATAGGGAGAGAGTTGGAGAGAGAGGGTGTGAGTTAGTGTGTTAGGAGGTGTCTATTGACCCTACATTTAAACTCCTGGAGGTTGTAGCCGTCGGGGAAGCAAGCATGCGGTAGGGAATTCTACAGGCGGGAAGTGCGAGGAAAGAAGCTGTTGGAGTAGAAATTGCGGTTACATTTCATCGGTTTCACTGTAAAAGGGTGGGACCTAGTTGCCAAACTAGTATCTCGTGCAAATTCACATCTAGGGGGCACCAGTGATTTAAGTTCGTCAGAGCAGAAGCCATGAAAGTATTTATAGAATAGGCACAGGGAAGCCACGTCACGCCGGTGAGAGAGACACTGCAGGCGGTCAGCCAAGTCGTTATCAATTACATTACAGATTCTTCGCTGTATTTTGTCAAGAACCCCGAGGAGAATAGAAGGGGCACCCGACCAGATGTGGCAGCAGTACTCAATACACGGGCGGATGGTGGATTTATATAATTGCAGGATAGATTCAGGCGGAAAGAATTTCCGGGCCCTGCACAGAGAGCCGACAAACATCGCATGCTTCCTGTGTAGGGCCCGGAAGTTTTTTCCGTCTAAATCTATCCTTCACATTTACAAATCTACCATCCGCCCGTGCATTGAATACTGCTGCCATATCTGGTCGGGTGCCCCTGCTGTTCTCCTCGGGCTTCTCGATAAGGTTCAGAGGAGGGTCTGTAATGTGATAGATACCGACTTGGCAGACCGCCTGCAGTCTCTCTCCCACCGGCGAGACGTGGCTTCCCTGTGTCTCTTCTATAAATACTTTCACGGCTTCTGCTCCGATGAACTTAGATCACTGGTGCCCCCTAAATACGAATTTGCACGAGATACTAGATTAGCAACTAGATCCCACCCTTTTACAGTGAAACCGATAAAATGCAGCCGTAACTTCTACTCCAACAGTTTCTTTCCTCGCACTTCCCGACTGTGGAATTCTCTTCCAAACGATTGCTTCCCCGACGGCTACAATCTCCAGGAGTTTAAATGTAAGGTCAATACACACCTCCTAACACACTAACCTGCTCCCATTCTATCAAGCACTCTTCCCATCTGCCCGACCCTCATCCTCGCTATCCTTACTCATCTGTCACCTTTCTCCTGACATTCCCTATGTCTATCCACTCCTTCTCTTTACCTTCCCATATGTAGCCCCATGCGCAATAGTGGCAGTGGAATGCCTTGCTTGGGGTGAGATGATTAAAAAAAAAAAAATAAATAAAAGCTATTTCCAAAGCAAGTGTTCTGACGACCTGCATTCCTTGTTTTCACCAGTCATGACCTTTGCATCTGTGACCCGCCATACCACGTACGTAAAGGGCATATCTTCCTAATCCCCTTTGTAACCCATTGATAAAGAAAAGTTCCACTCGAGCATCCTCTTCCCATGAACTGCTGCTTTTCGGCGTCATGTTTTTCTCATCACTACAATTGTGATTTCTTCAAGTCTACGGTAAACTGTTATCGTGAACTAGATTCCCCCTGCGATCTATTTTTCTCTATTGCTGCCATATCTCATCAGTACAGTTAGACAGGATTGAAACCTAACCAAATTGACATTAATCGGCGCTTCTACATCTGAACTATGGGTGGAAGAAGGTGGATTTCAGCGTTTTATATGCAATGCAAACACCCGCCAGTAGCCTAGAAAAAAATTAAACAAACAGCAATAAGCAAGAGAAGATGCAAAATTAAGCAAAATATCTGAATAAAAAAAAAAATTTAAATATGGCTATTCGTTCGTAAGTTTTTTTTTCGAAATGTTTTAAAACTTAAACTGAAGCCGAAAAAAGTTGTTAAACATCATATTTTCTAAAAATATTTGAATTAATATTTTTAAGAAAATAATGTTTATTTTCAATGAAATGTTTAAACAATTCTTAGAAAACGAAAGTAAAAACTTACTTAACTTTTCTATACTTACAACTTTATGAATCATTTTTAAACGTGAAAAAATATTTCTGAATTAATTTTTTTTATTCTTTATCTTGTATTAACAAAAACTACAAAATTTATTTTTTAGTCAGTTTTAAAAGAATTCGTTTTATTTTTCAAGTTTTTTATTTGAAAACTCCGTGAAATTATTTCTTACAAATATCAAGTCACTATTACCAAAAATTTAAAATTGAAAATGATGATTTAAACTTTGTTTAAACCTATTATTTCTGAATAAGTTTTGAATTTATTTGAAACATAAAGGCCTACATCACACCACACTTGAATTTCAAAAGCTAATTTGTGAAATATTTAATTTTTAGAAAATATTTAGCACAAAATGAACACCCTCAAAAAATATTTTCTAAACATTTTTTTCTTATTTTTGATAATTTGAAGTTAATTATCGATGTTAATCCATAGAAAAAAAAGTCCTACGCTGTTATTTAACCCATAACTGGAGGGAAGGATAATACCTTCTCCCAAGGGTACTAGCGCGTAAGTAAATACAGGGAATTCAACTGGAATTCGAAATCGGCTCACCGATTTCTCTTTCCGAGTCGACATCTACTGCACCACAACACACCTCCGTCAATAAACGCTTACAGCACCTGGTATTCCCAAGCGGTCACCCATCTAAGTATTGACCAGGCTCATCGTTTCTTATCTTCGGTCATCGAACGAGAACCTGTGTATTCAACGTGATATGAACGTAAGCTATTGATTCATTTATTTGGCACGACTTAGATTAATCCACAATCCATAAATATTGGCAAAAAATATTTTATGAAATTGTTGATTAGTATTCATTTGTCATCGATTTAGAAGGCAATTCCGGTTCCTAATATTGATACAATATCTAATCGATACCAGACATTTATAAAAGATTTATTGGCCTTAAGTGTTTTGTGGGTGAAAACGTTTTTTTTTTAGGTTGTTTAAAATAGACGTCTTTTAAATAAAGAACAAAGGGATAAATTCATTTTTAATTAAATAAAATTTACATAAATTAATAAAATTATGTATCTGTTCATTCTTCATTCAAGATAAATAATTACAAACGTAAAATGTTTGTGCACGTTCTTCCCCAAAATTTCCATACACAAATTTTATTTTATTTTTTAGTAAAACATTTTTAAATAGAAACATAAACAAATCAGAAAATTAAAAAAATTAAACAGATTATCAATGATCCTCTCCATCAAAATAAGTACCGTTGTGTATTTATTTGATTGAATATATATATATATATATATATATTCAATCAAATAAATGCATATATATAAAAGAGTGAACATTGAAGTCAACACTCAGGGACGACAGACTGTTTGAGGTCACCTGATGATTGCACTTAGCATGAAAATGTCTGTCGCCCCTGAGTGTTGACTTCAATGTTCACTCTTTTATAATTACATACGCTCTATCTCTGATATTGATCACTTTATCCTATAAATATACCACACCTTAAAACTATATATATATATAAGACCAGTACTCAGTTGTATTAAAAGTGTTCAATACAATTATATTGTAGAATTTTAAAATATTTTTCATTCGGAAATGAGTTATTTCTTCAACAACCTAGGTTTCAACCTTTCGGTATCTTCAGACGAATTTTTAATAACTGATTTTCCAACGTTTTTCGAACACACAAACAGGGATTTTTACGAACGCGCGACTGGAATTTGTAAACAACCGAATATTTTCAAAATTAGGTTAGTCACGTGTGGAAATTATATGTATTGAGGGATCTCCCCTTTTTGTATATAATAATGGACTCGACTGAGTATATATATACCCCTACCAGAGAGAGAGAGAGAGAGAGAGAGAGAGAGAGAGAGAGAGAGCGAGAGAGAGTAATCGTAGAGATCCGTGCCAGTTATCGGAGAGTACCGGAACTGATGCGTAAGTTACCAAGAGATACCGAAGTTACCCAGAGACTACCGCATCAGAAGTCTGACTAGCTCTGAACTCCACTCAGCTAGAATAATATACACGGATATACTATTTCCAACGACTTCACTTCAAGACTTGTATATATTTATTCCTTACTAATTCTATTCCTGGATTTACTAACCTGCATTTAACTTTGCATATTACGTTCAATATAACCGACTTTTCTATCGTTATATCTATTTTGTTGTTCCTTATTTTGTGCGTTTCCTCACCCGGAATCCACAACAAATTGGCGACGAAGACTCAAACTGACAGGTACCCCGAGTCGCCACAATAAATTGGCGACAAAGATTCGTACACAAGTTGCCACAACAATATATATATATATATATATATATATATATATATATATATATATATATATATAATTCAGATTCTTCAATCCAAGGGAAAAAAGCAGGAAGGTAAATTCCAAAAATCCCGATCCTAATTAATATTAAAAATTTTATTTTAATATTAAAAAATGATACAGGAAGAGAGCTCCATGTAATAAAATATTACAGAGCAAATATATATTAAAAAAGGATTAATTCAAAGATGTTGAATGGCCATTTCGATATGAAGATCCCCACGGGGGACGACACATCACCTCAGCAACAGAAAAAAAAAGGTTTCTGAAAGGTTTCTGAAAGGTTTTTTCTGTTGCTGAGGTGATGTGTCGTCCCCCGTGGTGATCTTCATATCGAAATGGCCATTCCACATCTTTGAATTAATCCTTTTTTAATATATATATATATATATATATATATATATATATATATATATAGTCATCAGAAGACAGATCTGTTTCGCTGTATCACAGCTCATCAGTACGGTTAGACTCCGATTGAATTTAACCCAGGATTGAAACCCGACCGAATTAGCGTCAGTCGGCGATTCTACCTCTGAGCTATGGGCGTGCGGTATATTGTCATTATACCCGCCCAATAGCCAGAGTGCTCTAATCCATTACTGAATGAGCGATGCGTACATGCCAGAGTAGCTACTGTTTTTCAAAGTCTACCATTCTTCCAGAGTGCTCAATCAGAGTGTGAGAGCGTATATATATATATATATTCCTCTTGTGACGCTCATGGAGAGAGAGAGAGAGAGAGAGAGAGAGAGAGAGAGAGAGAGAGAGAGAGAGAATAGTAACGCAGCGTCGGCCCAGTTCATTCTCTTTATTACCAGTTATTAAACTTTACTCTCTGTTATGAAAGCTCTTGCTGTGTGTTTGCTCTTTAACACTCTTATTATTTTCTTTTATTTTCAATAATTATGCCGTCGAGTAGTGAAGAATATATATATCCTCTCTATTATAATAAAGACCGTTATATATATATATATATATATATTACTTTAGAACATGTACAAACTACTATAAAATGTATTAATAATCCATCTCTTCCCTCCAGTTATGGGTTAAATAACAGGACAGACTCGGTTCTATAGTCTTGGCTGGCAACCAGTCTACCGCAGAAAGCAATGGCAACCTACTGCGGGATAATCTTCTGCCCAGTTAGTCATGTCTTTTTCGAGACATGATCGCCCAAAGCGTGTATCACGTATGACACTTAACTGACTGATTGAATATAATAGTTGGAAACGTGATTAAGGCTTCCACTAGGCATAAAGTAAGAGTTACAAAAGATTTAGTAAGAGTTACAAAAGACAGGAAATTGTGGAGAGCCATGTTTGCCCACATCTTCATGTCTTGAAGGGACACGGTGCATAGAAAAAAAGAAAAAAAAACAAATATTTGTCAGAACAAAGGTTTGAAGAAATAGCAAAAATTCAAACTTTACTTAGAGCTATAAAAGACAGGAAATTGTGGAGAGCCGTGTTTTGAAAAAAAAAAATAGAAGAACATTTTTTAATATTATATCTTCTTGCTAATTTGCTGAATTTTTCCCCTCACAGTTTTCAATGCTTTCCCTATGTCGATTTTCGTGTCTTCACGTACGCCATGATAAGCCTATTTTAAAAGACATGTTAGCTTTGCTGGTTTCTGTCATTATCTTCGTTTGTATGTGACAGAGAAGATCGGATAAAAAGACATCTTTCTCTTTTTTTAGTTTCATTACAAGTTCTATGGGTTCTTATTTTATTTAATTACTGGCTTCCATATCGTATTCATTCCCACACTGGGCTTTTAGCATTATTAGATGTTTTCTTTGTGCCAGGCAACTGTCAAGGTTGATAAGGTCCTTCGGTTTGAATCAAGTTTTTTGGCATCGACATCAAATGATATTTCGTGAGAAAAATCTTTTAGGTGACCGTGAAGTGTGACACTTCTTTTTCAAGATCTGATTGCCTAAATAAAAATTGAATTCTATCTATCTATCTATCTATCTATCTATCTATCTATCTATCTATCTATCTATCTATCTCATTCTGTCCATATCTATCTATCTATCTATCTATCTATCTATCTATCTATCTATCTATCTATCTTTTCCTTCCTATCTATCTATATATTCATTGGGCACCTCGACGCGGTGTAATGTTTAGCAAGCTTGTCATGCTATAACCTATTACAACTGAATAGTGAATTCGATCCTCACTGGGCACCCAATACTTTCGGCCTTGTGCCACATCTAAGCGGAGCATAGAAAATCAACTAACAATATATTCATTTCTATCTATCTATCTATCTATCTATCTATCTATCTATCTAGCTTAATTGTTTCCCCCCAACCAAGGCGGCACCTCCACTGATGTGCAGGGGGCTACATAAGAGAGTTAAAGTTTAGAACGGGGGAGTGTGAAGACAAAGACGAACCAGCTACAGGGGGTGAAAGAGAAAGGAAGAGAAAAGGATGTGAACACAGGAGTGAAGACAGTTACGAAGAGAGAAAGGAAAAGGACAAGATATACGGGGTGATGTGGAAAGAGCTGGAGTTAAGTGGATAAGAGATGGGAATTGATTTTGCATTTAAATTCTTGGAGGTTGTAGCTGTCAGGAAAGCAAGTATATGAAAGGGAATTCCACAGGCGGGAAGCGCAAGTAAAGAAGCTGATGGAGTAGAATTGTTGCCTGCATTTGGGACCTTGTTGCCAGTCTGGTTGTCCGAGTAAATTCTTGTGGAGGGGGCACCAGTGACCTAAGTTCGTCAGAGCAGAAGCCATGAAAATATTTATATAAGAGACAGAGGGAAGCCACATTCCGCCGATGAGAAAGTGGCTGGAGTCGAGCTGCCAGGTCAGGATCAATCACATTAGAGATTCTCCTTTGGAGCCTGTCGAGAACACTGAGACGAACAGCAGGGGCTCCTGATCAGATATGACAACAGTATTCCATGCACGGTCGAATGGTTGATTTGTACATGTGCAAGATAGATTCAGGTGGAAAAAACTAAACTTACTGATGCAGAATTAGATGATGGTGTCATCTGCGTAGATGCCTACTTGAGATTTGATCACGTCTGAGAGATCAGTTATAAAGATTAAAAAGAGCGTCGGGCCTAGGATAGAGCCCTGGGGGACACCAGCGTTCGTACGGTAGGATGTAGAGGCATGACCATTCAAGACAACATTCATTATACGGTTAGATAGGAAAGATTTGATCAGATCAAGCAAGTGTCCAGTGATACCATAACCCCGTAGCTTGCGCAGGAGACCAGCGTGTCAAACCCTATGCTGTTGCCCTTGGAAATATTCAGGGCAACAGCACAAACCTCGCCGGACTTATCGAGGGCCTGGTATATGTACTCTGTGATGGTCGTTAGCATATCGGCAGGAGATCTGGCAAAGCGGAATCCATAGTCTGTCTGCAAACAGTTTATGGGCAGTAAGATGGTGAACTATTTCAGCATTGATAATAGCTTCGAACACTTTTTCCGAAAATTGGTAGGAGGCTGATAGGGCGATAACTGCATGAGTCTGAGAGTCCCCCTGAGTTCTTAAATACAGGAAACACAAGAAAGAACTTCCAGCAAGCAAGTTTAGAGAGGACAGAGGAGAGTTCAGGGGCACATTTATTCAGGACAATGACCGGGATTCCATCACCTCCGCTTGCTTATATGGGGGTCAAGCTTTGATATTATCTTAGATACCAGAGATGGAGTTATGTAAACATCTTTCAGTTGAGCCCCCGTTATAAGAGGGAAGTCGGGTGCGGGTACTCTGACGAGTCAAATGTGGAGTTTGATGAGAATCTTCGAGCAAACAAGTGCCACGACGAACTCAAATTTCTTAATTAAAGAAGGGGTGGAGGATTTGTCGTTGTTCAACACGCATTTGCACAGTCGCCAATATTCCTTGGAGCCGAACTTGCATCAGCTTCTCTCGCTGTCACTCTCTACCTCACTCATTTTCTATCTATTTCTACCTTACTCACTTTCTCTCTCACTCTTTCTTTCTATCTCACTCGGTTCCTTTCTTGCTCTCTCTCTCTCTCTCTCTCTCTCTCTCTCTCTCTCTCACCTAGCTTTTCTGTCTCTACCGCACAGTTTCTATTTTTCACTACTTCACTTAGATTCTGTTTTTGTCTTTGTCTTTATCTCTCTCTCTTTCTTTCACTATTTTGCCTATTTATCTCTGACGCTATTTCTCTCTCTCTCTCTCTCTCTCTCTCTCTGCCCAACTCTTTTGATCTCACTCTATCTCTATCTCTTTCGTGGGAAAGAGAGATAGGCAATTTTCATCCATACATATCAGTTTAATATCTCGCATTCTACAGTCAGTCATTTAAATGCCATACGTGATACACGTTTTGGGCGATCATGTCTCGAAATAGACATAACTGACTGGGCAGAAGATTATCCTGCAGTAGGTTGCCATTGCTTTCCGCGGTAGATTGGTTGTCAGCCAAGGCTATAGAACCCAATCTGTCCTATTATTTAACCCATAACTGGAGGGAATAGACGGTTTTCCCAAGGGTATTTGTGCGTAAGTGAATGCCAAGAATTCAACTGGAATTCGAACTCGGCTCCCCGATTTGTCGTTCCGAGCCGATATCCACTGTTCCACAACACACATATGGCATCGTTTACCATGACATCTTATTGGTTTATGAGGAGAAAACCTCCGCGTCTTTCAATCTCGTCTCCTCAGTCAAAATCTACCAAAAAATTCACATGGTTAACACTCTTTTTCTTCACGTTACTTCTGTGTATAAATTCAGGTTACTAGATAAAATGTCCACACTTGTCTTGATAAAGTTTCTCTAGCAACGAAAAGTGTTGGCCTAAAAATCATTTGTCTCATCCTTTTAAATATATACAGTGGAACATCGATTCTCGAACGACCCTTATCTCGAACAAATTGGTTCTCGAGAAGAATAACGAAGTTAGCCGAATGAATACGAATTATAACGACGTCGGCCGAATGACTACGAATCAAACGAAAGAATCCCCGAACACAGGGATGTATCAATTACTCGTTGGCTTCACTTGACTTTGTATACGTTCATCAAAACGCGTTTCTTCCTATTTTGATATATTATTTAATTCCTATATAAACCCTAATGACTCCGAAGAAAGTTAGGTAAATTTTTGAATTGTTCTCCGAAGGCCTTTACCCACTCGAATCTTTCCAAAACATCCTTATTTCCGTGCAAATGTAAATGCTGAACTCAAATCGATAATTGTTTATTGACGAAACCTACTTATTTATCAAATTAAGGACCAGAAAAATATCGAACTTCTTGTCACTGTTTATCTCACCCCGTAATCATGGTTCAAAAATGTTATTCACTGCAGAATGACTTCACGCGTAGTTTGCCGATTTTTCGGACTTTTTACTTCCTTTTTGCAATCACTACACTGAAATTGAGTTTCGAAACCAAACAAATCGCGGAGTAATCGCTCAAAGAAAGTAAATAAGCCGAAACAAGTATCCAATGCCTCAAGTCATTCAGCGGTGAATCAGATATGAAAACGGTGGTAAGGGGTGAGATATAGTCTGATTTTGTTTATGGTCGATAACATGAAAAAAGGTAGGTTTCTTCAAAAATCAATTATCGATTTGAGTTCAGCATATATATTGGAAAGAAATTAAGGTTGTTTTGGAAAGATTTGACGGGGTAAAGGCCTTCGGGGAACAAATCAAAGATTTACCGAAAGTTATTGACATCAATAAACCCAAGAGAAAAGTTGAGAGACCCAATTGACGTGAAAAGATAAATAATAGTGAAACATGAAAGTCAAATCCAATTCTTTGATCTAACCGTGAATTTTTTATGCCAGTCATATGCAAGATATTGAAGAACAGAGACACGATCAATTAAGCAGATGGTGCAAAAGGAATGAAAGTGTCAACTAAAGATCACAGACTCTTGGTTATAAACTTTCAGAATCAATAAATAGTGAAGGAATTACAGGGGAGTTAGCCAGTAGTGAACAAAACAAAATCTAAATTTAAAAATTAAAATTCTAAGCACTGACTCGTTGATTTTGTTAGAATCTAAAAAAGTCCCGAATTTACAAACTTTTCTTAGCACACACGCAAAAAGCAAATCCAAAACAAAACTCGTTAAATTTTACACCTCGATGCGAAATGTTTTTCGGCCAACAGAAAACTAGGAAACATCTAAAAACAAAATTCAAATAATCTTCAATTATCAGAAACAAATTCTTTCACAGACCTTTTCGTGAGCCGACGCAAAATTTATTCGTCGTCCAATAGAAAGGCCAGAATCACATCCGGGAGTGAATTCCCAAATAACCTTTTCGAGCGCCACAAACGAAATAAAAGACGTGCCAAGTTCGTCTGTCGCCAGAGATGGACGCGACCCTATTAGCACGTCCCCTGACAAACGTCAGGCGATCGCTATAATTATTATCTCTATCTTTCTCCCTCACCTCTTTATTCTCACGGTTCACCTGTCTGCCTTTTCTTATACTTGATAACCGCACGGAAGCCTTTAAGACTGGGCGATTACTTCAGACATTTCTATTCTACTAATGCTTATACATGCATACATACACACCTACGTTCCTGCCTACGTACACAGAAACTCATTCTTGCAAGGACTACTACGAAAATTTTAACGACCTTGTATTAACCAAAATACATTAATTTTATTTTTAAAAATTGTAATTGATTTATATGAATATAAATTTGTTGTTTCAATTTACGATTTGATTTTCTTGTTTTATACCCTTTTTATATTGGGCTATCTAACTAACAAGGTGTTATGTCGTGAGTAAGAATAAATAACTTAACAACAGGAATAGGTTAATTGTTGTATTCCGTGAAAATAGTATTTACAAAGGTTATTAGTATCCAATACAAGAATAAAGGTTAATCGTCTCAACCGTCGTAAGACGTAGTATGAGCAATGGGTACTTCCGGGTCGTCACCGGAAGTCTACGATTGACTTGTCGATCGGCTGCTCGGCACACTCTCTACCCAACGTAGATGCCACCATTACTTTACATAGTAATGGAATAGTCCATTATAGCCGAATAGGCGCGGGCGTCCCAACACAAGGCCAAATCAAACTAATCTTTTTTAACACACATACACTTCAGTATAAGTGATAACTCCCTATAAGCTAATGTACTGGTGATAAATACATTAAACTAACCCTCTACTATTTATACTTAATCAAATGCAAAACAAACAACAATAATATAGCAGAATAACGAAGTTGTTTTATAACAGATAAAACATTCTTGGTTGTATGTGTGTGTTATTGAAGATGTTATTTTTTTTTTTGATCATATCACCCCAAGCAAGGCGATAACGCCACTGATGCGCAGGGGGCTACGTAAGAGTAAAAAGAATGGAAAAGAGAAAGCCGGAAACCACATCCTAAACAGGAAACAAGGGATGAGCCTCTTCACCTGTTCAATAGACGTGGGTGGAGTTTGAACCGGGCGATAGTTTAGTCTATCTACTCCAATTGAAAAAAAATAAAAAATAAAAAAAGAGTGAAAAGATTGGAAAAGAGAAAAACCGGAAACCACATCCTAAACAGGAAACAAGGGATGAGCCTCTTCACCTGTTCAATAGACGTGGGTGGAGTTTGAACCGGGCGATAGTTTAGTCTATCTACTCCAATTGAAAAAAAATAAAAAATAAAAAAAGAGTGAAAAGATTGGAAAAGGGAAAAACCGGAAACCACATCCTAAACAGGAAACAAGGGATGAACCTCTTCACCTGTTCAATAGACGGCGGTGGAGTGTGAACCGGGCGATAGTTTAGTCTATCTACTCCAATTGAAAAAAAATAAAAAATAAAAAAAGAGTGAAAAGATTGGAAAAGGGAAAAACCGGCAACCACATCCTAAACAGGAAACAAGGGATGAACCTCTTCACCTGTTCAATAGACGTGGGTAGAGTGTGAACCGGGCGATAGTTTATGATAAAGAACAATAGTTTCAGAAGTGGGTAAATATCAGTCAATTTGATGTATTTATATTTATGTACAGAAATTAAACAGTTTGTTTTTGTTGAGAAAGTGTTGTTAATTGTTTGTTTCATTACAGTTTTTAGTTTTGAATAATTGTCTTTCCTTGACTTTATTATTGCAAATCTTTTGAGTAGGTGTTGATGTCTCGTCTTGGTTGAGTTTGTTAAAATTTGAGTTGATGATAAAAAAAGATTTGACAAACTGATATGAACTGAAAGAATTACTTCAGTAAGTAAACTGAAGTTCATAGATTGTTGTTGCTATAAGAGTTGTTGGCTTCAATGAAGAGATTGTAGTTCATTAGCCGAATTGATGTGAATAAAACATTGACTTTAGGCGAAGAAGTCGAGTGTGTCCAGTTAACGAAGAAGACGGGGGAGGAATGGCCGATATTCAAAGAGTAACGGCCCTTAAAAAAATTCTTTCATAGGAAGCCATCGCTAACAGAAATAACAAATTCAACCTCAAACCATATATATCAAAACGAACCTTGAAAACCGAAACAATTTACACAATCTAGTCCAAGTGCCCTACAAGAGAGACTAGCAAAGTACTTAAGTTAGTAACGGAAATAAGTAAGTAAATAAAAAATAAAAGACCAAAAAAATAAAGTAAAGTAAAATAAGTTAGTAGAGAAATAGACCGAATTCAAACGAACTTACCATGTGAAGAGAACAACTGAAAAAAGTTGAGAGAATTTCGCAAGACATGCTACAAAAATGCAATTTAAACTCTTTTATAATTTTTGTTGGTTACGTGGTAGAATCAGAATTGGTTGGCGCGAACGATCGCCTACAAAACATATATACGCACGTGAAGGGTAAAGGATGAAACGATTACTAATATATTGACCAATCAGAAAGCATTTTTGGCTAGTGATCCACTTTTTATGGGTTTAGACGAAATTGATCCACTTTTAGTGGGTTTATAGGATACAAATCCCATAGCATCCAACAATTAACTAAGACACAAAAAGTAAAATTGCACATCCGCAAAAATAGATCAGAGCGACTGAAAACATTTTGAAAAATCCCAGACCAAGGCAAATTTCACAAGTAAGTGTGAAAACTAAGATTCTGAATTCTGATTAGATGGGAAATAACAAACTGATCTATGATCCCAGTGATTTTTTCTTAACACCTAAAAAATGGGTATGCTGTTCGGAGCCGATCACATGACCAAAATTCACTACGTAACCACGTCTTTTGACCTGTCAAGTCAGTCAAATGGGAGTATAGGGACGACACGCTAATATGTAACTAAAGAAAATTTAATTTGCCGAACCAGACGTAAGGGCGCGTCATACATTCGTTTTCCTTCTCCTTCTAATTTTCTTTTCTTAGTCTTCACCCACACGCAGCAGTCAAAGAAAACAACAGCAAGATACAACAATAACAACAACAGCAAGATACTTCAACTGACTCCTAGAAACTAAAGTCCGCTAAGTACAATCTCTTTTATTGCTTGACTTTTCACTTTTTCGCCGACCATAAAAAGGAAAAGAACACAGACTTTATTAGCTAAGTAAACTGATTAATCTTTTTACATACACACATTCTGCTACTATCAACTATGAGCTCTGAATTTCTGTGGAACATTAAACATTTCTCTTTGAACAATTAACTACATGCACATTTTATTTGAATATTTTCTTCTTACACATTTATGTTATTCTGTTCCGTAAGTACAATTTCACTAATTTTACAAATTCGTTATTTCTGCTCAGATAATAAAATAATTTTACAAACTCAAACTCTCAGCGGACCTCAAGTCGAATGACCAAATCAAATCTATTGCTAAATCCGCTGCTAAGAAGGTCGGTTCACTGTGCAGGGCTAGGAAGTTTTCCCGTCTGAGTCCATCCTGTACATATATAAATCTACCATCCACCCGTGTATTGAATACTGCTGCCACATCTGGTCGGGTGCCCCTGCTATTCACCTCGGGGTTCTTGACAAAATCCAACGGAGAATCTGTAATGTGGTTGATACCGACTTGGCAGCCCGGCTGTAGTCACTCTCTCACCGGCGTGATGTGGCTTCCCTGTGCCTATTCTATAAATACTTTCACGGCTTCTGCTCCAATGAACTTAGATCACTGGTGGTCCCAAGGTATGAATTTACACAAGCTACTAGATTAACAACTAGGTCCCACCCTTTTACAGTGAAACCCATAAAATGTAACCGCAATTTCTACTCTAACAGCTTCTTTTCACGCACTTCCCGCCTGTGGAATTCCCTTCCATATACTTGTTTCCCCGACAGCTACAATCTCCAGGAATTTAAATGTAAGGTCAATAGACATCTCCTATCACACTAACTCGCATCCATTCTCTCAAGCTCTTTTTTTCATCTACTCCACCCACATCCTCGGTATCCTGATCCGTCTATTACTCTCCTCCTGACATTTCCTATAACTAACCCCTCTTTCTCATCACTTTCCCCTATGTAACCCCCTGCGCAACAGTGGCAGTAAAATGCCTTGCTGGGGGTGAGATGATTAAAAAAAAATAACAAAACACACTTATTCTTCCAACCATTCTTTCAACCTTCTGATTTTTTAAATTGTGGGGACACATGTTGTGTTTGGCACAAGGCCAACATACCCGAGGCCCCTACATGTTTAAAACAAAATTTAGAAATGTGTTTATACAGAATTTATCTTTATGCGGAAAATGGTTTCGCTTTTTGAATGCCTCTGAAGACAGGGATAGTAAATGAAGGAAGTGTCACGATTGAAGTGAAAAAGTCAATAATTCTAAAACCTTTAAGCGGAGTCCGTGTCTTTGATCTAGCGGTGAACTTTTCAATGTTCAATTCGGTTATATGCACAATATTGAAGAACAGACATGTGATCAAATCAGCAGGTGTTGCAAAAGGAATTAAAGTGTCAACTAAACAAAGATCACAGACTCTTAGAAAAGTCGGAAATTTGTGTACTCATTTGGATTAACGAGAAACAAATATGTTGTGACGAATCTTCGTCACCAAGTTGTTGTGGTCTTTTAGGGCCAGGAAAAAAGACACGGAAACAAGAAGGTAGGTTTAACCAGTGTATTAGATTTACAAGAACATACATACTTTTGTGCATCTTCGTCACCAAGTTGTTGTGGAGTTGTGGCGAAACTTTGCCGCAAAGTTGTCGTGACCGGTTTGTGCCGGAAGTATGACACGGAACAAGAAGGTAGGTCCAAAACAGTGCATTAGTATAACAAGAAACACGATATTCAAAGAAATGTTAATAATAAGTAATATAGAAATAAGTAAGTCCGAAGGTATTATTACGCTGCTTCTTGCCTGACTAGTAGCTGTCGTCAACTGCCTTCGTTAACTGCTCTCGTTAACTGCCTTCGTTAACTGCTCCTGTTAACTGCCTCTCGGAAATCACGCAGGTAACTGTATATAGCAAGAGGAAGAGTCCATTCCTCGTAGGAGGGCACCATATCATATACAAATACGAGTGTTAGTAGTCGGCAAAATAGAAGTGTAAGTCCGAACGGTATAGTTACGCTGCGTCTCGATTGTTTCTAGACTGTCTCACGACTGCGTCTTAGCTACCTCCCCGGAAATCACTTAGGTTAGAATTTATTGACAGAGGAAGAGTCCATTCCTATAGATAGGGCACCATAACAAATTAGTTGGTCATAACATTTCAGTTTTTTCTTTTACTATAACCCCCCCCCCCCACCTGCGCGTTATACATACCCACCTGCGCGTTATACATAATCTATCTGATTTTATTTAGATTCTTTTTCTTTGTGTTTCCATTACTTTTGGTGTTAGAATCTTTACCAAGGAAGCTAAAACGTTGCAAAAACCTGGACACAAATTACAGAAGCTTATTTAGGGATTAAATCACCTTCTACGCATTTTCGTAAATTGTTTTCTCTTTTAATCAAAGAAGCGTTTTTAAAAATTAGAATTGTGGTCAGCCTTTTAACGGTGAGCAACTAACGCACTTAATTTGTTGTGTTGTTAATGTGTTGTATATGTTCATATAATCTTTAAATTACTTCATTTTTTTCGGTATATTCCTTGTGTTGTAGAGTGGCTGACACCCTTGCTGCACACTCAATGATGGAATAGCACATGATCTGAAATGGTTTATTTAAGTATAGAATAGTAGCATTCGAGGAATAATATTTGAGTGTCATTCGAGTAATATTCGGACTGATTCAGTTCAGTTAAGTGCCATACGTGATACACGCTTGGGCGATCATGTCTCGAAAGGGACATGACTGACTGGGCAGAAGATTATCCCGCAGTAGGTTGCCATTGCTTTCTGCGGTAGACTGGTTGCCGACCAAAGCTATAGAACCCAATCGGTCCTGTTATTTAACCCATAACTGGAAGGATGAGACGGATTAATACCTTTCCCAAGGGTAATTGCGCGTAAGTGAATGCAATGAATTCAACTGGAATTTGAACTCGGCTCCCAGATTTCTCGTTCCGAGCCGATATCCACTGCACCACAACGCACATCCTTAACTATTGTACTGTTCTGTTTATATGTGTTTACTACCGGATATTGTGTTGAATTATACCACAGCACATTTTCTCTGTGTATCGTATCCACCTCGGCGATACACCACCTTGTGAATACTATTCCAGGTAGAGTAAATTATTCCTTTGAGTTTTAGCTTATTATATGGTTTTGTATTAAATATTGTATTGTTTTAGACGTTATTGTGACAAATGTTTTGTTGAATGTAGTTAAACTCTTTTTAATTTGTAATGAACACGACGTTATCTCCTCAACGACTTAAAACAGAATGACATACACTACCGGCCATTATTATTATGCTACCCCAGTTTTTAAAAAAATGATGTATTTCATACTATTTTTAGTATTTATTGCCAAGTGGATAATTCTAAATGAAAATAAAATTGCTCTTTTGTTATTATTACTTTGAAAAATTTTACAAGGCAGATAGCAACAATTTATCTATCGCACCATATATATATATATATATATATATATATATATATATATATATATACACTACCGGCCATAATTATTAGGCAACCCCAGTTTAAAAAATGATTTATTGCCAAGTGGATAATTCTAAATGAAAATAGAATGGCTCTTTTGTTATTATTACTTTGAAAAATTTTACAAGGCAGCCAGGAAATTTTTGCTTCGGCCAACCAATAAGAAGAAGAGACTAGCGTGTGGAAGAGAGCACAAAAACTGGACACCAGAACAGTTCATTTGATGCACATGTCATTGTGCAGTATTAAAAAAAAGAACAATTCTATTTTCATTTAGAATTATCCACATGGCAATAACTCATTTTTTGTAAACTGGGTTTGCCTCATAATTATGGCCGGTAGTGTACACACACACACACGCACACAAAATCTAAAGGGTGCGATAGGTAAATTGTCGCTATTTGCCTTGTAAAATTTTGCAAAGTAATAATAACAAAAGAACCATTCTATTTTCATTTAGAATTATCCACTTGGCAATGAATACTAAAAATAGTATGAAATACATCATTTTTTTAAAAACTGGGATGGCCTAATAATTATGACTGGTAGTGTATTTAAGGTTTTGTACACATGGCTCGCGCAGATCTTCCTGTTGAAAAACAATTTAAAAGCAAAATACATAACCAATCAGAGAACAGGAAAATATATTTTTCTATTCTCCGATTGGTGAACATATGTATATCGTTTTGCTTAATAGGTGCATGTTTTTTTGCCAAAAAAAAAAAATGTGCAAAGCCTTAAATATGTCATTCTGTTTTAAGTCTTTGGGGAAATAACAAACAACCTGTAGTTGGTGGGTAGAACCAATATATTTCTTTTATTCTTTGAGTTTGTCAAAGTGGACTACTTCGATTCAAAATGGACTACTTCGAATAATAGTTAGGGTATTGAGTAACTTTATGGTCATGTCACATTGAAATACCAATTCTTGTACGATCATCGAAGGTAAGCATCGTCAATCCTGGTCCGTTGTGGATGGGTGACCGCTTGGGAATACCTGGTATTGTAAGCTTGAATGTGCGGGTGGTGCAATGAATAATAACACGGAATTGGAAATCGGAGAGCTGTGTTCTAATTCGACTCGGTTTTTTATATATTTACTGGATAAAAAAATGACTCCACGTCTTTTCAACCCAGCTATGGGTTAATTAGTAAGACTTGTATCAGTAAAACATTATTATCCCACCCGAAAATACGTACAATCTAAAAATGTTTTCTGACATTAAATAGTCTGCAAAAGGTTGATAAGCAGTAAAAAACAAATCACTCAACCAAATCTCGTTTACTACAATCTTAACCTCTTTAAATTCTAGAGTTAATCGTTATCTTTCTTACATATCCTCCTAGACTGCACTTTTAATCTCCTCTTGTTTTCGCAGCAGCTTCATTCAGTAATCTACTAGTTTGAGTGACTCTTGGACCTTGTGTTAAGTGAAACATTATTAAAAAAAACAAATGAACGTATTAGTTGAATTAATCACATCATTGAAGATTTGCCATGCATTTTTATAGTGAAATATTTTTCACTATACTTCCTACAAGAAGTAGTTAAAAAAAGCGGGAAGAAAGGGCAACATACAAATTACGAGAAAACTGAATTCTGGGCCTTAAGTAAAAATAGGAGCCCAACATTCGAAATACTAGCCAGGAATACTAAAATCAAGCAGGTACAGAAATGTAAGCACTTGAGAAACTGAGGAGGTAAGTGCGACACTGAGATCTGAAGGCATATTTGGCATGGTCAAAGATGCATTCCAGAAGCTAAGTAGAGTAATGAGAGACCGGAAACTTTCGCTGGAAACAAGAATGTACTGGATTGTTATGGGATGCTTGCCCGTCAATATGGTTCTACAGAAAAATGCTAAGGACACCACAGACCGAACAGGAAAACAACGACACGGTTTTGGAGAGGATGGAAACGAAAAGAAAAATTATACTTAAAACCAGAAAACGACATCTGAAGTTTCGGGGACATGTAATAAGGAAGGAGGGATTAGAAAATCTGATACTCACAAAACAAATAGAGGGAAAGAGAGACAAGGAAAAGGTTTTGGAGAGGATGAAAATGAAAAGGAAACTGATACTTAACATGAGGAAAAGACAGCTGAAGTTTCTGGGACATGTAATGAGGAAAGAGGGCTTAGAGAATCTGATACTCACAGAACAAATAGAGGGAAAGAGAGACAAGGAAAAGGTTTTGGAGAGGATGAAAATGAAAAGGAAACTGATACTTAACATGAGGAAAAGACAGCTGAAGTTTCTGGGACATGTAATGAGGAAGGAAGGATTAGAGAATCTGATACTCACAGAACAAATAGAAGGAAAGAGAGAAAAGGAAAAGATTTTGGAGAGGATTAAAATGAAAAGGAAACTTATACTTAACATCAGGAAAAGACAGCTGAAATTTCTGGGACATGTAATGTGGAACGAGGGCTTAGAGAATCTGATACTCACAGGACGGATAGATGGAAGGAACGCGTGACATACTTGATGAACTTGAGAAGGCGAATGGCGTAGCAGGGTTTGAGAGGGTAACAGGAGAAGTGGTGTTGAGAACTAAAAGAGATAAGAAGATGTGGAAGGCCATGATCGCCTACGTCCTGAATCTACTCGGCACATATAATAATAATAATGATTTATTTATATATTTTAATGTTTTTGTTGCGTTCATCTATATATCGTCATAAGAGCCTCTGAAAGTCTGAACGAATTTGTTCAATAAATCCCTAATATTGTACCACAGCAATCATTGGAGAATTGGTTGGGTGGGGTGATCAAACTCTTAAATTGAAACATTTATATTTCAAGACGGCTACTTGAAAGTTTCTCTGCGAATATTCACAGTGGGATGTGGGAACCTCTTAGACGTTTTGACGTATAAGCGGAATAAATGGGTTTGGGTCCGGTTTGATACCTAACAGTACTTGGTTAGCAGGCAGACAGTTGAAGAGCTTCTCGGTAGAGTGGTTCCCGTAATAGGACGAGCAAGATGATTAATACCGATTACTGCTCTTCTAGCTGACAAGGAACCGCGAGATAAATGGTATTTAATGGAATGGCGGCATTAAAAGAACCAATGAAATCGATGCAAAAATCGAAGAACAAAAATAATCCAACCTTTCTCCAAGTTTTTATCAATTTATTTTTATTTATTTCACCCCAAGTAAAGCAGGACTGCCATTGGTTCGCAGGGGTGTTACAGTTCGAGAAAAAGAAGGTACAGGTGAAAAAGATAAGAGAAGGATAGGAATCAAGGAGATGGAAGATGGTAATTGATATTGCATTTAAACTTTTGACGGTAACAGAATGGGACCTAAATGCCAATCTAGTTGCCAGCATAAATTCATGTGGTCGGGGAAACAGGAAAAAACAGGAAAAAAATGAAAATATTTGTAGAAAAGACAGAGGGAAGCCACATCATGTCAGTGTGAAAATGACTAAAGGCGGGCTGACAAGCCAGGATGGATTATATTGCAAATCCTCCTTTGGATTTTGTCGAGAATCTGAAGATGAATAGACCAGATATAGCAACAGTATTCAATGCACGAACGAATGGCAGATTTAGAAATGTCCAAAATGAATTCATCAGAATCCATTTAGCACTTGGCTGACAATAAATAATTTTTTGGAAGATTTTCCAGAAAAAGTAGCAATGTTTAGCAAAAAAATTAGCAATGTTTAGCAAAAATTTTGAAAAATTAGCAATGTTTTAAAGGTTTAAATGGCAATTGACATTGCATTTAAACATTTGAGAAGATTGATCAATAAAATGAAGCAAGCAAAAGGAAGTGAGTTCCACATAAAAGAAGTACAAGAAAAGAAGTCGTTAGAGTAGAAGAGACAATTACATTTGATTATTTTGACAGCAAAAGAGTGGGACCTAAATACCAATCTAGTAAACATGTGGTTGAGGAACCAGGGTAAAAAACTTGCCAGAGCAGTTGCCATGAAAATACTTGTAGAAAAGACAGAGGGAAGCCACATTACGTTGGTGAGAAAGTGACTGAAATCAAGCTGCCAAATTGGGATCGATTATATTGCAGATCCTTCTTTGGATTTTGTAAAGAACCTCCAGATGAATAGCAGGAGTACCCAACTAGATATGGCAACAGTATTCAATGCATAAATAAATGGTAGATTTAGAAATGTGCAAAATGGATTCTGACGAGAAAGACTTCTTAGCCTGACACAGTGACCCAACCTTCCTAGCAGTAGACGCAGCTATAAATTCGATGTAGGGGTGTCATTTGAGGACGTATGAGAAAGTGAGGCCAAGGATGGACTGTGTGTTGCTCTCTAGGAGACCAGCGTCATCCATTCTGATTGTAGACGGGAAATGTTTTCTATGGTGGTTAAAAGAGAGGAGACTCGTTTTGAAAATAATGTTTCATTGTTTTTTTTCATTTTGCTTTCGTATAAGACAAAAAAACAAAACAAAAATATTTGAAGCCAAAGGAGCTGAAATAGTGTTATAGAATCATCCTGGTTATTTCAATGAATTAATTTATAACATTAGCGGTCAAATTATAAACAAAGATGGATAACGTGTGGTGATACATACCGAGCAAAAGTGAGGGACCGGATGTTTGCTCTATAACGATCAGAAGGCAAATGACCAAAAGTCGTCGTTGCGCATCCGGATTCGCGCAGATGTTCCGGTTGAAAAATAAAAATTAATCAAATATCAAATTTCCATTTCGCGAGTATACGCGAATTTTATTTATCAGCCAATAGGAAGCCCAGAATCAAATACAAATGTTAAATCCCAAACGAGCTGCTTTTGATCCAAAAAGCAGATATAAAAAGCCGAGACAGAAAGCACCCAGCAGATAGACCGAAGCAGACCTCAGAAGAAGAGTGTAATCGATATCCCCTTGACTTAAGTCAAGCGGCTACTACGTTCGCCTCCCTTCACCACTCTTTCCTTCTCCCCTGTCTCAAAAGTACTTACTGACCTAAGGAGCAACTACATCAAAGACATTCGTTACTTACGACGCTCCCACATTCCTAAGCCTTAAATCTTTTTCAGCTTATTATTTGCCATGAACATTTAACCTCCGTTGGACCTATATTCAAGTATTACTTTAATTGTAACATAATTTATATGTATATATAAAAATGGTATTTTCAACTCAAATTGCTTTTTATTGATTTTATAATCATTTTATGACTTATAATGGGCTATCTATTACAAGGCCAAATTCCGTTAACCTGCAACAGTATACAACTACCCTTCACTAGAATGGACTCCCACTACAGCTAGAAAAGAATAGATAAGATATCCCCTGTAAACGCAAAGCTTTTCATGAAATAGCAAAATGGGTTGGTTAATTAAGCCATAAATCTATTTTGGGCGATCTAATGTATATCAAAAGTTTTCAAAGACAATAATAACCATGAATTAATCGATATGTAGATATACGTATGATTTACACGTGATTCAAAAAGGATAACAGGGGTTCGGTTTACACGAGTCAAAAACACAAACATAAATCCTGTTCAAAAAGGAAGACACGGGTCCGGTTTACATGAGACAAAAATGTTAATTGTCTGGTTTAGATTAATCGAAAAGGTAGATATAAGTTCGTTTTACACGAGACTGAAAAAGGAAGACACGGGTCCGGTTTACATGAGACAACAAGCGAAGAAAAATATTTGTTTATCCCAGTATTGACAGTCGGTGTTAAAAAAAAAAAAAAAGGATTTCAAATGTTTATTTTCATATGCAGTCCCACTCCAGTTTATAGTGCAGTTCATAGTGCAGTTCATAGTGCAGTTCTTTTACTGCGTCCCGAATCTGTCATGGCGGCCACTACATTGCTGTATGTATAAAATCTGAAATACCTAAATTGTAGTAATATGGATCGATACGTATTTACTTTATTTTTTCTTCAATTTCTCGCTTGTTCCTAATTCCACTCTTAAATATTTATTTATTTATTTATTTTTAGAGGAAAAAATAATTGTTTGTTTTCTCTTTACATCTTTTTCCCCGTTCGTCGATCCAGCATTCCCCAATCTCTTCCTCCGCCTAACCTCGCTTTTATCAAAACCTCAAATCCTTTTAATTTTCATTATTTCTAGACATCCAGTTGATATATTTGGCAATCAGCCTCCCTGTAACCTCAACAAAAATGACTCACCAGCAACTCATTGGTTGTCTGCACGCGAACACACGCGGTAATCTCTTAGAGACTCTCACGAAAGCGACGCCATCTTCTTTTCACTGCATCGTCGCTTTTTTTATTGTCTATATTTGATACCTTCTAATTTTTGTCTTTAACGTCGAAAGTGCACAATTTCTAAGAAAAAAAGTATCAAATCTCAAAAGGACTTAAAATGATATTTATTTTCATTGGCGTGAATGCGCATGCGTGTTTGTAACGAAAAATTGAAAAAGTAAAAAACAAGACTGATTTTTTTCTACAAAAATTTACACATACAAAAAACATTTATTAGAGATAATCTATTTATGTGTGTATGAAATTATGTGACTTTTTCTGTCCTCTCGTCACCCGCCTCTAAAATGGCCACACATTGAACCGATGGAAACCAAATTTTGGTGAGAATTTCAAAAAGGTAACGGGGTACAAAGTACAGTTGTTTTAGCATAAATTTAAATTATTATTATTTTTTCGGGAAAGAATAACAAGTTTTATTAACATACAAAATGCACCCGCTATTAAAAAAAAATTAATAATTAAAATAACAAATACTTATTTAATAGAAATCCAATATTATTTTTGCATGTCTTTTCTTTGAGTTTTTATATACAAGAATTCAGTTTCCAATTCGCCCTTCGTTTGTGAGAACTATAAACAAATCACAAAGCTAAACGCTTCAAAAACTTGTAATTTGGCTCCAGAAAGAAATTTTTACGCACTTGTAATTTGCATGCTCAAGAGTAAGAAATCATAAAAATTTATTCTTCGCTGTAAGGCTTACGGCCTATCACGTTGAATACACCGGTTCTCACTCGATCACCGAAGTTAAGCAACGTTGAGCCTGGTCAGTACTTAGATGGGTGACCGCTTGGAAATACCAGGTGCTGTAAGCGTTTAGTGACAGATGTGCGTGCTTACGGCCATATCACGTTGAATATACCAGTTCTTGCTTGATCACAGAAGTTAAGCAACATTGAGCCTGGTCAGTACTTAGATGGGTAACCACTAAGAAATACCAGGTGCTATAAGCGTTTAGTGATGGATGTGCATTGTGGTGCAGTGGATATCGGCTCAGAAAGAGAAATCGGTGAGCCGAGTTCGAATTCCAGTTGAATACCCTGCATTCACTTAAGCATTGGTACCCTTGGGAAAGGTATTAATCCGTCCCGTCCCTCCAGTTATGCGTTAAATAACAAGGGTAGGACTTGGGGACCCTGCCCTTAAAAGCAAATCCCAATGAATCTTGATACTCGAAAAGAAAAAAGTATTACTAGACACAAAACTTATATAAAAACAATAAATTGTTGAAAAAGAAAAAGGTATTACCAGCAATAAATAAATAAAATTTAGTTGGCAATAAATGACCCGCCATGGTTGATATGCCATAAAAACAAAACAACCAACAAAAAAATCTTCGCTGTAAAAAGGGGAAAAATACATTTTGTTTAAAATAACCATTACTGACAATCGCTTCTACCAATTAACCCTCTAGGGCCATTCGTATCATATTTGATACAGTATGAAAACAAGCCTTGGAAGAAATATTTTCCTGAAAAATTTTTTAAGAGAAATATTTTATAAATTTCAAATGAAAGCAGTACTGACTGCTCAGTCAATGAATACCAAATGTTTCCTTATAGGGAAATACTGTATCAAATATGATACGAATGGCCCTAGAGGGTTAACATGGATCAGTCTAGTCTCCCTGAAAGCAAAATACTGCGCCTCCTCGGGTTAACTATCACAACAGACCTTAAATGGAATGACTATATCGAATCCATAGCTAAATCCACTACTAAGAAGGTCGGTTACCTGTGTAGGGCTAGGAAGTTTTTCCCGTCTGAAACCATCCTGCACATATATAAATCTACTGTCTGCCCGTGCAGTGAATACTGCTGCCATATTTGGTCAAGGACCCCTATCCACCTAGGATTCTTTGACAAAATCCAACGGAGAATCTGTAATGTGATCAATCTCGACTTGGCAACTCAGATACAGTCACTTTCTCACCGGCGCGATGTGGCTTTCCTGTGTCTCTTCTACAAATACTTTCACGGTTTCTGTTCCGATGAACTTAGCTCTCTGGTGACCCCTATGTATAAATTTACTCGAGATACAAGATTAGCAACTAGTTCCCACTCTTTTACTGTGAAACCAATAAAAAATAAACGCAAATTCTACTCCATCAGCTTCTTTTCTCGCACTTCCCGCCAGTGGAATTCCCTTCCGTTTACTTGCTTCCCCGACAGCTACAATCTCCAAGAATTTAACTGTAAAGTCAATAGTCATCTATCTTATTAACCTGCAAAGTCTCTCTCTCTCATGCTTCTTTCTCCATCCACTGTACTCTCATCAGTATTCTCATCCTTCTCTTACCCACTTCCTGACACCTCCTATAACCTGTCACTCTTTCTCATAACTTTCCTCCTATGTAACCCCCTCCGCACCAGTGCTTGGGGTGATAAGATTATAAAAAAGTGAAGTCCTATAAAATTAAGTTAAATTAAAGAAATTATTTAACCGGGTTTTTGTCAAAGTATTTTTTCCAAACCAATCAACTTATTCAAATTTCATCGATTGGTTTGTAAAATTGAACGAAGCGTAGAGTTGGTAAATCTTGGCGAAAATATTAGTTAAATTCAAACCACCTAAACCCATTAACCTTTCTTTCACTAATATCCGGGGCATTCGTACTAACTTTCCTAGTGTAGAAGCGTTCCTGCATGAAAAGTCCTCGGACATCTTGTGCTCTGCGAAACTAACCTCAACTCAGCTATTCCCTCCTCTGACTTCTCCATCCCTGGTTATCTTCCCCTCTTAAGGAAGGATTCCACTGTTCACATGCATGGGCTGGGTGTCTACGCCAGCGAACACCTCCCCATAGCTAGGGTGACTTCACTCGAATCTACTGACCACCAATACATATGTCTCCGCCTGTCTCTCCTCAGTTCGGTTAGTTACCTATTCTTTCTTTACCGTTCTCCCTCCTCTCCTGGCTGCTCCCTACTAGATAGCATTGCTGACGACATAGATAAGGCTATTTCCTATCACCCATTCGCCCACTATTTGTATTTGGAGACCTCAATGCCCATCACTCTGAATGGCTTGAAAACACCGTTACTGATCCAGCGGGCATTCACGTCATGAACTTCGCTATTTCCCAATCCCTTACGCAAGTGGTGGACTTCCCCACTCGCTTCCCAAGCACTACCTCGGGTCATTCCTCACTACTAGATATATGTTTCACCTCTGCGCCTAACGCCTGTCAAGTCTCGCAGCTTTGCCCTTTCGGCAACTCCGACCACGCTGTAGTCTCTCTCAGTATTTCTTTCCAATCTCACTCCTCCCAGGATCCCCCTACCTATAGGACCTCCTACCTCTACCAAAAAGCTGACTGGGATGCCTTTCGCGATTTCCTCTGCGACGTCCTTTGGGGAAAAGTGTTCGACCTATCAGTTGATGAATGTGCCTCTGAGGTCTCGTCATGAGTGAAAGCTGGCATTGATGCCTTCATACCCACCAGGAAGTATTGCTTAAAACCTCATTCCTCTCCGTGGTTGTCTCAGGCCTGCTCAGCCGCCATTGCCCACAGGAACCATTACTTCCGTCTATTCCGGAGACAGCCAACTGATCACAATAGGCGCCTGTTCACATCTGCTCGCAGCGAGTGCAAGAGAACCCTAAATGACGCCAAACAGTTGTTTGCTGAGAGAATGCGACAGCACATAGCTGACCGCAAGTTCGGCTCCAAGGACTATTGGAGGATTTGCAAACGAGTGCTGAACAATAGGAAATCCTCAATACCTCCTTTAATCCATGAATTTGAGGTTCTCACGTCATCTGCGGACAAAGCTGAGTGCTTTGCCTGCAGATTCTCATCCAACTCCACATTTGGCTCGTCCACAGTACACCCACCCGACTTCCCTATTAGAACTGAGGCCAAACTGCACGACGTATATATTACCCCGACAGTAGTATCCCGAGTAATTTCAAAACTCGACCCCATAAGGCGAGTGGAGACGATGGAATCCCGGTGATAGTCCTTAAGTGGTGTGCTCCTGAACTTTCCCCTGTCCTCTCTAAACTGTTTAACTACTGCCTTTCTGCTTCCCGCTTTCCTGCATGCTGGAAGTTCTCTTCAGTCGTTCCTGTATTTAAGAATTGTGGTGAAGCCTCGGACCCATCCAACTATTAGTCTTCTACCGATATTCGGGAAAGTATTCGAGGCCATAATCAATGCTGAAATAGTTCAACATCTCACTGCCCACAAACTCTTCTCTGACAGGCAATATGGCTTCCGCTTTACCAGGTCCACGGCCGACTTGATGAGTCTTACGAGGCTCGCGCGGTTGCTCTGGACATCTCCAAGGCTTTCGACAGGGTTTGGCACTCTGGCCTTCTATGCAAGCTACGGGGTTACGGTATTACCGGTCGCCTGCTTGGCCTAATCCAATCTTTTTTAAATAACCGCAAAATGAAGGTCGTTTTGAATGGGCGCGCCTCTTCATCCAACAGTACGAATGCTGGTGTCCCACAGGGCTCTTTCCTGGGCCCGACGCTTTTCCTTATTTTCATCAACGACCTCCCAGATGAGATCAAGTCCCAAGTAGGCATCTACGCAGATGATACTACAATATACTCCCGCACCAGTAAGAAACCTGTCGTGGCGGACAGACATAATCTCGCTGCTGACCTTGAACGGGATCTACGCTCTTTGGTGAACTGGGGCAAGAAGTGGCTGGTCAACTTCAATTCGTCTAAGATCAAGCTGTTGTCTGTCAACCATTACAGGTAACCTCTCCTGTCTCCCATAAGCATGGACCAAGCGATTCTCCCTGAGAGCAATACACTACGCCTCCTCGGCCTTACCCTCTCCTCAGACCTCAAATGGAACCACTATATTGAATCCATAACAAAATCTACTGCGAAGAAGGTTGGGTCACTATGTCGATCCAGGATGTTTTTTCCGCCTGAATCCATCCTGCATATATACAAGTCAACCATCCGTCCGTGCATGGAGTACTGCTGTCATTTATGGTCAGGCGCTCCTGCCGTTCTCCTCAGTGTTCTTGACAAGCTCCAAAGGAGAGTCTGTAATGTGATAGGTACTCGACTGCAGCCACTTACCCACCGTCGAAATGTGGCCTCCCTTTGTTCTATAAATACTTTCATGGCTTGTGCTCGGACGAACTTAAGTCACTGGTGCCTCCTCAACAGGTGTTTACTCGTGCAACCAGACTGGCAACTGGGTCCCACCCATTCACAGATACGTTAGCCAAATGCAGACGACAATTCTACTCCTGCAGCTTCTCTCGCACTTCCCGCCTGTGGAACTCGCTCCCGTATTCTTGCTTTCCTGACGGCTACAACCTCCAGAAATTTAAATGCAAAGTCAATACTCATCTACTAACCACTGGACTCTAGCTCTCTCCCCACCGTATATCCTTCCCTTTCTCTCCACCTATGTATCTGTCATCGCACCTGCTTTCTCAGCTTTCTATTGTTCCTTTCTAACAAGTTTGTACTCCTCACTCTTTTCTAATTAATCTTTTTACCGTTATGTAGCCCACCGCTCATCAGTGGCATTTCTGTCTTGCTCGGGGTGAAATGATTATATATATATATATATATATATATATATATATATATATATATATTTCACACATGTTAGATTAAAGACACTTTTATTCTACTTGTTCTTTACTTATTCTATTCATCTTTTCGGATTCTGATCCATATATTCTACTGATATATATATATATATATATATATATATATATATATATATATATATATGTATGTATGTGTGTGTGTGTGTGTGTGTGTGTGTGTGTGTGTGTGTCAGTAGAATATATGGATCAGAATCCAGCAAGATGAATAGAATAAGTCAAGAACAAGTATGAAAAAAGAGTCTTTAATCTAACATGTTTCACTTTTAACAAGCTTCTTCAGAGCTTTATTAAAGACGAATGATTTAAAAATCCAAGAGACGGTATGTTGATTGAGGTATAGTTTCATTGGTCAGATACGTGTCACATGTGATAAAGCAATGGATGAATTCAATATTAATGTCGAAGAAAATACTTACGTCTCTTCAAGTGCGTGTGCCAAAGCGTAACATTCTTCTTCTTCTATGTGTCCTGTCCCTTTAGAACGTAGGCGATCATGGCTTTCCACATCTTCCTATCCCTGGTGGCTCTTAGCACACCTTCTCCTGTTACACCATACAACCCTCGTTTCATCATCCACCTGATTTGGTCCTTCAAATATGTTATCTGTTGCTTTCCCCGTCTCTCCTTCTCTGTATCTGGCCTGTTAGTATCAGGTTCTCCAAGCCCTCCTTCCTCGTTGCATGTCCCAGGAACTTTAGCTGTCTCTTCCTGATGCTCAGTATTAGTTTCCTTTTTGTTTCCATTATTTCTAGGACCTCATCATTGCTCACATGCTCGATCCATGATATTCGCAGCATCCTTCTTGCTTACAGTTTTTCCTTCATCTTTGATGATATTGTCCAGCATTCACTGCCATATTGAAGGACAGACATCACGTAGCAATCCAGTACTCTCATCTTTGTTTCTTGTGAAATTGTCCTGTTTCTTAATACTCTTCTCAGCTCCTGTAATGCACCCTTGTGCTTTTGGATCTCAGGAATATCAATGTTTAGAAACTGATGTGACCACAAAGTGAGGGGTTTATATATTGATTGTAATAAGGAACTGATCCCCCACTTTATATCCAGTATGCTTCTGTAGAACCACATTTCAGTTGCTTCAAGTTTTTCCTTCATCTTTGATGATATTGTCAAACATTCATTGTCATATTGAAGAACTGACATCATATAGCAATCCAGTTCTCTCTTCCTAGTTTCTAGTGAAATTGTCCTGTGTCTTAATACTTTACTCAACTTCTGGAATGCTTCCTTTGCCACGCCAATTCACCTTCGGATCTCTGTGTCGCACTTTCCGTCTTCTATTATAACGCTTCCCAGATATTTAAATTTTTGAACCTGCTTGATTCTGGTATCCCCGACCTATGTTTATAATGAATGTAAGTATATGTAAGCGAGAAAAATGTATGTTAAGCGCATCGAAACCATAGACGAACTAAGTGTATGTATATGTCGATAACGTTAGTATGTGTGAATGACACTGACGAAATCAATTTCCGTTCAAAATACGTAACAAGTATTGTATACACGTGTCAAGTGATGGGACGAATTTTTTAAAGAATAAAATGAGAGAATCAGTTATGAATGTATATGTTGAGAGAAATCATGTGTGAATGCGTGAGTTTATGAGTCAGTAAAGCACATCCATTATTTATGTCACGTGACACGTATCTGACCAATGGAACTATACCTCAATCAATATCCTTTCTCTCGGAATTTTTAGATCATTCGTTTTTAATAAATCTCTGAAAAAGCTTGTTAAAGTGAAACATGTTTTATTAAAGACACTTTTTTCCTACTTGTTCTCATTCTATTCATATATATATATATATATAAACGAAGTTCCACTATATATACATATATATATTGTGTGTATTTTGGCAGCATTTTTTCATTAATGCAGGTTTCATTGAATAATATAGACAAGTTTTGTCTATTAATTTTGTGTAGGATCCGTTCATACCGTCTGATATACTTGATGCTGATGTCGTTAAAAGACAACAAAAAATCACAGTATTTGTTGAATTTTTTATCAGGTCTAAGCTTTCGGCTCACATAAGCCATTATCAAAGAGTAAATAATAACACACAGTAAACATAGAACATTTAAGCTATTAACAATAAAGATAATTGAATTGAAAATATAAGTCCATCCCTACCGTGGCGGATGGCCGAAGACAGTGACAAAATAGTGGTGTTGTGGTCCCTGGTCTGATTACAGACATTTGAGTACGTTGTTGGAAATATCGAAATTGATTGTATTCAAACCAGGTTTAAACTGTTTAATGTAGAGTGCTTCGAGGATTTTTAGTTTCTGCTTATTATTTTCTTGTTTGAGTATGTACGTGTTATCAACAAGCGTTTTTCTCAGAAGTGTGCGTTGATAACCGTGTTGTTCTAAATGACGGAATATATTTGAATTTTTATTTAAGTGCAACGTCAATTTCGATATTTCCAACAACGTACTCAAATGTCTGTAATCAGACCAGGGACCACAACACCACTATTTTGTCACTGTCTTCGGCCATCCGCCACGGTAGGGATGGACTTATATTTTCAATTCAATTATCTTTATTGTTAATAGCTTAAATGTTCTATGTTTACTGTGTGTTATTATTTACTCTTTGATAATGGCTTATGTGAGCCGAAAGCTTAGACCTGATAAAAAATTCAACAAATACTGTGATTTTTTGTTGTCTTTTAACGACATCAGCATCAAGTATATCAGACGGTATGAACGGATCCTACACAAAATTAATAGACAAAACTTGTCTATATTATTCAATATATATATATATATATATATATATATATATATATATATATATATATAGTGGAACTTCGTTTTTATAATTTATTTCGTTCCATGATGTCATTCAAAAAGCGAAACAATTTTCCGCATTAAAATCAATTCTATCAATTTTTCATAATTTATTGTTTCTGAAATGACCAACTAATAAACTGCAAGAAAACTGAATGCATGCTCATCAGCAAAAAGAGCAGCCCAGAATGCCAAATGCAAGTGTGGGATACTAGAATCAAGCAAGCACAAAAATTTAAATACCTACGAAGTGTTCTAACAGGAGACGGAAAGTGCGACACAGATCCGAAGGCGAATTGTCATGGCTAACGACGCATTCCAGAAGCTGAGTAAAGTATCAAGACACAGGAAAATTTCACTAGAAACAAAGAAGAGAGTACTAGATTGCTATGGGATGTCAGTTCTTCAATACGGCAGTGAATTTTGGACAATATCATCGAAGATGAAAGAAAAACTTGAAGCAGCAGAAATGTAGTTCTACAGAAGGATGCTGCGAACATCATGGACCGAGCATGCAACCAATAATGAGATGTTGGAAAGAATGGCAACGAAAAGAAAATTTATAGTGGGCATCAGGAAGAGACAACTGAAATTCCTGGGACATGCAATGAGGAAGGAGGGCTTGGAGAACCTGATACTGACAGGCCAGATAGAAGGAAAAAGAGACAGAGGAAGGCAGCGGATAACATATTTGAAGGGCCTGAGCAGGTGGATGACAGAACGGGGGTTGCGTGGTGTATTTGGAGAAAAAGCACTAAGAGCTACCAGGGATAGGGAGATGTGGAAAGCCATGATTGCCTACGTCCTGAAAGGACAGGGTACACAGAAGTAAAAGAATTGTTTCTCGTTAATCTAAACCAGTACGCAGTTTTCCAACTTCTCCAAGAGTCTGTGATCTTTATTTAGTTGACACTTTCATTCCATTTGCAACATATGCTCGTTTGATCACATGTCTGAACCTTCATATGACTGATCTCGGTATCGGAAAATTCACCGCGAGATCAAAGACACGGATTCAACTTTCAAGTTTTCCTTATTTCACTTCATTTGTGCCTCTAAACAACTTTCCTCTTAGATTTATTGACATCAATAACTTTCTTCGGCGCCATTACAATGCATATAAAAATGAGATAATACAGGGTGGGGAAGAGCAACTTGATTATTTGGAACAACAAATAAAACAAAAGTAATGCAGATATACATGTAATTCTTTAAACAGCATCAATTACAACATTTAAATTTTATATTTTACAAGCTTTAAAGATGACATCAGTCAGATGGCGTCTATTCTGTTCAATACACTGAGTTAATCGTACTCTGAAGTTTCGGTCAACTCTTTCCAGCATATCGATGGGTATGTTGGTGACAGGTTAGGGTTAGGTTTGAGTTTAGGGTTGGGTTAGGGGTAGGGTTAGCAGGGTTAGGGTTAGGGTTGGGATTGGGGTTAGAGTTAGGGTTAGGTTTAGGGTTTAGGGTTAAGGTTAGGGTTTAGAGTTTAGGGTTAGGGTTTAGGGTTAGGGTTTAGGTTTTAGGGTTGGGTTAGGGTTGGGTTAGGGTTAGGGTTGGCTTAAGGTTTAGGGTTTAGGGATAGGGTTAGGGGTTAGTATTAGTGTTAGGGTTATGTTGTTCTTCATGTGAGCCAGGGTGTTAGGACTATCGTTGTAAAATAGTCACAGGGTGATTTATCAGGGGAGCGTGCTGGCCAATGCAGATCGCTCCTCAAAGAGATGAGGTGTTCTGGAAAGTTCTGCTGTAAAACTGTTATTGACACGCGCGCTGTGCGTGCCGTGGCACCGTCATGCTTGAACAAACTTTAAATCCCTCACTTTCGAGTAGGCTCCTCCCTAATATCCTCAGAGCAACCATCGCTTCAGGGCGCCAAATTCAAATAAGCGAGTTGCTCTGCCCCACCCAGTATATAAAAATCGGACAAAATGCATTTTGATGAAGTGAACGTGAACAGCGTCAAGTGAAGCCAAGTAACTGATGCATCCGTTTATTCCGGGCTTCCTTAGTTTGATTCGTGTTCATTCGGCTGACGTCATTACAATTCGACTTCATCCGGCTGACGTCGTTACAATTCGACTTCATTCGGCTGACGTCGTTATTATTCAAGAACAAAAAATCTGTTCAAAAACTGGGGCGTGTTTTTCTCGAAAAATTAGTTCCGAGGAATCTTTTTGTTGGTTAGAGAGCTCCCTGTGGAAATTATTTTCTCTGGGTAAACCAAAACCCTGTTTAATCACTCAATGAAATTTTATTTTTAAAATATATTTCAACTCCGATATGCATCTTTCTTACCTGGAGGTAAGTTTGATTCGACTATTTAGGTACCGCCACTTAATAGGTACCTCCACTTATTTTTGAGAACTAATTTTTTTTAAAAATAAAAAAAAATTCTTCAAATTTTTATTTTAGTTTTAATTGAAAGCGAAATGATTATATTTACTATTTCCAGTCCGCAAAATACTCTGGTGTATTTGAAACAGAAATTATATTGATTGGAATATAAAATTTTGAGATTTAAAATTTTTAAAAAATTTTTTCGGCCATTTTTGAGTGATCGACACATTTGTAAACAAAAGTTAATTCACGGTCTTAAAAATCTTGGAAAAATAATATATACATCTGTGACACATTATTTGTTTTTAAAAAAATAGCATATTTAATGTTAAATTAATCTGATTTATACATGTATTAATTATTTACAGCGTGATATTTGGAATAAAACTATTTTTAAACAGAGAATTGACCTTTCTAACCTTTCCACCGTAATTGAAATGTGTTGACAGATGCGAGATAAGATAAGTGTATGGCCATCACAAGTGACATAATTGTACAATTTTTTTCGGTAAGAGGAAGAAACTCTGAAACACATGACCTTTTAATGTACTCATAGAAATTACCATACAAAAAAACTTCAAATGCACACACACACACACACACACATACACACACACACACACACACACACACACACACACACACACACACACACACACACACACACACACACAAAAGAAAATTATTTAAAAAATACGATGGCTAGAGGATTTGTATCAAGCTTTTCAATGTTCGATAAGTAAATATAATCTTCACTATATAACCTGCCAGCTTAAAGTCTACAAATCTTGGAAATATCTAAAACATATTTTTGAAACTTTATAAAATATTATAATTAAAAAAGCAAAAATGAAAACAATTCTTTTAAAATCTCATTATAAATCGAATCAAAATTTCTTCAGACTATAATGTCTGACATTTATATTATTTATTGAAGGAATTAAAAACTTATCCAATTAAATAATGTCATAGATTTATTGCCTTTTTCATTTTACTATCCGGAGCAGATTTTCGGTAAAAGGGGCCAAATGTTTTAAAAAAAATAATTCTCGATTTACGTTTCCCAATGGATCCTGCGTTGAACTAATAAAACCATTTTTGTCTACAGAATTTAATTTCTTGAAATTTCATGAATTTACGTGGTGCGGGGGTAACAGATATAAAAAAATATTTTTACCAATATTTTTAAAAAATAATGAATTTAAAAATAATTTCATTTATTTGTGAATAAGTTCTGAAAGTTTCATTAAAATCCGACAGTTATTTGATTTTTGCAAGAATTTCCAAATTACTGTGTTTTTCACAGGAAGCAAAAACTGAGTTATGTAATATTACGTTTTTTATTGTAAACTCTCGTAACGATTTGGCTCCCCGATAACAAAAATAAAAATAAGGTTTTTACTAAAATTTCGAACGTGCTAGAAAGGATTAAAAAATTTTGAAAAATAATTAAAAAAAATACTTTGATATTTCCTTTTTATAATAACAAACATTTTGACGGAAAAAGTTCGTTTTTATTGTTTGGGACGTTTTTTCTGCATACTCAGCTGTTTTTTTTTCAGCTATTTAGTGGAGATACCTACTTCACTAAATCGCTGAAAAAAAAGCAATGGTGTTTGGAGTGATCATTTGTGGTGATGGCGTCATGTCTCTATTCATCTTGTCACAGAGCCTCATACTCGACTTAGATGCCTACACCAAGTATCTGAAGGAGGTAATGCTTTCCTAGGTCAAGAGAGGGACTGAGGGAAGGCCCAGTATCTAGCAACAGGACTCTTCACCATGCTGCACTAGCAGAAGAATCCAGACAATTTCTGCACCCACATCACCGTTTCCTCTCCAGACTGCAACCCCCCCCCCTTGATTATTATGAGCGAGGCACAGTTTAGTGAGAAACCAATAAAACTGTTGTAACTCCAAATATGAAATGAAAGCAAAGATTATGGCAACATTCATAAGCTTAAACATAGAGACTGTCCGAAAGAGTTACAGGAGATTTCGAAGTCATCTGGAGGTCGTGGTTGAAGAGATATTTTTCTGTAATATTCGTAAATATATATGCTAAAATGATATGTTAGTGTTATTTTCATGTAATGTAATATACAGATGATAATTCATCCATTGCACTTAGCTGTGATACAGCGAAACAGATCTGTCTGCAGATGACTATTTACGCTCTCACACCCTGATTGAGCACTCTGGAAGAATGGTAGACTTTGAAAAACAGTAGCTACTCTAGCATCTACGCATCGTTCATTCAGCAATGAATTAGAACACTCTCAGCTATTGGGCGTGTATAATGATAATATATACGCTAAAAAGTCTGCCTTCTTCTGCCGAGCGCCCATAGCTCAGAGGTAGAATCGCTGACTGACGCCAATTCGGTCGGGTTTCAATCCTGGGTTATAAAGCAATCGGAGTCTAACTATACTGATGAGCTGTGATACAGCGAAACAGATCTGTCTGCGGATGACTATATATATATATATATATATAGAGAGAGAGAGAGAGAGAGTGAGGGGGTGAGAGATATTTAATAGGTCAGTTGATAGCAGTTAAGCAATAAAATGCGCCAAAAATGTTAACAAAAATTGTCAAAAAATTATTGCTATTTGTTACATATCTTTTTGTCTAAATTGAAGCATGAAGGGAAAGATTTTGAAGTTATAATTTTTGGAGACGCCTGAGCCCTTTTTTTGGTCGATACGAGGAATAAACAAAGAAGTGGAATTTAGTCTTCCGTGGAATTCTTGTTGTTGGAGACGGCATCATGTGGAAATTATACTCTCTGAGTAAACCCATCTCAATGGTTGATTTAAAAAAAGAATATTTCAATTCTGATCTCTGTCTTTCTTGTCGGCTTTTGAATGAAACACGTAACTGATATCATCAATGCTATGAAACGTTTGGTTGAAGTGTGCAGCAACAGGTAAATTGTTGTTGTTGTCTTTTAATGTTTTATTTATGGTTATTGAACCGAGATGGAATTCTGGTGCCAGTTTTCGCATTATCATTTCATTTTTTGGGGGGATTTGTGACAGAAAAGTAAATAATAAAATTTAAGCTGTCACAATTCGGAGCCGATGGTCTACCAAGACCCTCGGAATAATAACTAGAAGGTCCTCTAGCTACCCGCCATGTTTGTTGTGACGTCACCAATGTAGTCAATTGAGACGCCATAATACCTTCAGAAGTTCGTTCTACGAACACGTTGTTTTTCACTTTACTGATAAGTTTCACTTTACTAATAAGGTTTTTCTCCACGTAAAAGAAAATGCTGTGACATTGTATTGTTCCTAACTGCCAAGGAAATCATCCTAAAGGGCCAAAAGTAGGCACCTTCAAAAAATCGCTAAAAAGCAGCATAAAAAAACAGCATAGTATGAATAAAAAAATGGACCCAAACTTAATGAAACAAACTTTTTTCATCAAAATGTTTATATTATTATTAAGAGAAAAGATCAAAGTCATTTGTAATTATTTGTTAAAATATTTCTAATCCCTTTCAACATTTTCGAAATTTTGTCAGAAAAGTTTGTTTTCATTTAAGTTAGCGTGTTCAGATTTCCCAAAAAGCAAGAAATGTGCTTAATGGCTTCGGGCCATTAAACGGATAAATCTTTCAGTTACCAAGTATAGCAGAGTAAGTCAACAGTTTCTTATTTAGATTTTTATGTTTTAAAATCAATTTCAGAATTTTTGGTGAAGAAAACTTTTATTGAATTTGTAGGGATTGAATAAAAATACGGAATAAAATAAAAATACAAAATAAAATAAAAATACGAAATAAAATAAATATAAAAATCTCCCAGGAGTCCTCTGACAGAAAAGACAATTTACGCATGTGCAAAAAGAGAGGTTTCCTGGCGCCAAGAATAAACTCTAGCTCTCTTTCTGTTGGACTTTGACTGGTAAAGACGTGCCGACTGTTTGGGAAGGAATTTCCCCAACAAGAGGTCGTTGGAATCAAAAAATAAAATCAGTATCCAAACTGTCCCTCCAATGTCTCTGTATCTTTCCTTTTCACTTTGCCTATTTATTTCAGCGACGAAAGTTGTTCAACAAGTCTTGGATGTTTAGGTGAAAGATCCAACACAGCCTTAGACGATTTCAGTGTAGACAGAATTACAGAAATAAGAAATGAAATCTAGAACATAGGCGAAATCCCAGAAGACCTAAGCAGATCAATTTTAATATCACCTTTTTGTTTCTATCATTTCCAAGACCTCATGCTCGATCCGTGATATTCGCAGCATCCTTCTGTAGAACCACATTTCAGTTGCTTCAAGTTTTTCCTTCATCTTTGATGGTATTGTCGAGCATTCACTGCCATATTGAAGGACGGACAGCACGTAGCAATCATCTTATCTATCTATCTATCTATCTATCTATCTATCTATCTATCTATCTATCTATCTATAAATTCCAGATTTTATAAAATTTTAACATGTGGTTTGAATTGAATTTTTTTTACTTTGTTGATGATTTTCTGTGTTTAAAAATCATTTTTAATGGATTTAAACAGCAATAATAATTTTTGAACCGAGTAAAAACTAATTAAAACATTTATTTTCTTATAGCGAGGGTCACAGTACTACTGAGTACCGGCAGGGTCTGAAATTGTTATCACGATGATATGCCTACAAATTTTGTATCGGGATTTATTGCAGGTGATATTCTATTGGTGAGGTGATAAACTACGTATACCAGATGATGTTAAGTGTATGTGTAGATATGGGTGCTGACACCTAGCTTGAAGTCGGTACTCGCTGAATATCTTTCTAATTGTCTAGCCAACTGAGAAACAGAGAAGCAATCGATCACACAAAGTCGGATTTTATCATATTTTTCTTTAATAATCGAACATATATACTCAGAGCGGTAACCGAAAATAATTATACTGTTTAATGAACAAACAGGGCGTCTACACAAATATTCTTGTTCATTTTTCGAGTCTCTCTCTCTCTCTCTCTCTCTCTCTCTATATATATATATATATATATATATATAGTGTCTGTGTTTATGTGTATGCGTTAATTCAATATGACAGTTTTCACTACTGTGCGAAAGATAGTGAGGTAATGTAACAAATCTTTTGTGAATGAAATACTTTGCCCATGGTCATGTGTGTTTTTGTTTATAAACAGACTAACGACATGACACGCTTACGAGGGTCACCAGGAGATCTATCTATCTATCTATCTATCTATCTATCTTCTTATCTATCTATCTATCTATTCATTCTTAACTATCTATTTATTTTTTAATTCTTATCTATCTATTCATCTATCTATCTATCTATCTATCTATCTATCTATCTATCTATCTATCTATCTATCTATCTATCTATCTATCTATCTATCTATCTATCTATCTATTCTTATCTATCTATCTATCTATTCTTATCTATCTATCTATCTATCTATCTATCTATCTATCTATCTATCTATCTATCTATCTATCTATCTATCTATCTATCTATCTATCTATCTATCTATCTATCTATTCATTCTTAACTATCTATTTATTTTTTAATTCTTGTCTATCTATCTATCTATCTATCTATTCTTATCTATCTATCTATCTATCTATCTATCTATCTATCGTGTGTGTGTCAGTGCGTTTATTTGATTTGCCGGTGTTCACTGTTGTGGTATAGATATGGAAAGACTGAGGAAAGAGGGAGCGAGGAAAGCAGCGTGTATCAAACTTGTTGAACTTGATTAAATGGATGATACAATAGGGTTCGGTAGAAATAAGAATATGAAACTTATTAAATGCTACAAGAGACAGGAGGATGTGAAGGGCTATGATCTCCTACGTCCTGAAAAGACACGGAACACAAAAGAAGAATAACTTATGCTGATGAGATAACTATTTGCGCTTGTTTTAACAGTGGTTCGGATTGGGTCGACAAAGTTGAAGAGGTAGCCTCTTTCGAAAATGAATTTAAATATGTTGTTAACTAGGGCAAGAAAGAGCCTGCAAATTTTTTACGCCCGCAAAACTGCTCTCTTTAAATCATCATAAAGAACCATTTTTTGCCCTTTTTTGCATGGCTGATGCTAACTTTCAGGCGCAAAAATCATTGCAACTTCTTGGTATCACGTTTTCACTGACACGAAAAGGAGTAATTATATTGAATAAAGTGTTAAGTCTTCTTCGAGGAAAGTTGATTCACTGTATCGTGACAGACAGGCGGGCGAAAGAGGAATGGCTCAATGACAAATGTGCAAAAATAGAGAGATTGTGCACGACTAATAAAGGAGACCTGCATATAAAATAAGGGAACTAACAGGACAAAAGACATGTTCCCCAACGGAATGCATAAAATCCAAGGATGGGACATTCATATTAGAGAAAGAGGAAATACTTCAGCGGTGGGAAGAATACATAGGAGATCTATTCCACGTCAAGAGAGAGCGGTCCTGGGCATAACGGTAAACTGAATCCGGCAGCAAGGTCTCTGATTCGGATGTTGTGAGATGCATGAAACCACCTCTTAATTGCTGTTGTTCTCAGATCAAATCTGATCCCGAGTGGTAGCATCTGTTAGGGTCCCAGCTATGGGTAAATAGTTGACCCTTCAAACAGGGGTCAAAACACTATGAATGTATAAAAACAAACTTTTATGAAATATATACATAAAAACTTTTGAAGGAAAAATATTACCAACAAAATTTTTTGATTGAAAATATTACCAAGAAAACATTTTTAAAAGACAAAATGTTACCCAGAAAAATACGTTTTTGAAGGAACTAATGACCCCAAAGGGTTGATATACCGTAAAACAAATTAAACCAAACCAAACAAGAGAGAGCAAAGCACAATACACAGAAATATCGACAGGCCAGAAATATTAAAATCCAAATTAGAAGCTTCACTGGTCAAACTGAATAGAAACAAAGCAGCAGGACCAGACGGCATTGTAATAGAGACGTTGGCAGCCTTAGACGATTTCAGCGTAGACAGAATTACAGAAATAAGAAATAAAATCTACAACACCGGCGAAATCCCGGAAGACCTAAGCAGATCAATTTTAATATCACTGCTTAAGAAGTCAGGAGAAAATGAATTTGAACTCTGCCGAACAATCAGGTTAATGAACGACATAACAAAACTCATCATCCGTATTTTGATGAAGAAAAACTTGAAGCAACTGAAATGTGGTCCTACAGAAGCATACTGGATATAAAGTGGGGATCAGTTTCTCATTACAATCAATATATAAACTGATCTCTCACTTTGTAGTCACAGCAGTTTTTAGACCTTTATATTCCTGGGATCCAAAAGCACAAGAGTGCATTCCAGGAGCTGAGAAGAGTATTATGGAACAGGACAATTTTGCTAGAAACAAAGAAGAGAGTACTGGATTGCTACGAAAGGGTAGTACAAATGCAGAAGGACGTGTACATATGTTTTACAGACTACGCAAAGGCGTTCGATAAAATATGCCACAAAGTCTTGACAGAGATGCTAAAAGGACAAAAGATATCCTCAGCAACAAGATGCATAAAATTCAAGGGCGGAACGCTAATATTAGACAAAAAAAATACTTCAACGATGGGACGAATATATTGGAGATCTCTTCCACGACAAGAGAATGTAACCGGCAATATACAGAAATAATGACAGACCAAAAAATATTAAAAACCGAAGTGGAAGCTGCATTGGCCAAATTGAATAGAGACAATGCAGCTGCACCAGACGGCATTGTAATTGGGATATTGGAAGCCTTAGATGATTTCGGCTTAAACGAAATCACAGAAATTATAAATGAAATTTACAACAGCGGCGAAATCCCGGAAGACCTAAGCAGATCGATTTTCATAGCGCTGCCTAAGAAGCCAGGTGCAAATTAATGTGATGAAAAGAGTGCGCAGCAGAATCAAACCAGAAACAGGTGAAATACAGTGCAGTTCCGTCAAGGACACTGGGACAATGAATGCGATATTTATATTTAAAATGTTATCACAAAGGGCAATAAAAATACAGAAGGACGTGTTTCATCGACTACGGCGTACTGGGCATGACAGTAAACTGCATCCGGCAGCAAGTCCTCTTATTGGGAGGTTGTGAGGAGCATGGAACCACCTCTTAATTGTTGTTGTTCTAAGGTTCAACCAAACCCGGAGTAGTAGCACCTGTTAGGGTCTCATCTATGGGCAAATAGTTAATCCCTCAAATTGGGGTCAAAATACTATGATAGCATAAAAATACATTTTTATCGAAATATATACATAAAATAGATTTTTATAGGAAAATATACAATTTTGTATTTTTGGAGGAAAAATAGTACCAACAATACATTTTTGAAGAAAAATTATTACCATAACACATTTTTTTAAGGAAAAAAATTATTCTTAGTAAAACATTTTTGAGTACAAAACTAGAAAACATTTTCAGTTTTCTAAAATAAAGAAGGATAAAAACAACAAAGCTTTCATTAAAATCTGACATAATCAACCTTCTCACTATAAACGAACATTAAAAAAAATACCTTAAAACCCCACTTTTTTGGCATGAAATAAACCAAAAAGATAGATATGCCGTTTAACAAAACTCAATTCATCGGCTACGCAAAAACATTCGGCAAAGTACGGCACGAAGACTTTATAGAGACATTCGGTAATATATAACCTTGACATAGGAAAAAACATTAGAGTAATCAGGATCTTCTACTGGTAGCAAACCGATTGCATACGGAAACGAGTTCAACAAATATAACAAGATAGAAAGAGGAGTAAGACAAGGATGTGTCTTCTCATCAGATCTATTCAACCTACAAAGCGATAATTCTGAGAGCTCTAGAAGTTCTGCTAGGATTCATCATTGGGAACAGCAATCTGAACAATATAAGATACGCAGATGATACAGTGCTGATAGCAGATACAGAAAAGAAACTACAATACCTCCTACAGGAAGTGGTTAAAGAAAGCGGAAAAAAGGACTACATAGAAACTACAAGAAAACTGAATGCATGATAATCAGTAATAAGAGGAGCCCAAAATGCAAATTACAAATTGGAGATACTAAAATCAAGCACATTCAGACATTTAAATACCCGAGAAGTGGACGGAAGGTACGAAATGGAGATTCTTATGCGTATTGGAAAGAGTACTGGATTGTTGTGTGATGAAATATGGCAGGGAATGCTGGACAATTTAATCAAAAATGAAGTAAAGACTTGAAGCAAACGAAATGTTGTTCTACAGAAGGATGCTGAGAATACCATGGACTGAACATGTTGCAACAACGAGGTATTGGAAACGAAAATGAACCTTATACTTAACATCAGGAAGAGACAGCTGAAGTTTCGGGAACATGTAATGAGGAAGGAGGACTTGGAGAATCTGATACTCACAGGACAGATAGAGGGAAAGATAGGTTCGGAAAATCAACGGATGGCATACTTGATAGGCGAGAGAAAATGAATGGTGGAGCAGGGTTTGGGAAGAGTAACAAGAGGAAAGTTGTTAAGAGCTACAATAGATAGGAAGATGTGGAGAGCCATGACCGCCATAAAGGTCATGAAGGGACACGGCATATGGATGGAGAAAGTCATGCTTGCACAAAAATGAATATTTTGTTTGTGATCAGTGACAAAATTTTTTAACTGAGTATAATATTAAGTTATGCCAGGATTCGTCATCGGAGGCCACAATTTAAACAATATATGGTACGCAGATGATACAGTGTTGATAGCAGACACAGAAAGAAAACTACAAGACCCCCTACAGACGGTAGCTGAAGAGAGTGACAAGAAAGGACTAAAAATAAACTGCAAGAAAACCGAATGCATGGTCATCAGCAAAAAGGGCAACCCAAAATGCCAAATACAGGTGATGGACTCTAAAATCAAGCAGGTACAGAAATTTAAATACCTAGGAAAAGTTCTGACAGAGGACGGAAAGTGTGACACTGAGATCCGAAGGCGAATTGTCATGGCGAAAGAAGCATTCCAGAAGTTAAGTAAAGTATTGAGAAACAGGACAATTTCAGTAGAAACAAGGAGGGGAGTACTGGATTGCTATGTGATGTCGGTTCTTCAATATGGCAGTGAATGTTGGACAATATCTTCAAAGATGAAGGAAAAACTTGAAGCAGCTGAAATGTGGTTTTACAGAAGGATGCTGCGTATATCAGGGACCGAGCATGTGAGCAATGATGAGGTTTTGGAAAGAATGGAGACGAAAAGAAAATTAATACTGAGCATCAGGAAGAGACAGCTAAAGTTCCTGGGACATGCAATGAGGAAGGAGGGCTTGGAGAACTTGTTACTAACAGGCCAGATAGAGGGAAAAAGAGACAGGGGAAAGCAGCGGATAACATATTTGAAGGACCTGATCAGGTGGATGACGGAACGGGGGTTGCATGGTGCAACAGGAGAAAGCGTGCTAAGAGACACCAGGGACAGGAAGATGTGGAAGGCCATGATCGCCTACGTCCTGAAAGGACATGGCACATAAAAGAAGAAGGAGAAGAAGAATAGTATTAAGAGAGGAAAATTTCGTTGGAAAACAAGAAAAGAGTACTGGATTGTTATGTGATGTGTGTCCTTCAATATGGCAGCGAATTCTGGATAATCTCACCAAAGATGAAGTAAAGACTTGAAGCAACCGAAATGGGGTTCTACAGAAGGATGCTGAGGATATCATGAATGAGACATTTGAGCAATGACTAGGATTTAAAGAGGATGGACACGCAAAGAAAACTGGTACTTAACATCAGGAAAAGACAGCTGAAGTTTTTGGCACATGTAATGAGGAAAAGGGGCTTGGAGAAGCAGATGCTCACGAGACGGATAGAGAGGAAGAACAAGTCTTTGTGGCGTACTTTGTCGAACGTCTTTGCGTTGTCTATAAAACACAGGTATACATCCTTCTGCATCTGTGTTGCGCTTTCTGATAACATTCTGAGCATGAATATCGCGTTCCTTGTTCCGGTGTCTTTGGCGAATCCAGACTGTTCTTGTCCTATTTTTGGGGTGATTCTGCTGCTCGCTCTGTTCATCAGAATCCGGATGATGAGTTTTGTTACGTGGCTAACACGGCAAGAAACAGAAAAGGAAAACTTCGTTAGAAACAAAGAAACGACTAGTGAATGCTAGACAGTCTCAGAGATGAAGAAGAGACTTGAAGCAGCAGAAATGGGGTTCTACAGAAGGATGATGAGGATACAATAGAGTAATGACAAGTTTCAGGGAAAAAGGAAACAAAAGAAACATACTTAACACCAGAAAGAGACAGTCGAAATTTCTAAGACATAAAATGAGGAAATAGAGAGAGATATAGATAGATAGAGAGGTATAGATAAATAGAGATAGATAGATAGATAGATAGATAGAGAGAGAGAGAGAGAGAGAGAGAGAGATAGAGAGATATTTATAGATAGAGAGATATAGAGAGATATAAATAGATAGATCGATATATATATATATATATAGAGAGAGAGAGAGAGACAGAGAGAGAGAAACATAACATACTTAGTGAGTTTGAGAAACTGGGTGGCGGAACAAGTTTTAGGTGAGATAGCAAAAAGAGAAAGTTTATTAAGGGTTACAAAGGAAAGGAAATTGTGGAGAGCAATAGTCACAACGTCCTGAAGGCACACGGCACATTAAGAAAAAGAACACGGCAGGATGATAAAAATTATGTTTGGTAAGCTTCATTTACGCTGGCGCGATCAAATAAAATTTAATTGACACGAATAAATCGTTGAGAGATCAAATAAAGTTGAACCACATTGTAGACAGATCAAATGTATTTTCCAGAGTGTAACTGCACAGCAGAGAGATTTAGTGCTATTTTCTAAGGTTAACTACACGGCAAGGCAATCAAATAAAATTATCTTAGCTCACCTACGCGGTGGAACATTTAATGAGTAACAGCTAAAATTAACTTCACTGCGGGGCGGTCAAGCTCCATTTTCAAAGCTTGTACATGTTACGGTGACAAGATGACACTTGTTAAGCTTATCAAAACAGCTAGACGGCCAAATAACATCTGCTAATATTATATATAGTACAGGATGATCAAATGACTTCTGAAAAAGAAAAACAAACAAACAAAAAAAAAATACACAGTAATGTGATCATGTAACATCATTGAAACTTATCTACTTAAAAGTAGGATCAAATAATATTACGAAAATGCAGTGCATACAAAAGCATATCACTGCGAAGCTAAAATACAAAGCAGAGTGATTCAATTATACTTGCTAAAATTAAATACATAACACAGTGATCAAATGATATTAGTGAGGATAAATTCAACTGCAGGTTGACCAAATATATTTACTAAAATTAAATACATAAAAAACGATCAAAATAACATTAGCGAAGCTAAAATTCAAACAGCTAAACCAAATATACTTGCTAAAATTAAGTACATTACAGAGCGATCAAAATAACATTATCGAAGTTAAAATAGAAAGTAGGTTGCTTCGGATTTGGCTCTAAGTAGGTATAATTGTAGTTTTTATTCTCAGCCATGATACCATTTACTCAGAGAACTTATTGAGCCTTCAAAATTCAGAAAGTGCAGAAAATCGATAATATATATATATATAAAAGGCAAGATGTGTGTGTGTGTGTGTCTGTTTATCTGCCTGTATGTCTGTATTTTTTCAGCCCTTTTATTTTAGTTTTTGCTTCGGGTTTGGCTCTAAGTAGGTATAATTGTAGTTCTTGGTCTCAGCCATGATACCATTTACTCAGAGGACTTATTTAGCCTTCAAAATTTAGTTTACGACAAAAAAAAACTTATTTGATATCGATACCAGGAAATCAAAATTTGATATACATCCATTCATTTTTCTTTCAGTCTACGGTTTCGCTTTAACCGGAAACAACTATTGCTTTTTAGTCTTTCGTGCCAACATCCAAAGAGTCTGAGCTCCAGGACCATGGATTAGTTTTAAAACTTTCATTACACCCGAGCAACGCCGGGCTATACTGCTAGTTATCTATACAGGATGATCAAATGACTTCTGAAAAAGAAAAAAAAACTACACAGTAATGTGATCATGTAACATCATTGAAACTTATCTACTTAAAAGTAGGATCAAATATTATTACTACAATGCAGTACATACCAAAGCATTATAGTGGGGAGCCGTTCTCGTGAAGAGTAGTTGTATGTTGTTGAAGATTAACGGAATTTGGCCTCGTTGTAGATAGCCCCCTATAAGTAATAAAAACGTTATAAGTCAAGAAAAGCAAATTGAGTTTAGAAACAACATTTTATATATACACCTATCAATTACGGTTTTTACAATTAAGGTAATCCTTTAAGTATGGGTCCAACGAACGTTAAAATGTTCATGGCAATAAATGCTGAAAAGAGAATTAATGCTTACGTATGTGGGAGTGTTGTAAATCCGCTCATTTGGTCAGTAAGTAGTTTTGAGACAGCGAAGAAGAAAAGGAGTATGAAGGGTGGCGAGCATAGTAATTAGCTTGACTCCGGTCAAGGGAGATACTAACTACTCTCCTCTCTCTCGTGTCTGTCTGTGTCTGTCTGTCTGGCGATGCTTTCTGTATCGGCTTTTTATTTCGTCTTTTGGATCGCAGCAGATCGTTTGGGAATTCACATCCGTATTTGATTCTGGGCTTCCTATTGGCCGATAAATAAAGTTCGCGTAGGCTCGCGAACTGGAATTTGATATTTAATAATTTTTTAGCTTTCAACGGGAACATCTGCGTGGAGCCAGGGTCTGCACCGACGAGTTTTGGTCATTTGCTTTCTAGTCGTGAGAGTGCAAACATCCGGTCCCTCGCTTTGCTCAGTATCAACACAGCATATCACTGCGAAGCTAAAATACAAAGCAGAGTGATTCAAATATACTTGCTAAAATTAAATACATAACACAGCGATCAAATGACATTAATGAGAATAAATTCAACTGCAAGTTGACCAAATATATTTACTAAAATTAAGTACATAAAAGAACGATCAAAATAACATTAGCAAAGCTAAAATGCAAACAGCTAAACCAAATATACTTGCTAAAATTAAGTACATTACAGAGCGATCAAAATAACATTATCGAAGTTAAAATACAAAGTAGGTTGACGAAATAAATTTTCTAAAATCAGGTACATAAAAGAGTGATCAAAATAACATTAACCAAGAGAAAAATACAAAATAGGTTAACCAAATAAATGTGCTAAAATTAAGTACATAAAAGAGCGATCAAAATAACATTCAGTCAATCAGTTAAGTGTCATACGTGAAACAAGCTTTGGCGATCATGTCTCGAAAGAGACATGACTGACTGGGCAGAAGATTTTCCCGCAGTAGGTTGCCATTGCTTTCTGCTGTAGACTGGTTGCCGACCAAGGCTATCGAACCCAATCTGTTCCGTTATTTAACAAATAACTGGAGAAAAGAGACGGATTAATACCGTTCCCAAGGGTATTTGCACGAAAGTGAATGCAATGGATTCAACGTAAATTTGAACTCGGTTCCTCGATTTCTTGTTCCGAGCTGATATCCACTGCATCACAATGCACATTAGCGAACCTTAAATACAAAGGAAGTTGACCAAATAGACTTGCGAAAATTAAGTACATGAAAGAAAGATCAAAATAACATTAGCGAACCTTAAATACAAAGGAAGTTGACCAAATAGACGTGCGAAAATTAAGTACATGAAAGAAAGATCAAAATAACATTAGCGAAACTTAAACACAAAGGAAGTTGACCAAATAGACTTGCGAAAATTAAGTACATGAAAGAAAGATCAAAATAACATTAGGGAACCTTAAACACAAAGGAAGTTGACCAAATAGACTTGCGAAAATTAAGTACATGAAAGAAAGATCAAAATAACATTAGCGAACCTTAAACACAAAGGAAGTTGACCAAATAGACTTGCGAAAATTAAGTACATGAAAGAAAGATCAAAATAACATTAGCGAACCTTAAACACAAAGGAAGTTGACCAAATAGACTTGCGAAAATTAAGTACATGAAAGAAAGATCAAAATAACATTAGCGAACCTTAAAAACAAAGGAAGTTGACCAAATAGACTTGCGAAAATTAAGTACATGAAAGAAAGATCAAAATAACATTAGCGAACCTTAAATACAAAGGAAGTTGACCAAATAGACTTGCGAAAATTAAGTACATGAAAGAAAGATCAAAATAACATTTACGAACCTTAAGCACAAAGGAAGTTGACCAAGTATACTTGCGAACATTAAGTACATAAAAGAAAGGTCAAAATAACATTAGCGAACCTTAAATACAAAGTTGGTTGACCAAATGTACTTGCCAAAATTAAGTACATAAAAGAGCGATCAAAATAACATTAGCGAACATTAAGTACAAAGTATGTTGACCAAATTGACTTGCGAAAGTTAAGTACATGAAAGAAAGATCCAAATAACATTAGCGAACCTTGTGGTACAGTGGATATCGGCTCGGAACGAAAAACCGGGGAGCCGAGTTCGAATTCCAGTTGAATCCATTGTATTCACTTACGCGCAAATACCCTTGGGAAAGGTATTAATCCATCTCTTCCTTCCAGTTATGGGTTAAATAGCAGGACAGACTGGGTTCTATAGATAGCCTTGGTCGGCAAGTAGACTACCGCAGAAAGCAATGGCAACCTACTGCGGGATAATCTTCTGCCCAGTCAGTAATGTCTCTTTCGAGACATGATCACCCAAGCGTGTATCACGTATAGCACTCAACTGACTGACTGAAGTTGACCAAATGGACTTGCGAAAATTAAGTGCATGAAAGAAAGATCAAAATAACATTAGCGAACCTTAAATACAAAGAAAGTTGACCAAATATACTTGCTGATATTAAGTACATAACAGAGTCATCAAAATAACATTAGCAAAGATAAAATATAAAGTAGCTTGACCGAATATATTTACTAAAATTAAGTACTTAAAAGAGTACACAAAATAATATTAGCGAACCTTAAATACAAAATAGGGCGACCAAATTTACTTGCCAAAATTAAGTACACAGCAGAGCGGTCAAAATACCATCAGCGCAGCTAAAATACTAAGTCGGATGACTAAATATCTAAACTTATTTATAAATGGAATTTTGTCTCTGTGTGTGTGTGTGTATGTGTGTGTGTGTCCGTTATCTATAGACTCTGAAACGGCTGAAACAATTTTCTTCAAAATTTACACAGTTGTACTATAAGCGTCTGCGAATGTTCTTAGTTAGGTTTTGTGTCGTACTTCCGATAAATATCGAAAATCGAAAAAATCTGGTTCTAGAAGGAGTGATCCGATTTTAATCAAATTTGATACATTCATAGACAAAGACATAAGAAACGATATTCAGAAGTTTCAAGGTTGCAGTTCTTACAATAGTGCAGAAAATCGATAATATATATATGAAAGTCAAGATATTTGTGTGTGTGTCTGTTTATCTGCCTGTATGTCTGTATTTTTTTCAGCCATTTTATTTTAGTTTTTGCTTCAGGTTTGGCTCTAAGTAGGTATAATTGTAGTTCTTAGTCTCAGCCATGATACCATTTACTCAGAGAACTTATTTAGCCTTCAAAATTCAGTTTACGACGAAAAAACTTATTTGATATCGATAAACTCTACTCTAACAGGCAGTATGGCTTCCGCTTTGCCAGGTCCACGGCCGACATGCTAACAACCGTTACGGAGTACATGCTCCAGGCCCTTGATGAGTCAGGCGAGGCTCGTGATGTTGCTCTGGACATCTCCAAGGCTTTTGACAGGGTTTGGCACTCTGGCCTTCTATGCAAGCTACGGGGTTACGATATTACCGGACGCTTGCTTGATCTAATCCAATCTTTTTTAAATAACGGCAAAATGAAGGTCATTTTGAATGGGCATGCCTCTTCATCGTACAGCACAAATACTGGTGTCCCACAGGGCTCTTTCCTGGGCCCGACGATCTTCCTTATTTTCATCAATGACCTCCCAGATGAGATCAAGTGCCAAGTAGGCATCTACGCTAATGACACCACAATTTACTCCCGCATCAGTAAGAAACTCGCCGTGGCGGACAAACATAATCTCGCTGCTGACCTTGAACGGGATCTACACTCTGTGGTGAATTGGGGCAAGAAGTGGCTTTTCAATTTCAATGGGTCTAAGACCAAGCTGTTGTCTGTCCATCATCACAGGTAACCTCTCCTGCCTCTCATAAGCATGGACCAAACGATTCTCCCTGAGAGCAATACACTACGTCTCCTCGGCCTTACACTCTCTTCTGATCTCAAATAGAACCACTACATCGAGTCCATAGCTAAATCCACTGCTAAGAAGGTTGGGTCACTGTGTCGGGCCAGGATGTTTTTTCCGCCTGAATCCATCCTGCATATATACAAATCAACCATTCGTCCGTGCATGGAATACTGCTGCCATATATAGTCAGGCGACCCTGCCGTTCATCTCAGTGTTCTCGACAGGCTCCAAAGGAGAATCAGTAATGTGATAGTTACTAACTTGGTGGCTCGACTACGGCCACTTCCCCACCGTCGAAATGTGGCCTCCCTTTGCCTGTTCTATAAATACTTTCATGGCTTCTGCTCGAACGAACTTAAGTCACTGGTGCCTCCTCAACAGGTGTTTACTCGTGCAACCAGATTGGCAACTGGGTCCCACCCATTCACAGTTAGGTTAGCCAAATGCAGACGACAATTCTACTCTTGCAGCTTCTTCTCTCGCACTTCTCGCCTGTGGAACTCGCTCCCATATTCGTTGCTCGGGTGTAATGAAAGCTTCAAAACTAATCCATGGTCCTGAGAAAGTTGAGGGTATCAAGAAATGTTCGTTGTAGTAATTTGTGGTAAGAGTTTATGCGTACGTACGTATGTATGTATTAGCGTTTGTTTGGTAGGAATGTTTTTGAATGGAGAAGAAGAAGTAAGATGAATTGACACACGAGGAAAAAGAAGAAAGAGGACGAGGTTCGACGCGAGATATGTCCGGGTCGTGGTTGATGTTTCTCCCGTTACATTTTAGTTGTTTCGTCTGGCTGCTGCCATCTGACTGACTGGCTATGATCTGATCAAAGCCTTTATATAGTCCTTTAGAATTTCGCACTGGATCGCGAAGTCTTGCAAACCGCTTCCACTGGTCAGAATATCAATTTAACATTTACTTGCGAAATCCGGTTTCGACTTTTTTTTTAGCACGTGGTCAGTTCTTTTTCTGTTTGGGAAAAACCAGGATTTCACACGTCATTGTGAATTTTTGAAAAAGTGAAGAAGAAGGTTGATATTAGTTCTTAATTTCATATTCACCATAACTCCACCGTGCATAATGGTATTAAGTTTAAAATGAGAATTTTAATGTATATAGCAGGTAGCAAAATTAGCAGAAAGATAAGGCAATAACAAAGAAAAGTGCTTCTATATGACAAGAAGAGACACAACCATGGTTTTATCTGAGAATACTATGGACTGGACATGTGAACCACGAGGAAGTTCTAAGGACGGCTAGAAAAGTTAAACCATCACGGGACTATTGAAAGAAAGAGAGTTAGAAGGAAACATCAAGTCATCAATGATCTTGTGCAAATGGTTTGCTTGACAGAGACAAGGAGAGATGGTAAAGAATGAAAAGTTGCTCAGGGCTACAACGCACAGGAAACTGTGGAGAGTCATGATCGTAGTGTTCCTCAAGGGATACAGAACATAAATAATGATAATTCAGTCTCTAGTTTTCAAAATAAAATAAATAAAATAAGATGCACTGATTAGAAAATTTTGGTGTCCACTTCATAATTCATAAAATAATGAAAGTACTTCCTCTAAGAAATTCGGGTACCGTTTCTTTAATTTACACAAACGTCAAAGAAACGGAGACTGTTCGAAATTCGATTAACATTTCCAATTTTAAGTTTGTTTTTCCTTAGGTGTGAAGATCAAAGAATAAACTAATACGATTAAATAGAATCTTTAGAAAGCAGATATTAGTCAAGGCATTATGTGGAGGTAAAAATGAAGACGTGGTGTACATTTCCAAAGAGGAAATGTTTCGAAAATGTCTTTGCTATTACAGCAGCAAAAACGATAACATATTTAGGTGTTGAACGCATTCAACTAACCCGGGTGTCCAAAGACCGGATATTTCTCAGAAAGAATTAAAAAAAAAAAACCCAAAAAAACAAACAAAAAAACAAATTCCAGACTAAATGAAGATAAGCAGACTGATTGGGATAATTCTTGAAAAATAATAAATTCAGTCAGTTCAGTACCATACGTGATACACGCCTGGGCGATCATGTCTCGAAAGAGACATGACTGACTGGGCAGAAGATTATCCCGCAGTAGGTTGCCATTGCTTTCTGCGGTAGACTGGTGAATTATATTACTCTATTAATAAGTAGTAATTAGTGGGGGATCAGTTTATTACTTCATGACAATAGAAAACCGATCACCCACTTTATGCCCAGTAGAAGCCTTAATCATGTTTCTGTTATATTCAGTCAGTCAGTTAAGTGCCATACGTGATACACGCCTGGGCGATCATGTCTCGAAAGAGACATGACTGACTGGGCAGAAGATTATCCCGCAGTAGGTTGCCATTGCTTTTTGCGGTAGACTGGTGAATTATATTACTCTATTAATAAGTAGTAATTAGTGGGGGATCAGTTTATTACTTCATGACAATAGAAAACCGATCACCCACTTTATGCCCAGTAGAAGCCTTAATCATGTTTCTGTTATATTCAGTCAGTCAGTTAAGTGCCATACGTGATACACGCCTGGGCGATCATGTCTCGAAAGAGACATGACTGACTGGGCAGAAGATTATCCCGCAGTAGGTTGCCATTGCTTTTTGCGGTAGACTGGTGAATTATATTACTCTATTAATAAGTAGTAATTAGTGGGGGATCAGTTTATTACTTCATGACAATAGAAAACCGATCACCCACTTTATGCCCAGTAGAAGCCTTAATCATGTTTCTGTTATATTCAGTTAGTCAGTTAAGTGCCATACGTGATACACGCCTGGGCGATCATGTCTCGAAAGAGACATGACTGACTGGGCAGAAGATTATCCCGCAGTAGGTTGCCATTGCTTTCTGCGGTAGACTGGTGAATTATATTACTCTATTAATAAGTAGTAATTAGTGGGGGATCAGTTTATTACTTCATGACAATAGAAAACCGATCACCCACTTTATGCCCAGTAGAAGCCTTAATCATGTTTCTGTTATATTCAGTCAGTCAGTTAAGTGCCATACGTGATACACGCTTGGGCGATCATGTCTCGAAAGAGACATGACTGACTGGGCAGAAGATTATCCCGCAGAAGGTGCCCATTGCTTTCTGCAGTGGACTGGTTGCCAATCAAGGCTATAGAACTCAATCTGTCCTGTTATTTAACCCATAACTGGAAGGAAGAGACGGATTAACATCTTTTCCAAGGGTATTTGCACGTAAGTGAATGCAAGGAATTTAACTGGAATTCGAAATCGGCTCTCCGATTTGTCGTTCCGAGTCGATATCCACTGCACCGCAACGCACATCTCATAAATTATCTGTATAATTTCCACAGTTTATTGCGTCTATTAAAGTTAAGATCTATTATTGGACTTCTTTACTTGTAAAAGAAGTGTTGAAGTTATAATCTAAACTTCTTTATAAATGGAACTTTGTATGTGTGCGTGTGTGTGTCCGTTACCTATAGACTCCGAAACGGCTGAACCGATTTTCTTGAAAATTTGCACAGTTGTACTATAAGCATCTGCGAGTGTTCTTAGCTAGGTTTTGTGTCGAGGTACCTCCGATAAATATCGAAAATCGATAATCGAAAAAATCGTGTTATAGAAGGAGTGGTCCGATTTTAATAAAATTTGATACACTCATAGACAAAGACATAAGAAACGATATTCAGAAGTTTCAAGTTTGCAGTTCTTACAATAGTGCAGAAAATCAATAATATCTCGACCCCCATAAGGCGTGTGGAGACGATGGAATCCCGGTGATAGTCCTTAAGAGGTGTGCCCCTGAACTTTCCCCTGTCCTCTCTAAACTGTTTAACTACTGCCTTTCTGCTTCCTGCTTTCCTGCATGCTGGAAATTCTCCTCAGTCGTTCCTGTCTTTAAGAACTGTGGTGAACCCTCGGACCCATCCAACTATCGCCCTATCAGTCTTCTACCAATATTCGTGAAAGTGTTCGAGGCTATAATCAATGCTGAAATAGTTCATCATCTCACCGCCCACAAACTGTTCTCCGACAGGCAATATGGATTCCGATTTGACAGGTCCACAGCCGACCTGCTAACAACTGTAACGGAGTACATGCTACAGGCCCTTGATGAGTCTGACGAGGCTCGCGCGGTTGCTCTGGATATCTCCAAGGCTTTCGACAGGGTTTGGCACCCTGGCCTCCTATGCAAACTACGCGGTTATGGTATTACCGGTCGCCTGCTTGACCTAATCCAATCTTTCTTAAATAACCGCAAAATGAAGGTCGTTCTGAATGGGCGTGCCTCTTCGTCCTACAGCACGAATGCTGGTGTCCCACAAGGCTCTATCCTGGGTCCGACGCTCTTCCTTATTTTCATCAACGACCTCCCAGATGAGATCAAGTTCCAAGTAGGCATCTACGCAGATGACACTACAATATACTCCCGCTCCAGTAAGAAACCTGTCGTGGCGGACAGACATAATCTCGCTGCTGACCTTGAGCGGGATCTACACTCTGTGGTGAACTGGGGCAAGAAGTGGCTTGTCAACTTCAATTCATCTAAGACCAAGCTGTTGTCTGTCAACCATTACAGGCAACCTCTTCTGCCTCCCATAAGCATGGACCAGATGATTCTCCCGGAGAGTAATACACTACGCCTCCTCGGACTTACCCTGTCCTCAGACCTCAAATGGAAGCACTATATTGAATCCATAGCAAAATCTATTGCTAAGAAGATTGGGTCACTATGTCGATCCAGGATGTTTTTTCCACCTGAATCCATCCTGCATATATACAAGTCAACCATCCGTCCGTGCATGGATTACTCCTGCCATTTATAGTCAGGTGCCCCTGCCGTTCTCCTCAGTGTTCTTGACAAGCTCCAAAGGAGAGTCTGTAATGTGATAGGTACTGATCTGGCGACTCGTCTGCAGCCACTTTCCCATCGTCGAAATGTGGCCTCCCTCTGTCTCTTCTATAAATACTTTCATGGCTTCTGCTCGGATGAGCTTAAGTCACTGATGCCTCCTCAACAGGTGTTTACCCGTGCAACCAGATTGGCAACTGGGTCCCACCCATTCACAGTCAGGTTAGCCAAACGCAGACGACAATTCTACTCCTGCAGCTTCCTCTCTCGCACTTCCCGCCTGTGGAACTCACTCCCGTATTCTTGCTTTCCTGACGGCTACGACCTCCAGAAATTTAAAAGCAAAGTTAATACTCACCTACTAACCACTGGACTCTAGCTCTCTCCCCTCCCCTGTATAATCTTCACGTTCTCTCCGCCCATGTATCTGTCATTGCACTTGCTTTCTCAGCTTTCTATTGTTCCTTTCTAACTAGCTTGTACTCCTCACTCTTTTCTAATTAATCTTTTTACATTTATGTAACCCCCTGCACATCAGTGGCGTTTCTGCCTTGCTCGGGGTGAAATGATTAAAAAAAAAAAATTAAAAAAAAAATATTATTGATCAATAATATATATATTATTGATTTTCTGCACTATTGTAAGGACTGCAACCTTGAAACTTCTGAATATCGTTTCTTATGTCTTTGTCTATAAGTGTATCAAATTGTGTCTGATTTGGTTCATAGAGACCAAATTAGACACACAGGTCCAGTCGAACATTACAGTTTGAAGGGAACCACTAAGTCGTTTTAGTATCCATGTCTGGCACAATAATTTTATGGAAACAGTAACTGTCTCGCAGAAGACAGAAACTGAATATCGTCTCCGTGTGTTGCGTGCAACCAATGAAGCCCATGTAGAATGTTATGATGTGTTTAAATAACACTTTATTTGTTTAACAATATTTTCCAATAAAACTTGTAGAGTTACATTCCTTTTTAATGAAGTTTAAATAGATTTATGGACACCCTGTATTCCTTAGCTAATTTAGTCTTGGCGTATGATTATAGAGATAAATAAGTATGAAATCTAACGTTAAAATCTATTTTATATAACATATATTTCTTTTCCAACATAATCTCTAGTTTCAAAGCACTTGATTGTATAGTATTGCGGTGAACGCACGCCGGTACAGACTAAAAAAATGCCCTGGATCGCGTGCTTAATGTTTGTCGACGCCAGTTACATCCAGGTTTTTCCCATTAGCAGCGGGACAGATTGGCATGTCTAGATACGGACCTCTCTGCAACTGGTCAAGATCCAGGTTATGCCTCATGTCAATAAAAAAACAACGGGGAACTAGCAGTCAGGAGTTGACAAGACACGGTGACTTGTAAAGTTAGTCCCGTGGGTATTTTTTCCTCTAAAGTTTCTGTGGTTTCTGACGCAGTGTTATTTTTGTTACCTCTCGTCTCTTTCCTCTCTCTGACTATTAACCCCGTTCTTGCTGGGAGGGCAATCGGTGATGTGTTTTCCCCAGACTCTTGCCATGCAAGAGGTATGGATCCATCTTTACTCTCTGAGTTTTCGGTTAAATAAGTGCGACACTGAGATCCGAAGGTGAATTGGCATAGCGAACGAAGCATTCCAGAAGTTGAGTAAAGAAACAAAACAATTTCACTAGAAACAATGAGGAGAGTACTGTATTGCTATGTGATGTCGGTTCTTTAATATGGCATTGAATATTGGATAATATCTTCAAAGATGAAGGAAAAAACTTAAAGCAGCTGAAATGTGGTTCTACAGAAGGATACTGGGAATATCATGGATCGAGCATGTAAGCAATGATGAGGTGTTGGAAAGAATGGAGACGAAAAGGAAATTAATACTGAGCATCAGGAAGAGGCCACTAAAGTTCCTGGGACATGCAATGAGGAAGGAGGGCTTAGAGAACCTGTTACTAACAGGCCAGAGGGAAAAAGTAACAGAGGAAAGCATTTGAAGGACCAGGTGGATGATGGAATGAGGGTTGCATGGTGTAACAAGAGAAAGCGTGCTAAGAGCCACCAGGCATAGGGAGACGTGGAAAGCCATGATCGCCTACGTCCTGAAAGAATATGGCATATAGAAGAAGATATATGCCAACTGTTTATAAGAAATTATAATGTGGATATAAAGTGGGGGATCAAATCTATATAATAATCAATATATAAACAAATCCCTCATTTTGTGGCCATGCTAGTTTCTATACATTTATTTTCTAGTTTTATGGGATTGAGCTAGAGGATGGCAGAGCAGGGTTTGGTTGGTGTAATAGGAGAAGGCGTGCTAAGAGCCACCAGGGATAGGGAGACGTGGAAAGCCATGATCGCCTAAGTCCTGAAAGGACAGGGCACATAAAAGAAAAGAATAGGATAGCCTAAGCTCTCTAGCCAGTCTAAGTGAAAGAGTTTTCTGAATTCAGAAGCGTAGAGAAGGTAACAGGAAACACTCCAATATCTTTACAAAGAAGGCATGACAATACCCAGATAATGATAATAAAGAAGGAATCTGTAGAGAGCCTTGAGCGTTCATATTCTGAAGGGATGTGCCGTTTAAAAAATAAACATACAAAAATTAGATAATTATTGCCTTGGCGAACCCAATTACAAACCAATTACTATTGTTATTAAGATGTGAATTGAAGTGGAAATTGCATTTTAGGGCATTTGAATGGCCTTACCGTGACAAGGTCTCTCTACTCTCTCTCTCTTTTTATACCAGTTTCTTCATATAAATTCATTCATTTCTTTTATTTTTACCTATTTCAGTAATTTCATCTATCTCATCTATCTATCTATCTATCTATCTATCTATCTATCTATCTATCTATTAGTCTCTTCATAATCTCTATCATATCTATCTATCTATCTATCTATCTATCTATCTATCTATCTATTAGTCTCTTCATATCTATCTATCTATCTATCTATCTATCTATCTATCTATCTATCTTAGTCTCTTCATCTATCTATCTATCTATCTATCTATCTATCTATCTATCTATCTATCTATCTATTAGCCTCTTCATCTATCTATCTATCTATCTATCTATCTATCTATCTATCTATCTATCTATCTATCTATCTATCTCTATGTATATATATAATTATTTATCTATTTTTATATTTATCTTGGCCATTTTATTATCTATCTATCTATCTATCTATCTATCTATCTATCTATCTATCTATTAGTCTCTTCATCTATCTATCTATCTATCTATCTATCTATCTATCTATCTATCTATTAGTCTTCTATCTATCTATCTCATCTATCTATCTATCTATCTATCTATCTATCTATCTATCTATCTATTAGCTCTTCATATCTATCTATCTATCTATCTATCTATCTATCTATTAGTCTCTCTATCTATCTATCTATCTATCTATCTATCTATCTATCTATCTATCTATCTATCTATTAGTCTCTTCATATCTATCTATCTATCTCTCTATCTATCTATCTATCTATCTATCTATCTATCTATCTATCTCACTTAATCTTTCTCTATGTATATATATATAATTATTTATCTATTTTTATATTTATCTTGGCCATTTTATTAGCTATCTATCTATCTATCTATCTATCTATCTATCTATCTATCTATCTATCTATCTATCTATCTCGATCGCGTCACATCTATCTATACGAAATTGACTTTTATACAACCGACCTATTCTCTTCCCAATTGTCAGATTCAACAATGGTTCTCCTCCCAAGCTCATCTTAGTCAATAATGTCAGCCAACCACTCATCTTTTACGAGTGATTTTAATTTCCGAAGACCAGTTGTAAAATCGCGACTCGCCACCTAGTGGCAAGGCGAGAGCGTTTCCTACGATTAGCTGAGTCACTGAAAACCATCAAGCACCCTCCTTTATCCGGAGAGCTCCGCGGGCAACAAGTGCACAGCGGAAATTAATTTTGCGTTCCGAAAATTTCTTCAGGTTTTCAACGGTGCCAATTTGGGAAGCCGATCCACAGCTTTCATATCTATAGGTGAGGCGTTCGCATGTAAATAAGTATGTAATTTTCTGCCAAGAATTAATATTCTTAACGGGACATTACATACCAAAAATTGTTGGACACTGTAAATCTTCGAGATATATGCTACTTTTTCCAGTATTTTTTTTCACTATAATGATTATGAATAAAATATAGCAACAAATATAAAAAAAACATTGTAAATTAATTTTGCAATAAACATGCATTGAAAACAATTTTATTATTAAAATGCATTACAATGATCTTTAGTATATGCGTTTCAGCATGATTCTTTTTTTATAAGAAGCATTGCCAATTAAGCATCAGATTCTCCAAGCCCTCCTTCCTCATTACATGTCCCCAAAGCTTCAGCTGTCTTTTCCCAATGCTAAGCATAAGTTTCCTTTTAGTGTCCATCCTCTGCAAAACCTCGTCATTGCTCGCGTGTTTCGTCTTTGGTATCCTCAGCATCCTTATGTAGAACCGCATTTCAGTTGCTTCAAGTCTTTCCTTCTTTTTTGATGAGATTGTCCAGCATTTACTGTCATATTGAGGAACAGATATCACATCAGTCAGTTAAGTGCCATACGTGATACACGCTTGGGCGATCATGTCTCGAGAGAGGTATGACTGGCTGGGCAGAAGATTATCCCCGCAGTAGGTTGCCATTGCTTTCTGCGGTAGACTGGTGAATTATATTATTCTATTAATAAGTAGTAATTAGTGGGGGATCAGTTTATTACTTCATGACAATAGAAAACCGATCACCCACTTTATGCCCTGTGGAAGTCTTAATCATGTTTCTGTTATATTCAGTCAATTAGTTAAGTGCCATACGGTATACACGCTTTGGGCGATCATGTCTCGAAAGAGGCATGACTGACTGGGCAGAAGATTATCCCGCAGTAGGTTGCCATTGCTTTCTGCGGTAGACTGGTTGTCAGCCAAGGCTATAGGACCCAATCTGTCCTGTTATTTAACCTATAACTGGGGGGGGGGAGAGACGGATTAATAACTTTCCCAAGAGTATTTGCGCGTAAGTGAATGCAAGGAATTCAGCTGGAATTCGAACTCGGCTCCCCGATTCCCAGTTCCGAGTCGATATCCACTGCACCACAACGCACATCCCAATACTCTATTCTATGTTTCCAGCGAAATTTTCCTGTCTCTTAATACTCTACTTAGTTTCTGGAATGCATCCTTGTCCATGCCAATACGCCTTCGGATCTCTGTATCGCACTTTCCGTCTTCTGTTAGCACCATTACTAGGAATCTAAATTTTTGCACCTGTTTAATTTTAGTATCACCAATTCGGGGTTGGAATTTTTGGCTCCTCTTTTTACTAATGACCATGAATTCTTTTTTTGTTATAGTTTATATGTAGTCCTTTCCACTTTCTTTACGTACTTCCTGTAAAAAGTCTTGTAGTTTTTTCCCTGTATCTGCTATCAGTATTCTATCATCTGTGTATCTTATACTGTTCAGATTGTAGTCGCCAATGCCGGATCCTGGCAAGACTTTTAGAGGGTGCTGTTAATGCTACTAAAACGCATAGGGTTACTTGGTGTGAAAGAGAATGAGAAATATTTTGGTCAATAGACACCTCCTAACACACTAACCTGCTCCCATTCTATCAAACACTCTTCCCATCTGCCCAACCCTCATCCTCGCTATCCTTACTCATCTGTCACCTTCCTCCTGACATTCCCTATGTCTAACCACTCCTTCTCTTTACCTTCCCCTATGTAGCCCTATGCGCAATAGTGGCAGTGGAATGCCTTGCTTGGGGTGAGATGATGGAAGAGAAAAACAACGCAAAGTGACGACGTAGACGTAATCAGAGAAAGTGTGAAAGATCCTAGGTAGACATTAATAATTTTGTTTCAATTCATTTGCTTGAGGGTGTACATGTTTTGTCTCGGTGAGGAAATAGCATACAGTACATATTCCGTTGAGTATTGCAAATTTGTTCGACATATAAATGACCATAAACACTTGAGCATGAGTGAGAATGGCAAGGAAGCATCACCGCCTCGTGCCGATAGGTTTTTGTTTAAGTTTGAAGGCAAGATCTTTCGCTAATTTTGCTTGGTATCAAATAATACAGAAAAAAAAAAGAAATTTTTTTTATACGACGTAAAAGTTTTCTTTTACACTATTTGCATTGTTCAAGCTGTTGTCCTCATCGTTATTTCCACATTCACGACGTTTTGGTCGTTGTACGATCCGCTCTTCTTCAGGTAATATCCGTTAGCATTTTGAGCCGAACTCCTTATTTAGTCCATATCTAATTCTAATTCTACGCATCATGCCTTCTTTGGATATCTCAGATTTTGCTAATTCACGTTAGTAACTCAATTTTCCAACTTATTGTTCCCTTTGCTGTAGCCAGATATTGAACTCATGACTCAGTGGATAAAATGTAATGTATTTCTGTGACCCGACAGAAATATGATTTACATCAAAAGCAGGACCGACAGAAGTTTGGTCAACGTCGAAGACAGATAATATAAACAGGACCGACAGAAGTGTGATTACATCAAAGGCAACCGGCCTTAAAATAGACATCGAAAATAATTGACAGATGTGCCTAGCCTTAGATGGCACAATTAAGCAAAAACCCGAGAAGGTATATGACTACACTCAACAGTACCTCCATTTCAAGAGTCATCGTCCTAAACGTTGTCTAAAACCTAGCCCCTATTATCTAGCACGGCGAATTTGCGCAATAGTAGCTGACGAAACCCTTCGTAAAATACGCCTAGAGGAACTACGAAAAACATTACAAATAAGAGGATACCCCACTCCACTAATAAACAAGGGTTTCCAACTAGCAGAAGAAATACCATTAGAATTTCTCCGGAATAAAAACAAAAAACATGAAAAAGAAGAAAACATTCTAGCATACGTTTCCACACAATTAATTACAAAGATCAAAACGCACATAGAATTACTCAACAAATATGAAAGAATAAAGGAAATTTTAAAAACAACTAAAATAATTAATAGCAAACACCAACCCCAAAATTTAAAAGACTTCCTAAACTTATCAAAATTCGAACAACACACAACACAGGGGGGGTCACAAAATGCAACAAAAAAGATGCAACATAATAATAGAAGGAAGACACTTCGAGTTCGAAAACACATCCACATTCGAAATAAAAGCAGATCTTCAACTCGAAAAATATAGTTTACGCTCTAAATGCGACAAACGCGCAAAAATATACGTGGGGACGACACAATGCCTGAACAAAAGAGTAGTCCTGCACAGAAGTAATATCAAACTAGCTAACAACATAAGATTATATGTCTCCCAACAATTGCATGAATGCAACCGAGGTAAATTCAGAGTAATGTCCATCTACCAAAATGCAGATTATGACACACTCATAATGCAGGAAGAAATATTTATAAAAAATACAAGCCTTCCCTCAACAAAACAACATAAAAAACCTAAAACATACACACAGACACACGAAATTCTAAAAAGAACGCTCACACACACACACACACACACACACACACACACACACACACACACACACACACACACACACAGAGGCTTACACACAGAGGCACACACAGAGGCATACATACCTAATCCTAATAGTATCCCCAAAGCAATAAAAAGAACTAGATGACCCGTAGAAAACAATTTTAGAGTATAAAAACGAAATCAAATTCCTCACAGATGAAGAATTCTTCAAAAGAAACGTAACGTGCGAGTGTGAAAAAAAAGAAACAAAAAAAAAGAAACAAAAAAACAAAACAAAACAAAACAAAAAACAACTCCACTCGCATAACCCCTCTCACTTATCTATTTATACACGATACCTTGGCCATCAGAAAAACAAACGGGTCCCTATATGTGAAATCACAAGTTTATTCGGCTGAAGAGAGCCAACTTTAGACTCAAAACAAGTGTAGCGTCTCAAATACCATTATGGGCACTAAAAGTATCATTCAAGAAACAAGTAATATAAATAATAATAATAATAATAATAATAATAATAATAATAATAATAATAATAATAAATATTAAAAACTGAATTAAATTCACAGAATAGAGTTATGGCCATTAATAGCCTTGCAATCCCAGTTGTCCAATATAGCTTCAACATCTTAAACTGGACTCTAAACGACATCAGGCGAATGGATGCTAAAACAAGAAAGCTTCTTTCTAAGCATAGGATGCATCACCCAAAGGCTGATGTAGACCGTCTATACATACCCCGTAAAGAAGGTGGAAGGGGTCTTATTCAGCTGGAATTGTCATACAAGACAACAACTATTGGCTTACTAACATACATAGAAACAACAAAGGATTGGATGATACAATTAGTAAGGCAACATGAAGAAAGAAAGAAAAAATATTCAATAATAAAAGAAGGCAGTAAATACAAACAAGAATTACAGTTAGTAGATTCTGTAGAAAAGCAAAACAGTAGCCAAGAGCCGGCTATTGCGGCAAAGAATATGAAAATGAAAGCCAAAGATAAAGCTCTTGAACAGATGAAACAGCGCTGGCAAGACAAACCTCTGCATGGCCAATATCCAGTACGTGCCAATAAATCCAATGTTGACAAAGTTAATACTCATCGATGGTTACGTGCATCTGGATTAAAGTCTGAAACTGAAGGATTTATACTTGCAGCACAAGACCAAAGTCTTTTCACGAGAAACTTTCAGGCAAATATTATGCATAATAATATGGATCCAAAATGCAGGTTTTGTGATAAACACCAAGAAACAATAGACCACCTAATCTCAGGCTGTTCCGTGCTTGCCCCAAACGAATATAAAAATCGCCACGATAGAGTTGGGCAATATTTACATTGGGCAATGTGCAAACATTATGGAAAAGCTGTAAACAAACACTGGTATGAACATCATCCAGCACCGGTTACAGAAATAGAAGATGTAACCATTCTATGGGATTACACCATCTACACAGACAGAAAAATTGAAGCAAACAGGCCAGACATTATTGTTAAAAACCAGAAGGAGAAAACTTGTCTATTAATTGATATGGCTTGTCCAGCGGATTGTAACATAGCAATCAAGGAATTTGAAAAACTGTCAAAATATAAAGACCTGGAAATTGAAATAGAAAAAATGTGGAAATTGAAAACAAGAGTTGTGCCAGTGATAGTAGGTGCACTTGGAATGATAAAAATGGAACAAAACAACACATTGAAAGAATCCCTGGAAACCCCAGCTTAAGAGATATACAAAAAATTGTATTATTAAGTACAGCCCACACACTAAGGAAAACGTTATCTATGTAATGCTGGGGATGATAGGGAGGATAGAAAAACATGAAATGGAGTCATAACAACACGCCACTACCTGCCTTAGGTCTCCCCGCAGACTTGGTTGGTAGTGAGACCAATGCAGAAATCGAAATATGATGAAAAATGACATAATAATAATAACAATAATAAATCTACACTTTAAAAACATTCAAGGCTTCTCGAACTTTTTATTCTATACCAATTTATCTCGTTGGAACAACTCTCTCTCTGTCTCTCTCTCTCTCTCTCTCTCTATATATATATATATATGTGTGTGTGTGTGTGTGTATGTGTGTGTGTGTGTGTGTGTGTGTGTGTGTGTGTGTGTGTGTGTGAAAAGTGTATGTATATAATTATAAATATCAATATATATATATATATATATATATATATATGCAATTTGTTATATATATTATATTATTTATATATTTTATATACGTGGTACTTATTTGAAAGCGCTCAATATCAGTGATAGAGCAAACATATTCATATAGATAGGTGTGAGTTCGTGATCCTGGGTTTCACGCTCTTGCGATCGTCAGACAAACTCTAACGATCGCAAGAGCGTGAAACCCAGGGTTGCAAACTCACACCTATCTATCTATCTATCTATCTATCTATCTATCTATCTATCTATCTATCTATCTATCTATCACAGGCCGTTCATTATCTATCTATCTATCTATCTATCTATCTAATTTTACATATTCTACAATTTCATGGGTAATACGTATTTCGGCGCTTTTTTTCGTATCAATTGTCCATATTTTTCTTTTCTTTTTCTCTCTTTGGGTGTTTTTTGAATGAACGAGTAATTGTTTTTTGTAGATTACCGTTACAAATGTCTATTCTCAATATGGACACGCAAACGTCTGTGTGCAATTATTTTTGGAATATTTTGAAGATTAACTGTTGTATCATTTGGGTCTGATGAGCTGCAAGGTCAGCGGCTAAATACGTATTACCCATGAAATTGTAGAATATCTAAAACTTTTTTCTAAATTATATTACTCTGTTAAATTAAATAAATAAAAATTTAACATTGTGTTCTTTTGAGTTCGTCTCTATCGGAATTTACCGGATTTATATACCAAGTATTCTACTTATATATATATATGATAATAATAGTAGACTTTGAAAAACAGTAGCTACTCTCGCATGCACGCATCGCTCATTCACTAATGAATTAGAGCACTCTGGCTATTGGGCGTGTATAATGACAATATACATGGTAAAAGTCTACCTTCTTCTACCGAACGCCCATAGCCCAGATGTAGAATCGCCGACTGACGCCAATTCGATTGGGTTTCAATCCTGGGTTAAAAGCAATCGGAGTCCAACCGTACTGATGAGCTGTGATACAGCGAAACAAATCTGTCTGCGGATGACTATATATATATATATATATATGAGATAACGATATATGAATTACATATGTATGTATAATGTACCGATATTGTGTGATTTGCTGTGAATATGTGCATTTCTTGGTTGTCATATTTTAATGGTGAAACTGCATTCGAGCATAAAAGGAAATTGAATTTCCTTCTGTTCCCTTTCACGTCTGCTCGAAGGCAAAGCCGTGGAATCATTTTGAAACTAATTTGATCTTTCGTGAATGTGCAACTTGGAAAGTCATTCGTTCATTTCGTTGTTTGAAAGTATCTATTCCGGTTGCCTGTAAGTCAATTTCTATACTGGTTCACTTAGTGCTATTTATTCATTTATATAGGTACTAGCAGTATAGCCTGACGTTGCTCGGCTGTAATGAAAGCTTTAAAATTAATCAATGGTCCTGGAGCTCAGGTTCAGCCTAAAGAATATTTGAAATAATATAATAATTGCGGCAATTTACCAATCGCACCTAGTACATATATATATATATATATATATATATATATATATATATATATATATTCTAGCAGTATAGCCCGGCGTTGCTTGGGTGTAATGAAAGCTTTAAAACTAATCCATGGTCCTGGAGCTCAGACTCTTTGGACGTTGGCACGAAAGACTAAAAAGCAATCGTTGTTTCCTGTTAAAGCGAAACCGTAGACTGAAAGAAAAATGAATGGATGTAAGTCAAATTTTGATTTCCTGGTATCGATATCAAATGAGTCTTTTTCGTCCTAAACTGAATTTTGAAGGCTAAATAAGTCCTCTGAGTAAATTGTATCATGGCTGAGACTAAGAACTACAATTATACGTACTTAGAGCCAAACCCGAAGCAAAAACTAAAATAAAAGGCCTGAAAAAATACAGACATACAGGCAGATAAACAGACACACACACACAAACATCTTGCCTTATATATATATATATATATTATCGATTTTCTGCACTATTGCAAGAACTGCAACCTTGAAACTTCTGAATATCGTTTCTTATGTCTTTGTCTATGAGTGTATCAAATTTGATTAAAATCGGACCACTGCTTCTATAACCCAATTTTTTCGATTATCGCGATTAAGGCGAAATGTGACACATGGTTAATTTTATGTGGGTCTTCCGGGCCATATAGACCGGCCAAAAATATTTGTCTATCTTTCTCCAGTCGTGACTCTACCCTTCGGCGGAGCCTCGACCGGATCTGTACTCTCTGCCCGAAGACAAAGAGCTGACAGTGACAAAGGTAGCACTTCTGGTACTACAATATTTAATCGGCCTTCCCACTTAGGGCGAAATGTGACACAAGGTCTTTTTAATGTGGGTCTTCCCGGCCATATTGCCAGGCCCAAAATATCTGTCAATCTTTCCCAAGTCGTGATTCTACCCTTCGGCGGAACCACGACTGGGTTAGTGCTCTCCACCCGAAGGCAGAGAGCTGACAGTGTCAATAGTAGCACTACTGCTGCTACGGTATTTACCAATCTTCCCACGCAAGGTTAGATGTGACACAAGGTCATTTTATAGTGGGTCTTCCCGGCCATATAGCCGGGCCAAAAAATGTCTGTCTATTATTACCGAGTCGTGATTCTACCCCTCGGCGGAACCACGACTGGGTTAGTGCTCTCTGCTCGGAAGCAGAGAGCGCCCTCTACCCGAAGGCAGTGAGCTGACAGTGTCAATAGTGGTACTACTGGTGCTACATTATTTAGCTGTCCCTCCCAATAAGGGCAACATGTGACACATGGTCAGTTTATAACTGGGATTTCCGGGCTATATGGCCCGGCTAAAAAATGTCTGTCTATTTTTGCCAATCGTGATTCTACTCCTCGGCGGAACCACGACTGGGTTAGTGCTCTCTGCTCGGAAGCAAAGAACGCCCTCTACCCGAAGGCAGTGAGCTGACAGTGTCATTAGTGGCACTACTGGTGCTACATTATTTAGCTGTCCCTCCCAGTAAGGACAACATGTGACACATGGTCAGTTTATCACTGGGATTTCCGGGCTATATGGCCCGACCAAAAAATGTCTGTCTATTTTTGCCCAGTCGTGCTTCTACCCTTCGGCGGAACCACGACTGGGTTATTGCTCTCTGCTCGAAAGCAGAGAGCGCCCTCTACCCGAAGGCAGAGAGCTGACAGTGTCAATAGTGGCACTACTGGTGCTACTTCCATAATACCCCCATTCACATAGTAATATAGTACTGGAAGATTCCATGATGTAGATAAGTGTCGGTCTTACAACAGTATATCCCCTATTTTTTTCTTACAGTTGTTCCTTTAAAAAAAGTTGCTCCGAATAGTGAAAAAATGCAGTAAAACTATGCCATTTGTTCTTTAGATTTACTTTTAATTGCTTTTATAAACAATATATATTAAGGATATCAGTCTGAAGAGAAAAAAAATCAATGAATAATGAAGTTTTACAAAAATTGTTTTTATTTTCATTTTTTAATTATAATTTATAGTTTCAAAAATCTTTAAAAAATTCTTCCTGTCCTCGTCCCAATTAAATTATTAAGTTAATAAGTGAAGACTATATTTACTAATCGAAAAATGAAAAAGTTAATACAACTTTACATGCACCAAGATTTTTAAAACAATTAAAATATTTTTAGTGTGTACAGATAGAATTTTTTTATGCTAGGCCATAAATGCCATATCTTTAAAAATTCAGGTATTTCATGGGGTTTCCCTCTTACGAAATGTTCACTTAGGTTTCATAAATTTATGTCAATTCTGATCAAGCTTACTTAGCCACAGTTCTTAAATGATTGATGACAGGCTGTCATCACCTACTTAAAAACTTAGATATCAAAGATGAGTGGCGGTACCTACATTTATACGATCCATTGCTAAAAACTCCGACCTCCATTCTTTATCGTCGCATGAGTCAAATTAGACCAAAAATGGTGAATTACTGCCATATTCCAACTTTGACATAATGTAAAAGCTTTTAAGCGGCCTTGTAGGTCATGAATTATTTTAAACCATACACCTCGCATTCCAACCGACGAAACGACTCTGTCCCTATTCTACTGCTTTTTCCATGGCAAATATTCACATTCGCTACATTCCTTAATTACACCACTCCAGACAGCTAAGATCAACCCTGTTACATACACGGAGTTGAATCATCCTCTTTTCCCTCGTGTTCCATGTGTTAGCAGAAGCTCTATCTGGAGCTAAAGATTTGAATACTAGTAATAAATATATTTTCTATTGCTGGTGAGCTGTGCAAAATTATGTTTATTAGACAAGAAGAGAAAGACAGTTATTTAAATCAATATTTCTCAACTTTTTTAAAATTCAGAGGTACTTGTAGAATAACTAAATTTTGGAGGTACACTTTAAATTTTATGGAAAAATTGGTCAGGACATTTGCAAACAGGAATATTATAGAGAAAACTCATCAAATAAACATCTATATTTAAGATATATGCGAGTTGTGGTGCAGTGGATATCGACTCAGAACGAAAAATCGGGGAGCCGATTTCGAATTCCAGTTGAATTCCCTGCGTTCACTTACGCACGAAAGCACTTATGAAAGGTATTATTACGTCTCTTCCCTCCAGTTATGGGTTAAATAATAGAACAGATTGCCTTGGATTGCAACCAGTCTACCACAAAAACAATGGCAACCTACTGCGGGATAATCTTTTGCCCAGTCAGTCATGTCTCTTTCGAGACATGATCGCCAAAAGCGGGTATCACGTATGGCACTTATTTGACTGACTGTATGAAAAACGTGGATGATGCACTTTGATAAAGGTGTCGTTCACATAGTACATACGCACGTAGGGATTGAGAGGCTCACCAAAAAACGTATGTTTGCGTAGGAAGGGATCGATATCAAATACGTACGTATGAAAAAGAATTGGAATGTTTGAAAATCGAAAAGAATTTCATTTGCAGAAGAAAAGAACATTAAAGTAAATTTATTTGGTTGTCGACGCTGTTCTGAAGTTTTGTTTTGAAATGAACCAAAACAAGTCTGATACACTCCTACACATATATAAATCTACCATCCGCCCGTGCATTGAATACTGCTGCCATATCTGGTCGGGTGCTCCTGCTATTCATCTCGGAGTTCTTGTCAGAATCCATCTTGCACATTTATAAATCTACCATTCGTCCGTGCACTGAATACTGTTTCCATATCTGGTCGGGTGCTTCTGCTATTCATCTCGAGGTTCTCGTCAGGATCCATCTTGCACATTTATAAATCTACCATTCGTCCGTGCACTGAATACTGTTTCCATATCTGGTCGGGTGCTCCTGCTATTCATCTCGAGGTTCTCGTCAGGATCCATCTTGTACATTTATAAATCTACCATTCGTCTGTGAATTGAATACTGCTGCCATATCTGGTCGGGTGCCCCTGCTATCCACTTCGGGATCCTTGACATAATCCAGCGGAGAATCTGTCATGTGATCGATCCCCACTTGCAGCTCAGATACAGTCACTTTCTCTCCGGCGCAATGTGGCTTCCCTTTGTCTCTTCTACAAATACTTTTACGGCTTCTCCTCCGATGAATTTAGCTCACTGGTGCTCCTCATATACTTACTTGAGTCACAAGAATTGCAACTAGATTCCACCCTTTTACTGTGAGACCAATAAAATGTAAACGTAAATTCTACTCCAACAGCTTCTTTTCTCGCACTTCCCGCCTTTGGAATTCCCTTCCGTTTACTTGCTCCCTCGATAACTAGTATGTCCAAGAATTTAAATGTAAAGTCAATAATCATTTCCTATCTCACTAACCTGCATCCTCTCTCTCATGCTCCCTTCTCCGTCCACTCCACTCTCATCAGTATTCTTATCTTTCTCTTACCCACTTCCTGACACCTCCTATAACCTGTCACTATTTCTCATAACTTTCCTTCTATGTAACCCCCTGCAAAACAGTGGCAGTAAAATTGCTTCATTTTTAACCCTTTCTTTTTGTTTCTTTAATTTTAAACATTTCTTTCTTTCCCTTTTTCACAATATATTTTTCTTGATTTATTTTTCCCTTTTCAGTTTTTTAAAAATTTTCAACACTTTTTCATTTAAATTGCTTTTGTCGTTCATTTTTAATCATTTCTTTTTCTTTCTTCAATTTCATCAAACTTTTTCTTTTACTTTCCTTCGCAATGCATTTTCTCTTTTTCATTCTTTCTTCATTTCTTTTATTCTTTTTTGCAAATCCCTTTTTCATATCCCACACTTTCTGATTTAGATTGCTCTCTCATTCATTTATAATCATTATTTTTTTCTTTCTTTAATTTCGTCATATTTCTTTCTTCACAATAATTTATTTATTTCTTCTGCTTTGTGTTCTCCTCTTTCTCATTTCTCACGCTTCCTCATTCAAATTGCTTTTCTCCTTTGGTTTATAATCATCTCAGTTTCTTTCTTTAATTTCACCATATTTCTTTCTTTTCTGTTCTTTACAATATTTTCTTTCTTTCTTTCTTTCTTTCTTTCTTCTACATTTTGAGCTTCACTTTTCTATTTCATAATATGCCTTACTAAAATTGTTTTCCTCATTCATTTTTACTGATTTGTTTTTTATACTGTAATTTCGTCATATTTCTTTCTTTTCCATTCCTTCTGTTGTCGATCCCGGGTGAGGAACCGCACAAAATAATGAACAACAAAAACAGAAATTGAGATAGAAAAGTAGGTTATCTTGAACGTAATATACAAACTTGAGCGCAGAAATAAGAAAATAAGAAAATAAGAAATAAATCTATACAAGTCTTGAAGTGATGTTGTTGGGAATAGTATATCCGTGTATATTATTCTAGCTGAGTGGAGCTCAGAGGTAGTTTAACTTCTGATGCGATAGTCTCTGGGTAACTTCGGTATCTCTCGGTAACTTGCGTATCAGTTCCGGTACTCTCCGATAACTGGCACGGATCTCTACGATAACTCTTAACTGCCAACTGCTGTTCTCTTTATGGCAGGAGTATAGGTATACTCAGTCAAATCCATTATCATATACAAATTGGAAGATCTCACAACACCTTCCTAATACTTTATTCGTTTATTTATTCTACTTTTTGCACTTATCTTTGTATTTTTGTCTCTTCTTCATTATTGCGTTACTCATTCATTTTTACTCATTTCTTTTTCTTTAATTTCATCATTCATCTTTCTTTTTTCATAATACTTTTTTCTTCTACTTTTTGTGCTTCTCTTTTTTTATTTTCCATTTTTCCTCTTGCAAATTTCCTTTGTTGTTTTATTTTTAACATTTCTTTTTCTTTCTTTAATTTCACCATATATTTCTCCTTCTTCACAACATTCATTCTTTCTTCTACTGTTTGCCATTCTCTTTTTTCTTTTTCATTCAAATTGATTTTTTCATTTATTTTCAATCATTTCTTCTTCGTACATTAATTTCACCATTTTTTCTTTTTCTTCACAACACTTTCTTTTTAGCAGTGATATTTTTTATTTTCAAAAGGTTACATTCTTTGTTATGGCATTCTCCATTTTTCATCATCATTTATCCATCACACCCAATGGTGCATAGGGCAGCAATTTTTTTGTTGTTGCTGTTTCTGTAACTAACTGTTTTTTACGGGTCAGGATTGTTAGCCCTGTGCCCAACCCCCAAACCTGGAGGACCGGTAGACCATTCTTGGTCCTTACGCTTACAGCACCTGGTATTTCCAAATGGTCAGACATTTAAGTACTGACCAGGCTCGTTGTTGCTTAACTTCGGTGATCGGACGGGAACCGGTGTATTCAACACGGTATAGCCATAGACTTCCATTTTTCGTACATTCATTTAATCTTTATTTTTTTCATATCCATTTCTCTCTATTTTATCCAATGTTGTTTTTAATATTTATTTTTTTCTCTGGCTTTTGTTTGTTTTTTCTTTGTTTTTTCATTCTTTTTTCATTCTTTCTTTCATTAATTCTTTCTTTTTTGTGCTGCTTATTCTTTATTTCTTGTTTTTCTTTTGTTCCTCTTTCAAAATGTCCTTCATATTCAACTTTATTCATGTCTTTGTCATGTATTTCATCATATTTTTCTTCTCACCTAAATTCACCATTCTTTCTTTCTTTCTTTCTTTCTTTCTTTCTTTCTTTCTTTCTTTCTTTCTTTCTAACCAGAGTCTCGTGGTACAATCGAGTAAAACAGGCTGTTGTTATTACTCTAAAATATTCATAGATATTAAATAGTTTCATTCATAACACAATTGGAGAATGACAAAAGATGCAAATATATAAACATAAGATAATTTTGAAAATTTTACTTCTGCATTTTTTGTCAATGAAGCGAGGCCATATTTTTTCTGATGAATCTGGTTCATTAGCGAAACATGTCAAGGTATAATATTTTATAGTGTTTTATACATTTACCATTCTGTTAAATTGCACCGGTCGACATTTTTTTTTTACCCAAATGTTGTTGCACGCGTTTCTGGGCTATTTTTCCGAAAATCAAGTCCGTCTTACCCCATCACAATAGCTTTTTTTTCTGTACATAAAATACCCTTTTTGCTCAAAATAGGTAAAGATTTCACTGAAGTGTCAAGACATAATAATGTAAGTAAAACACTTGAAATGTTTGAATCCCTTTGAGTGAACAAAAACGAAAACCGTAGCATATCATAGGTTTTTATATGTTCAAACCTTGTTTGTATCTTTGTTTCATTCACATTTCTTTCATAAACTGTTAACGTACACTACCGGCCATAATTATTAGGCAACCCCAGTGTTTAAAAATATGATGTATTTCATATCATTTTTTAGTATTTATTGCCAAGTGAATAATTATAAATGAAAATAGAATGGTTCTTTTGTTAATATTGCACGATAAAATGTACATCAAATGAATTTATAAATATTTAATAATTATCTATATTGCAGTTTCATCAATGAAAGAATGAAGAAAATTTATGGTAATTCGGATGAGTTCATCGTTGCTTCCTTGCTTTGTAAGATTTTGCAAAATAATAATAACAAAAGAACCATTCTATTTTCTAAAAATTTAGTAAAAATACTATGAAATGCATCATATCTTAAAAAAAAAAGAAAAAACTGTGGTAGCCTAATAACTATGGACGGTAGTGTATATGTTTGATTAAGTTTTATTTAGTCTTCGGTTTTTAATAAGGATTAATATATTACTTATTCCTCTGCAACACTTTGATCTGTATTATCTACACGGACTGGCCAATCAAATTGTTATAAAATAAGAAGTTTATCAATTCTATACCAATATCACAAAACACCAAGTATTTTCGATCATAAAATTGGGATTCTTGGCTACAGAAAATGAAGTATTTTTAGATCAGAAAATAGACCAAGACTGCTGAAAATACATTTAGGATATTATTAGGATGCTTTTTACTTGCATGATAAGTTATTTAAACCTAAAATATAATGTTTCCAGTGTTTTACTTCCATTATTATGTCCGGGCATTTTACGGTGAAATTAGATATATTGGCTTATTTTGAGCAAAAAAGGCATCATATGTACAAAGAAAACCTAATGTAATGGAGTAAAAGTGACTTGTTTTACTGAATCATCGTTTAAAAAATAGTGTAGAAACCTGTGCCCATTTCTCGAGAATATTTGAGTAAAAAGAAATATCGACCCGTGTAATGGATGAAATAATAATTAAGAATTACGCTCTTTCAGTTAAATTTAAAACGCATTCATTTTTAGAGCTTGACAAATACGAGTATGAAAAGCAATTCTTCTTCTTCTTGTTTTTATTTGCTCAATATATTTTGTTTCGTGTCTTTCATAAATTGTTGACGTATATGTTTGATTACATTTTATAATGTCTTAGGTTTTAAATAAGGATTTGATCTGTTTTATCTTCCCCGGACTGGCCAATCAAATTTGTTAGAAAATAGGAAGTATATCAATTCTATACCAAAATCAGAACACATCAAGTAATTTAGATTCGAAAATTGTTGCGATTCTTGGCGTCAGGTAATAAATGGACAGAAAATGAAATATTTCTAGGTCAGAAAATAGACCGAAACTGCTGAAAATACATTTAGGATATTATTAGGATGCTTTTTACTTGTACGATAAGTTACTTGAAACCTAAAATAAAATGTTTCAAGTGATTTACTTAAATTATTATGTCCTGGCACTTCACAGTAAAATTAGACATTTTAGGCTATTTTGAGCAAAAAAGGCATCATGACGTGACGGGGGCAAGACGGATTTGATTTTCAGAATCAGCGTTAAAAAATATCTCAGAAACAAGTGCCCGTTGCTCAATAGCATTTGAAAAAACAAAAAACAAAATGTCGACCTGTGTAAACCCAACTCTATTCCGTATTTATTATGTTGAGTCATAAATAATTTCTGTTTTTTTTGTTGGTTAAAAAAATGATGAATTTCATATAATTTTTTATTACTTATTGCAAAGTGAATAATTGTAAATGAAAATAGAATGGTTCTTTTGTTATTATTACTTTGCAAAATGTTGCAAGACAAATAGCGACAATTTAGCAATCGCACCCTGTGGATTTTATATATACTACCGGCCATAAATAATTGGACCACTCCAGTTTTTAAAAAAAAATGAATGTATTTTATACTATTTCTTAGTATTTATTACCAAGTGAATAATTGTAAATGAAAATAGAATGGTTCTTTTGTTAATACTGCACAATAACATGTGCATCAAATGAATTTATAAATAATTAATAATTACCTGTATTGCAGTTTCGTCAATGAAAGAATGAAGAAAATTTATGGTAATTCGGACGAGTTCATCTTTGTTTCCTTGCTTTGTAAAATTTTGTAAATTAATAATAAAAAAGACCCATTCAATTTTCTTTATGATAAGTTACTTGGACCTAAAATAAAATGGCCCAAATGTTTTGGTTAAATGATTATGTCCTGGCATTTCACAGTGAAATTAGACATTTTGGCCTATTTTGAGCAAAAAAGGCATCATATGTAAAGAGAAAACTTGACGTGATGGGGGCAAGACGAAATTGATTTTTAGAATAAGCGTTAAAAATGTATCAGAAACATGTGCCCATTGCTCAATAGCATTTGAAAAAAACAAACAAACCGATGTCGACCTGTGTAATCCAGCTCAATTCGTGTCTCGTTGAGTCATAAATAATTTCTGTTTTTTTTGTTGATCTACTTTATTCCTAAAAAACAACATACAGTTATATTTTATTCAACTATATAGTTAGCAAGTCCATAAATACTTATAAGAACAAAGCTGATGAAAAAACAAAAAAAACAAAAAACAAAAAAAAACCCCAGAAATTATTTATGACTCAACGAGACACAAATTGAGCTGGATTACACCGGTCGACATGTTTTTTTTAAAAAATCCAAATGTTGTTGGACAATGGGCACTGTTTATTGGCTAAACGAGAAGAAAGCTCATACTTAACATCAGGAAAAACAGCTAAAGTTCCTGGGACGCGTAACAAAGAAGGAGGACCTAGAGAATTTAATACTCACAGGACAGATAGAATGAACAAGAGACAGAGGAAAGTAGCACGAGACCTACTTGTTAGATTATTAAAATCTTACATATTACATATAAGTATTAAAATCTGACATATTATATATAAGTATTAAAATCTTGCATAGTACATATAAGTATTAAAATCTTAAGTATTACAGATAAGTATTAAAATCTTACATATTGCATATAAGTATTAAAATCTTAAATATTACATATAAGTATTAAAATCTTGCATATTACATATAATTATTAAAATCTTACGTATTACATATGAGTATTAAAATCTTAAATATTACATATAAGTATTAAAATCTTACATATTGCATATCAGTATTAAAATCTTAAATATTACATATAAGTATTAAAATCTTGCATATTACATATAAGTATTAAAATCTTACGTATTGCATGTAAGTATTAAAATCTTAAATATTACATACAAGTATTAATATCTTGCATATTGCATATAAGTATTAAAACCTTAAATATTACATATCAGTATTAAAATCTTGCATATTACATATAAGTATTAAATTCTTACGTATTACATATAAGTATTAAAATCTTAAATATTACATATAAGTATTAAAATCTTACATATTGCATATAAGTATTAAAACCTTAAATATTACATATCAGTATTAAAATCTTGCATATTACATATAAGTATTAAAATCTTACATATTACATATAAGTATTAAAACCTTAAATATTACATATAAGTATTAAAATCTTGCATAATTACATATCAGTATTAAAATCTTATGTATTACATATAAGTATTAAAATCTTAAATATTACATATAAGTATTAAAATCTTGCATATTACATATAAGTATTAAAATCTTACATATTGCATGTAAGTATTAAAATCTTAAATATTACATACAAGTATTAATATCTTGCATATTGCATATAAGTATTAAAACCTTAAATATTACATATCTGTATTAAAATCTTGCATATTACATATAAGTATTAAATTCTTACGTATTACATATAAGTATTAAAATCTTAAATATTACATATAAGTATTAAAATCTTACATATTGCATATAAGTATTAAAACCTTAAATATTACATATCAGTATTAAAATCTTGCATATTACATATAAGTATTAAAATCTTACATATTACATATAAGTATTAAAACCTTAAATATTACATATAAGTATTAAAATCTTGCATAATTACATATCAGTATTAAAATCTTATGTATTACATATAAGTATTAAAATCTTAAATATTACATATAAGTATTAAAATCTTGCATATTACATATAAGTATTAAAATCTTATATATTGCATATAGGTATTAAAACCTTAAATATTACATATAAGTATTAAAATCTTAAATATTACATATAAGTATTAAAATCTTGCATATTACATATAAATATTAAAATCTTATATATTGCATATAAGTATTAAAACCTTAAATATTACATATAAGTATTAAAACCTTGCATATTACACATAAGTATTAAGATTTTACCTATAACATATAAGTATTAAAATCTTAAATATAACATATAAGTATTAAAATCTTACATTTTGCATATAAGTATTAAAACCTTAAATATTACATATAAGTATTAAAATCTTGCATATTACATATAAGTATTAAAATCTTAAATATTACATATAAGTATTAAAACCTTAAATATTACATATAAGTATTAAAATCTTACATATTGCATATAAGAATTAAAACCTTAAATATTACATATAAGTATTAAAATCTTGCATATTACATATAAGTATTAAAATCTTACGTATTACATATAAGTATTAAAATCTTAAATATTACATATAAGTATTAAAATCTTACATATTGCATATAAGTATTAAAACCTTAAATATTACATATAAGTATAAAAATCTTGCATATTACATATTAGTATTAAAATTTTACGTATTACATATGAGTATTAAAATCTTAAATATTAGATATAAGTATTAAAATCTTACATTTTGCATATCAGTACTAAAACCTTAAATATTACATATAAGTATTAAAATCTTAAATATTACATATCAGTATTAAAATCTTACATACAGCATATAAGTATGAAAACCTGAAATATTTCATATAAGTATTAAAATCTTGCATATTACATATAAGCATTAAAATCTTACGTATTACATATAAGTATTACAATCTTAAATATTACATGTAAGTATTAAAATCTTACATATTGCATGTAAGTATTAAAATCTTAAATATTACATACAAGTATTAATATCTTGCATATTACATATAAGTATTAAAATCTTACATATTACATATAAGTATTAAAATCTTAAATATTACATATAAGTATTAAAATCTTACATTTTGCATATAAGTACTAAAACCTTAAATATTACATATAAGTATTAAAATCTTACATATTACTTATAAGTATTAAAATCTTAAATATTACATATAAGTATTAAAACCTTAAATATTACATATAAGTATAAAAATCTTGCATATTACATATTAGTATTAAAATTTTACGTATTACATATGAGTATTAAAATCTTAAATATTACATATAAGTATTAAAATCTTAAATTTTACATATAAGTATTAAAATATTACATATTGCATATAAGTATTAAAACCTTAAACATTACATATAAGTATTAAAATCTTGCATATTACATATGAGTAATAAAATCTTACGTATTACATATAAGTATTAACATCTTAAATATTACATATAAGTATTAAAATCTTAAATATTACATATCAGTATTAAAATCTTACATACAGCATATAAGTATGAAAACCTGAAATATTTCATATAAGTATTAAAATCTTGCATATTACATATAAGCATTAAAATCTTACGTATTACATATAAGTATTACAATCTTAAATATTACATATAAGTATTAAAATCTTACATATTGCATATAAGTATTAAAATCTTAAATATTACATACAAGTATTAATATCTTGCATATTACATATAATTATTAAAATCTTACGTATTACATATGAGTATTAACATCTTAAATATTACATATAAGTATTAAAATCTTACATATTGCATATCAGTATTAAAATCTGAAATATTACATATAAGTATTAAAATCTTGCATATTACATATAAGTATTAAAATCTTACGTATTGCATGTAAGTATTAAAATCTTAAATATTACATACAAGTATTAATATCTTGCATATTGCATATAAGTATTAAAACCTTAAATATTACATATCAGTATTAAAATCTTGCATATTACATATAAGTATTAAATTCTTACGTATTACATATAAGTATTAAAATCTTAAATATTACATATAAGTATTAAAATCTTACATATTGCATATAAGTATTAAAACCTTAAATATTACATATCAGTATTAAAATCTTGCATATTACATATAAGTATTAAAATCTTACATATTACATATAAGTATTAAAACCTTAAATATTACATATAAGTATTAAAATCTTGCATAATTACATATCAGTATTAAAATCTTATGTATTACATATAAGTATTAAAATCTTAAATATTACATATAAGTATTAAAATCTTGCATATTACATATAAGTATTAAAATCTTACATATTGCATGTAAGTATTAAAATCTTAAATATTACATACAAGTATTAATATCTTGCATATTGCATATAAGTATTAAAACCTTAAATATTACATATCAGTATTAAAATCTTGCATATTACATATAAGTATTAAATTCTTACGTATTACATATAAGTATTAAAATCTTAAATATTACATATAAGTATTAAAATCTTACATATTGCATATAAGTATTAAAACCTTAAATATTACATATCAGTATTAAAATCTTGCATATTACATATAAGTATTAAAATCTTACATATTACATATAAGTATTAAAACCTTAAATATTACATATAAGTATTAAAATATTGCATAATTACATATCAGTATTAAAATCTTATGTATTACATATAAGTATTAAAATCTTAAATATTACATATAAGTATTAAAATCTTGCATATTACATATAAGTATTAAAATCTTATATATTGCATATAGGTATTAAAACCTTAAATATTACATATAAGTATTAAAATCTTAAATATTACATATAAGTATTAAAATCTTGCATATTACATATAAATATTAAAATCTTATATATTGCATATGAGTATTAAAACCTTAAATATTACATATAAGTATTAAAACCTTGCATATTACACATAAGTATTAAGATTTTACCTATAACATATAAGTATTAAAATCTTAAATATAACATATAAGTATTAAAATCTTACATTTTGCATATAAGTATTAAAACCTTAAATATTACATATAAGTATAAAAATCTTGCATATTACATATAAGTATTAAATCTTAAATATTACATATAAGTATTAAAACCTTAAATATTACATATAAGTATTAAAATCTTACATATTGCATATAAGAATTAAAACCTTAAATATTACATATAAGTATTAAAATCTTGCATATTACATATAAGAATTAAAATCTTACGTATTACATATAAGTATTAAAATCTTAAATATTACATATAAGTATTAAAATCTTACATATTGCATATAAGTATTAAAACCTTAAATATTACATATAAGTATAAAAATCTTGCATATTACATATTAGTATTAAAATTTTACGTATTACATATGAGTATTAAAATCTTAAATATTAGATATAAGTATTAAAATCTTACATTTTGCATATCAGTACTAAAACCTTAAATATTACATATAAGTATTAAAATCTTAAATATTACATATCAGTATTAAAATCTTACATACAGCATATAAGTATGAAAACCTGAAATATTTCATATAAGTATTAAAATCTTGCATATTACATATAAGCATTAAAATCTTACGTATTACATATAAGTATTACAATCTTAAATATTACATATAAGTATTAAAATCTTACATATTGCATGTAAGTATTAAAATCTTAAATATTACATACAAGTATTAATATCTTGCATATTACATATAAGTATTAAAATCTTACATATTACATATAAGTATTAAAATCTTAAATATTACATATAAGTATTAAAATCTTACGTATTACATATAAGTATTAAAATCTTAAATATTACATATAATTATTAAAATCTTACATATTGCATATAAGTATTAAAACCTTAAATATTACATATAAGTATAAAAATCTTGCATATTACATATTAGTATTAAAATTTTACGTATTACATATGAGTATTAAAATCTTAAATATTACATATAAGTATTAAAATCTTAAATTTTACATATAAGTATTAAAATATTACATATTGCATATAAGTATTAAAACCTTAAATATTACATATAAGTATTAAAATCTTGCATATTACATATGAGTAATAAAATCTTACGTATTACATATAAGTATTAACATCTTAAATATTACATATAAGTATTAAAATCTTAAATATTACATATCAGTATTAAAATCTTACATACAGCATATAAGTATGAAAACCTGAAATATTTCATATAAGTATTAAAATCTTGCATATTACATATAAGCATTAAAATCTTACGTATTACATATAAGTATTACAATCTTAAATATTACATATAAGTATTAAAATCTTACATATTGCATATAAGTATTAAAATCTTAAATATTACATACAAGTATTAATATCTTGCATATTACATATAAGTATTAAAATCTTACATATTACATATAAGTATTAAAGTCTTAAATATTACATATAAGTATTAAAATGTTACATTTTGCATATTAGTACTATAACCTTAAATATTACATATAAGTATTAAAATCTTGCATATTACATATGAGTATTAAAATCTTAAATATTACATATGAGTATTAAAATCTTAAATTTTACATATAAGTATTAAAATATTACATATTGCATATAAGTATTAAAACCTTAAATATTACATATAAGTATTAAAATCTTGCATATTACATATGAGTAATAAAATCTTACGTATTACATATAAGTATTAACATTTCAATATTACATATAAGTATTAAAATCTTAAATATTACATATAAGTATTAAAATCTTAGATATTGCATATAAGTATGAAAACCTGAAATATTTCATATAAGTATTAAAATCTTGCATATTACATATAAGTATTAAAATCTTACGTATTACATATAAGTATTACAATGTTAAATATTACATATAAGTATTAAAATCTTACATATTGCATATAAGTATTAAAATCTTGCATATTTCATATAAGTATTAAAATCTTACATATTACATATAAGTATTAAAATCTTAAATATTACATATAAGTATTAAAATCTTACATTTTGCATATAAGTATTAAAACCTTAAATATTACATATGAGTATTAAAATCTTAAATATTAAATATAAGTATTAAAATCTTACGTATTACATATAAGAATTAAAATGTTACATATTATATATAAGTATTAAAACCTTAAATATTACATATAAGTATTAAAATCTTACATATTACATATAAGTATTAAAATCTTAAATATTACATATAAGTATTAAAATCTTAAATATTACATATAAGTATTAAAATCTTACATATTGCATATAAGAATTAAAACCTTAAATATTACATATAAGTATTAAAATCTTGCATATTACATATAAGTATTAAAATCTTACGTATTACATATAAGTATTAAAATCTTAAATATTACATATAAGTATTAAAATCTTACATATTGCATATAAGTATTAAAACCTTAAATATTACATATAAGTATAAAAATCTTGCATATTACATATTAGTATTAAAAATTTACGTATTACATATGAGTATTAAAATCTTAAATATTACATATCAGTATTAAAATCTTAAATTTTACATATAAGTATTAAAATATTACATATTGCATATAAGTATTAAAACCTTAAATATTACATATAAGTATTAAAATCTTGCATATTACATATGAGTAATAAAATCTTACGTATTACATATAAGTATTAACATCTTAAATATTACATATAAGTATTAAAATCTTAAATATTACATATCAGTATTAAAATCTTACATACAGCATATAAGTATGAAAACCTGAAATATTTCATATAAGTATTAAAATCTTGCATATTACATATAAGCATTAAAATATTACGTATTACATATAAGTATTACAATCTTAAATATTACATGTAAGTATTAAAATCTTACATATTGCATATAAGTATTAAAATCTTAAATATTACATACAAGTATTAATATCTTGCATATTACATATAAGTATTAAAATCTTACATATTACATATAAGTATTAAAATCTTAAATATTACATATAAGTATTAAAATCTTACATTTTGCATATAAGTACTAAAACCTTAAATATTACATATAAGTATTAAAATCTTGCATATTACATATGAGTATTAAAATCTTAAATATTACATATGAGTATTAAAATCTTAAATTTTACTTATAAGTATTAAAATATTACATATTGCATATAAGTATTAAAACCTTCAATATTACATATAAGTATTAAAATCTTGCATATTACTTATGAGTAATAAAATCTTACGTATTACATATAAGTATTAACATCTTCAATATTACATATAAGTATTAAAATCTTAAATATTACATATAAGTATTAAAATCTTACATATGGCATATAAGTATGAAAACCTGAAATATTTCATATAAGTATTAAAATCTTGCATATTACATATAAGTATTAAAATCTTACGTATTACATATAAGTATTACAATCTTAAATATTACATATAAGTATTAAAATTTTACATATTGCATATAAGTATTAAAATCTTAAATATTACATATAAGTATTAAAATCTTGCATATTTCATATAATTATTAAAATCTTACATATTACATATAAGTATTAAAATCTTAAATATTACATATAAGTATTAAAATCTTACATTTTGCATATAAGTATTAAAACCTTAAATATTACATATGAGTATTAAAATCTTAAATATTAAATATAAGTATTAAAATCTTACGTATTACATATAAGTATTAAAATCTTACATATTATATATAAGTATTAAAACCTTAAATATTACATATAAGTATTAAAATCTTGCATATTACATATAAGTATTAAATCTTACGTATTACATATAAATATTAAAATTTTAAATATTACATATAAGTATTAAAATCTTACATATTACATATAAGTATTAAAATCTTAAATGTTACATTTAAGTATTAAAATATTACATATTGCATATATGTATTAAAAGATTAAATATTACATACAAGTATTAAAATCTTGCATATTACATATGAGTATTAAAATCTTACATATTACATATAAGTATTAAAATCCTAAATATTACATATAAGTATTAAAATCTTAAATATTACATATAAGTATTAAAATCTTACATATTGCATATAAGTATTAAAATTTTAAATATTACATATAAGTTTTAAAATCGTGTATATTACATAGATGTATTCAAACCTTACGTATTACATATGAGTATTAAAATCTTAAATATTACATATAAGTGTTAAAATCTTACATATTGCATATAAGTATTAAAACCTTAAATATTACATATAAGTATTAAAATCTTGCATGTTGCATATAAGTCTTAAAATCTTACGTATTACATATAAGTATTAAAATCTTAAATATTACAGATAAGTATTAAAATCTTAAATATTACAAATAAGTATTAAAATCTTACACATTGGATATAATTTTTAAAACCTTAAATATTACATATGAGTATTAAAATCTTACATATTACATATAAGTATTAAAATCTTACGTATTACATATAAGTATTAAAATCTGAAATATTACATATAAGTGTTAAAATCCTACATATTGCATATAAGTATTAAAACCTTAAATATCACATATAAGTATTAAAATCTTGCATGTTACATATAAGTATTAAAATCTTAAATATTACAGATAAGTAATAAAATCTTGCATAAAACATATAAGCATTAAAACATTAATGTTACATAGAAGTATTAAAATCTTACATATTACATATAAGTATGAAGATCTTACATATTACATATAAGTATTAAAATCCTAAATATTACAGATAACTATTAAAATCTTAAATATTGCACATGAGTAGTAAAACCTTAAATATTACATATAAGTATTAAAATCTTTCATATTACATACAAGTATTAAAATCTTACGTATTACATATAAGTATTAAAATCTTACATATTACATATGAGTATTAAAACCTTAAATATTACATATAAGTATAAAAATCTTGCATATTACATATAAGTATAAAAATCTTACGTATTACATATAAGTATTAAAATTTTAAATATTACATATGAGTATTAAAATCTTACATATTACATATAAGTATTGAAATCATATATATTACATATAAGTATTAAAATCTTAAATATTACATATAAGTATTAAAATCTTACATATTGCATATAAGTATTAAAACCTTAAATATTACATATAAGTATTAAAAGCTTGCATATTACATATAAGTATTAAAATCTTACATATTACATATAAGTATTAAAATCCTAAATATTACATATAAGTTTAAATTCTTAAATATTACATATAAGTATTAAAGACTTACATATTGCATATAAGTATTAAAACCTTAAATATTACATATAAGTATTAAAATCGTGCATATTACACATAAGTATTAAAATCTTACGTATTACATACAAGTATTAAAATCTTAAATATTACAGATAAGTGTTAAAATCTTACATAATGCATATAAGTATTAAAACCTTAAAAATTACATATAAGTATTAAAATCTTGCATGTTACATATAAGTATTAAAATCTTACATATTACATATAAGTATTAAAATCTTAAATATTACAGATAAGTATTAAAATCTCACACATCACATATAAATATTAAAACCATGAATGTTATATAAAAGTATTAAAATCTTACATATTACATATAAGTATTAAAATATTACATATTATATATAAGTATTAAAATCTTAAATATTACATATAAGTATTAAAATCTTACATATTGCATATAAGTTTTAAACCTGAAATATTAAATGTAAGTATTAAAATCTTAAATATTACATATAAGTATTAAAATCCTACATATTACATATAAGTATTAAATCCTTAAATATTACACATAAGTATTAAAATCTTGCATATTACATATAAGTATGAAAATCTTACGTATTACATATAAGTATTAAAATCTTAATATTACATATGAGTATTAAAATCTTAAATATTACAGATAAGTATTAAAACCTTAAATATTGCATATAAGTATTAAAACCTTAATTATTACATATAAGTATTAAAATCTTGCATATTACATATAAGTATTAAAATATTATGTATTACATATAAGAATTAAAATCTTAAATATTACATGTAAGTATTAAAATCTTACATATTGCATATCAGTATTAAAACCTTAAATATTACATATAAGCATTAAAATCTTGCATATTACATATAAGTATTAAAATCTTACATATTACATATAAGTATTAAAACCTTAAATATTACATATAAGTATTAAAATCTTGCATATTACATATATGCATAAAAATCTTTCGTATTACATATGAGTATTTAAATCTTGCATATTACATATAACTATTAAAATCTTCCATATTACATATAAGTATTAAAATGTTACATATTGCATATAAGTATTAAACCTTAAATATTACATATAAGTATTAAAATCTTGCATATTACATATGAGTATTAAAATCTTTCGTATTACATATAAGGATTAAAATCATGCATATTAAATATAAGAATTAAAATCTTAAATATTACATATAAGTATTAAAATCTTACATACTACATATAAGTATTAAAACCTAAAATATTACATATAAGTATTAAAATCTTGCATGTTACATATAAGTATTAAAATATTGCATATTTTATATAAGTATTAAAATCTTACGTATTAGATATAAGTATTAAAATCTTACCTATTACATATAAGTATTAAAATCTTAATATTACAGTTAAGTATTAAAATCTTTCATATCACATATAATTATTAAAATCTTAAATGTTACATATGAGTATTAAAATCTTACATTTTACATATAAGTATTAAAATCTTACATATTACATATAGGTATTAAAATCCTAAATATTAGAGATAAGTATTAAAATCTTAAATATTGCATATGAGCATTAAAACCTTAAATATTGCATATAAGTATTCAAATCATGCATATTACATATAAGTATTAAAATCTTACGTATTACATGTAAGCATTAAAATCCTAAATATTACATATAAGTATTAAAACCTTAAATATTACATATAAGTATTCAAATCTTGCATATTACATATAAGTATTAAAATTTTTCGTATTACATATAAGTATTAAAATCATGCATATTAAATATAAGAATTAAAATCTTAAATATTACATATAAGTATTAAAATCTTACATACTACATATAAGTATTAAAACCTTAAATATTACATATAAGTATTAAAATCTTGCATATTTCATATGAGTATTAAAACATTACGTATTACATATAAGTATTAAAATCTTACATATTACATATAAGTATTAAAATCTTACATATTACATATAAGTATTGAAATCTTACATATTACATATAAGTATTAAAATCTTACATATTGCATATAAGTAGTAAAACCTTAAATATTACATATAAGTATTAAAATTTTGCAGAATACATATAAGTATTAAAATCTTACATATTACATACGAGTATTAAAACCGTCAATAATACATATAAGTATTAAAATCTTGCATATTTCATATAAGTATTAAAATCTTACGTATTACATATCAGTATTAAAATATTCTATATTACATATAAGTATTAAAACCTTAAATATCACATATAAGTATTAAAATCTTGCATATTACATATAAGTATTAAAATCTAACGTATTACATATAAGTATTAAAATTTTAAATATTACATATAAGTATTAAAATCTTACATATTACATATAAGAAATTAAAATGTTAAATATTACATATCAGTATTAAAATATGACATATTGCATATAAGTATTAAAACCTTAAATATTACATACAAGTATTAAAATCTTGCATATTACATATGAGCATTAAAATCTTACATATTATATATAAGTATTAAAATTGTAAATATTACATATAAGTATTAAAATCTTAAATATTACATATAAGTACTAAAATCATACATATTGCAAATAAGTATTAAAACTTTAAATATTACATATAAGTATTAAAATCTTGCATGTTACATATAAGTATTAAAATCTTACGTAAGACATATAAGTATTAAAATCTTAAATATTACAGATAAGTATTAAAATTTTACAGATCACATATAAATATTAAAACCTTGAATGTTACATATAAGTATTAAAGTCTTACATATTACATATAAATATTAAAATATTACATATTACATATAAGTATCAAAATCTTAAATATTACATATAAGTATTAAAATCTTACATATTCCATATAAGTATTAAAACCTGAAATATTAAATATAAGTATTAAAATCTTAAATATTACATAAAAGTATTAAAATCTTACATATTACATATCAGTATTAAAACCTTAAATATTACATATAAGTATTAAAATCTTGCATATTACATATAAGTATGAAAATCTTACGTATTACATATAAGTATTAAAATCTCAAATATTACATATAAGTATTAAAATCTTACATATTGCATATACGTATTAAAACCTTAAATATTACAGATAAGTATTAAAATCTTGCATATTACATATAAGTATTAAAATGTTACGTATTGCATAGAAGTATTAAAACCTTAAACAATACATATCAGCATTAAAATCTTGCATATTACATATAAGTATTAAAATCCTAAATATTACATATAAGTATTAAAATCTTAAATATTACATATGAGTATTAATATCTTACATATTGCATATAAGTATTAAAACCTTAAATATTACATATAATTATTAAAATCGTGCATATTACATATAAGTATTAAAATCTTACGTATTACATATGAGTATTAAAATGTGAAATATTACAAATAAGTGTTCAAATCTTACATATTGCATATAAGAATTAAAACCTTAAAAATTACATATAAGTATTAAAATCTTACATGTTACATAGAAGTATTAAAATCTTAGGTATAACATATAAGTATTAAAATCTTAAATATTACAGATAAGTATTAAAATCTTACATATCACATATAAGTATTAAAACCTTAAATATTACATATGAGTATTAAAATCTCACATATTACATATAAGTATTAAAATCTTATATATTACATATAAGTATTAAAAACTTAAATATTACATATAAGTATTAAAATCTTACATATTGCATATAAGTAGTAAAACCTGAAATATTACATATAAGTATTAAAATCTTAAATATTACATATAAGTATTAAAATCTTACATATTGCATATAAGTATCAAAACCTTAAATATTACATATAAGTATTAAAATCCTGCACATTACATATAAGTATGAAAATCTTACGTATTACATATAAGTATTAAAATCTTAAATATTACATATAAGTATTAAAATCTTAAATATAACAGATAAGTAATAAAATCTTAAATATTGCATATAAATATTAAAACCTTAAATATTACATATCAGTATTAAAATCTTGCATATTACATATAAGTATTAAAATCTTACGTATTACATATAAGTATTAAAATCTTAAATATTACATATAACTATTAAAATCTTACATATTGCATATAAGCATCAAAACCTTAAATATCACATATAAGTATTAAAATCTTGCATATTACCTATAAGTATTAAAATCTTACGTATTACATATAAGTATTAAAATCTTAAATATTACATATAAGTATTAAAATGTTGCATATTACATATGAGTATTAAAATCTAACATATTACATATAAGTATTAAAACCTTAAATATTACATATAAGTATTAAAATCATGCATATTACATATTAGAAATAAAATCTTAAATATTACATATAAGTATTAAAATCTTACATACTACATATAAGTATTAAAACCTAAAATATTACATATAAGTATTAAAATCTTGCATATTATATATCATTATTAAAATCTTACGTATTACATATAAATATTAAAATTTTAAATATTACATATAAGTATTAAAATTTTGCATATTACATATCAGTATTAAAATTTGACATATCACATATAAGTATTAAAACCTTAAATATTACATATCAGTATTAAAATCATGCATATTACATATAAGTATTAAAATCTTAAATATTACAGATAAATATTAAAATCTTAAATATTACAGATAAATATTAAAATCTTAAATATTGCATATAAGAATTAAAACCTTAAATATTACATATAAGTATTATAATTTGCATATTACATATAAGTATTAAAATCTTACGTATTACATATAAGTATAAAAATCTTAAATATTACATATAAGTATTAAAATCTTAAATATTACAGATAAGTAATAAAATCTCAAATATTGCATATAAGTATTAAAACCTTAAATATTACATATGAGTATTAACATCTTGCATATTACATATAAGTATTAAAATCTTACGTATTACATATGAGTATTAAAATCTTAAATATTACATATAAGTATTAAAATCTTACATATTGCTTATAAGCATTAAATCCTTAAATATTACATATAAGTATTAAAATCTTGCATATTACATATCAGTATTAAAATTTGACATATCACATATAAGTATTAAAACCTTAAATAGTACATATCAATATTAAAATCATGCATATTACATATAAGTATTAAAATCTTAAATATTACAGATAAATATTAAAATCTTAAATATTACAGATAAATATTAAAGTCTTAAATATTGCATATAAGAATTAAAACCTTAAAGATTACATATAAGCATTATAATTTGCATATTACATATAAGTATTAAAATGTTACGTATTACATATAAGTATTAAAATCTTAAATATTACATATAAGTATTAAAACCTTACATATTGCATATAAGTATTAAAACCTTAAATATTACATATAAGTATTAAAATATTGCATATTACATATAAGTATTAAAAACTTACGTATTACATATAAGTATTAAAATCTTAAATACTACACATAAGTATTAAAATCTTAAATATTACAGATAAGTATTAAAATCTTACGTATTACATATAAGCATTAAAATCTTGCATATTACATATAAGTATTAAAATCTTACGTATTACATATAAGTATTAAAATCTTACATATTACTTATAAGTAATAAAATCTTACATATTACATATAAGTATTAAAATCTTAAATATTACAGATAAGTATTAACATCTTACATATTACATATAAATATTAAAATCTTACATATCACATATAAGTATTAAAATTTTACATATCACATATAAGTATTAACATCTTAAATATTACATATGAGAATTGAAATCTTACATATAAGTATTAAAATATTACATATTACATATAAGTAATAAAATCTTACATATTACATAGAAGTATTAAAATATAAAATATTACATATAAATATTAAAATCTATAATATTACATATAAATATTATAATCTTGCATATTACATATAAGTATTCAAAGCTCTGGCATATTACATATAAGTATTAAATCTTACATATTGCATATAAGTATTAAAACCTTAAATATTACATATAAGTATTAAAATCTTGCATATTACATATAAGTATTAAAATCTTACGTATTACATATAAGTATTGAAATCTTGCATATTACATATAAGTATTAAAATCTTACGTATTACATATAAGTATTAAAATCTTTCATATTATATATAAGTATTAAAATCTTACGTATTACATATATTAAAATCTTGCATATTATTTATAAGTATGAAAATCTTATATATGACATATAAGTATTAAAATCTTGCATAGTACATATAAGTATTATAATCTTAAATATTACAGATAAGTATTAAAATCTTACATATTACATGTAAGTATTAAAATCTTTCATATCACATATAAGTATTAATATCTTACATATAACACATAATTATTAAAATCTTAAATATTACATATGAGAATTAAAATCCTACATATAAGTATTAAAATCTTACATATTACATATAAGTATTAAAATCTTACATGTTACATATAAGTATTAAAATCTAAAACATTACATATAAGTATTAAAATCTAAAATATTTCATATAAATATTAAAATCTAAAATATTACATATGAGTATTAAAATTTTACTTATTACATATAAGTATTAAAATCTTAAATATTACATATAAGTATTAAAATTTTAAATATTACATATAAGTTTTATAATATTGCATATTTCATATAAGTATTATAATCTCTGGCATATTACATATGAGTATTAAAATCTTAAATATTACCCATAAGTATTAAAATGTTGCATATTACAGATAAGTATTAAATTCTTACGTATTACATATAAGTATTAAAATCTTTCATATTAGATTTAAGTATTAAAATCTTGCATATTACATATAAGTATTAAAATCTTACGTATTACATATAAGTACTGAAATCTTGCATAGAACATATAAGTATTAAAATCTTACGTATTACATATAAGTCTTAAAATCTTAAATATTACATATAAGTATTAAAATCTTACATATTACATATGAGTATTAAAATCTTACATATTACATATATGTATTAAAATCTTGCATAGTACATATAAGTATTAAAATCTTAAATATTACATATGAGTATTAAAATCTTACATATTACATATAAGTATTAAAATCTTAGATAGTACATATTAGTATTAAAATCTTGCATAGTACATATAAGTATTAAAATCTTAAATATTACAGATAAGTATTCAAATCTTACATATTGCATATAATTATTAAAATCTGACATATCACATATAAGTATTAATATCTTACATATCACATATAAGTCTTAAAATCTTAAATATTACATATGAGAATTAAAATCTTACATATTACGATTAAAATCATACATATTACATATAAGTATTAAAATCCTACATATTACATATAAGTATTAAAATCTAAAATATTACATATATATTATAATTTAAAATATTACATATAAATATGAAAATCTAAAATATTACATATAAGTATTAAAATCTTACATATTACATATAAGCATTAAAATCTTAAGTATTACATATAAGTTTTAAAATTTTAAATATTACATATAAGCATTATAATCTTGCATATTTCATATTAGTATTAAAATCTCTGGCTTATTACATATGCTTATTAAAACCTTGCATATTACATATGAGTATTAAAATCTTATATATTACCTATAAGTATGAAAATCTTGCATATTACATATATGTATTAAAATCTTACGTATTACATATATGTATTAAAAACTTAAATATTACATATTAGTATTCAAATCTTACATATCACATATAAGTATTAAAATCTTACATATCAAATATAAGTATTAATATCTGAAATATTATATATGAGAATTAAAATCTTACATATAAGTATTAAAACCTTAATATTACATATTAGTAATAAAATCTTGCATATTACATATAAGTATTAAAATCTTAAATATTACATATAAGTATTAAAATCTTACATATTGCATATAAGTATTAAAGCCTTAAATATTACATATAAGTATTAAAATCTTCCATATTACATATAAGTATTAAAATCTTAAATATTACATATATGTATTAAAACCTTAAATATCACATATGAGTAATAAAATCTTAAATATTGCATATAAGTATCAAACCTTAAATATTCCATGTAAGTATTAAAATCTTGCATATTACATATAAGTATTAAGATCTTGCATATTACTTATAAATATTAAAATCTTACGTAATACACATAAGTTTTAAATTCTTAAATATTACATATAAGTATTTATATCTTACGTATTTCATATAAGTAGTAAAACCTTAAATATTACATATAAATATTAAAATCTTGCATTTTACATAAAAGCATTAAAATCTTACGTATTACATATAAGTATTAAAATCTGAAATATTACATATAAGTATTAAAATCTTACACATAGCATATACGTATTAAAACCTTAAATATTACATATAAGTATTAAAATCTTGTATATTACATATAAGTATTAAAATCTTACATATTACATATAAGTATTGAAACCTTAAATATTACATATAAGTATTAAAATCTTGCATATTACATATAAGTATTAAAATCTTACGTATTACATATCAGTATTAAAATCTTACATATTACATATAAGTATTAAAATCTTAAATATTACATATCAGTATTAAAATCTTACATATTGCATATAAGTATGAAAATCTTAAATATTTCATATAAGTATTAAAATCTTGCATATTACATATAAGTATTAAAATCTTACGTAGTACATATAAGTATTAAAATCTTAACTATTACATATAAGTATTAAAATCTTACATATTGCATGTAAGTATTAAAACCTTAACTATTACATATAAGTATTAAAATCTTGCATATTACATATAAATATTAAAATCTTACGTATTACATATCAGTCTGAAAATCTTAAATATTACATATAAGTATTAAAATCTTACATTTTGCATATAAGTATTAAAACCTTAAATATTACATATAAGTATTAAAATCTTAAATATTACATATAAGTATTAGAATCTTACTTATTTCATATGAGTATTAAAATCTTAAATATTACATATAAGTATGAAAATGTTACATATTGCAGATAAGTATTAAAACCTTAAATATTATATATAAGTATTAAAATCTTGCACATTACATATAAGTATAAAATATCACGTATTACATATAAGTATTAAAATCTTAATGTTACATATAAGTATTAAAATCTTATATATCACATATAAGTATTACAATCTTACATATCACATATAAGTATTAAAATCTAAAATATTACATATAAGTATTAAAATTTAATATATTACCTATAAGTATTAAAATATTAAATATTACATATAAGTATTAAAATCTTAAGTATTACATATACGTATTACAATCTTACATATTGCATATAAGTATTAAAACATTAAATATTACATATAAGTTTTAAAATCTTGCATATTACATATAAGTATTAAAATCTTAAATATTACATATAAGTATTAAAATCTTAAATATTACAGATAAGTATTAAAATCTTACGTATTTCATATAAGTATTAAAATCTTGCATATTATATATAAGTATTAAATTCTTACGTATTACATATAAGTATTAAAATCTTACGTATTACATATAAGTATTAAAATTTTACATATTACTTATAAGTATTAAAATCTTAATGTTACATATAAGTATTAAAATCTTATATATCACATATAAGTATTAAAATCTTAAATATTACAGATAAGTATTACAATCTTACATATTACATATAAGTATTAAAATCTCACATATTACATATAAGTATTAAAATCTTAAATATTACATATAAGTATCAAAATCTTAAATATTAGAAATAACTATTAAAATCTTACATATTACATATAAGTATTAAAGTCTTATATATCACATATAAGTATTAAAATTTTACATATCACATATAAGTATTTAAATCTAAAATATTACATATAAGTATTAAAATCTAAAAAATTACATATAAGTATTAAAATCTTAAATATTACATATAAGTATCAAAATCTTACATATTACATATAAGTATTAAAATTTTAAATATTACTTATAAGTATTGTAATCTTGCATATTACATATAAGTATTAAAATCTCTGGCATATTACATATGAGCATTAAAATCTTAAATATTACATATAAGAATTAAAATCTTGCATATTACATATAAGTATTAAAATCTTAAATATTACATTCAAGTTTTAAAATCTTACATATTACTTATAAGTATTAAAATCTTACGTATTACATATAAGTATTAAAATCTTGCATATTACATATAAGTATTAAAATCTTAAATATTACATTCAAGTTTTAAAATCTTACATATTACTTATAAGTATTAAAATCTTACATATTGCATATGAGTATTAAAATCTTACATATTACATATAAGTATTAAAATCTTGCATAGTTCATATAAGTATTAAAATCTTATATATCAAATATAAGTATTAAAATCTTAAATATTACATATGAGAATTAAAATCTTACATATAAGTATTGAAATCTTACATATTACATATAAGTATTAAAATCTTACATATTACATATAAGTATTAAAATCTAAAATATTACATATAAGTATTAAAATCTTACATATTACATATAAGTATTAAAATCTTAAATATTACATATAAGTATTAAAATTTTAATATTACATATAAGTATTATAATCTTGCATATTACATATAAGTATTAAAATCTTGCATATTACATATGAGTATTAAAATCTTGCATATTACATATGAGTATTAAAATCTTAAATATTACATATAAGTATTAAAATCTTTTATATTACATGTATGTATTAAAATCTTAAATATTACATATAAGTATTAAAATCTTACATATTACATATAATGTTAAATATTACAGTTAGAAAAATTAACAACATAAAACGTGCTATTTCTTAGAAATCGATAATGTTAGCTAGCAATACTATCGATTGCATTCCGTTACCTCAGTCACCGACCGCCGCTCTTTATGACGCTAGCGAAATTTTGCTCGTCGTACGATACAAACATTCTTATGAATGGCTCCTCTTAAAGCAAGTTCTTCACAAAATGATGCACTAGTGCGAAAAGTTTCCACTGTATTCCTCCCCTCAACATCCCAACAAAAATTAAAAAAATTAAAAAAAAGGAAATGAAAAAATAAAATAAAATTTCACTTCTTATTTCTCGTTGAGACAGGGTGCAATCATGTTTGGAAATACAAATTTTAACATTTTTTCTCCGTTTGTTCACAAAGCCTATTAATATACAAGAAAGACTATTTTTATTTCCGAAAATTTTTTCATCTGTCTACTATATCTACCTATCTATCTAAAATAAGAAGCATACATGGACAATAACTATCATCAACCTTACATTATTGAATAGTGGAAATGGAGTGTTAAAAGTCTATTATTATTATTTTAATAGAAGGATGCACACACGATTTCCATTCGCTACACGTGAAGCATTGAAAGAATGCTCCTTTTCCAAAACAAAATAAATTACTTGACAATCACAGTAACAACAAAAAAGTAAGAGGAAAAAGTAACAACATCGGAAATATAACATCATTGAAAATGGCCAGTAAAGTGGCTGAAAGCACTTGGAAAAAAAATAATTACGGAACATTTTTATACTTCTTAACTCCAGCAAAAAAAAAAAAATATGTAAGAATACTGAAAAATATTTAAATAAAAATGAATAAAATCTTCCTTGTTGATCGTTTCTACGAAACATGTTTAAAAGAAAGGTTACTCTCCAAATACATACATACTTATATATATATATATATATATATATAATTAACTCTCCCGTCGGATTCGACATATGAGGATTAGAAATTGCTTAATACAATTATATTGTAGAACTTTTGAATATTTTTCATTTGGAAATTGTAAATCGCCTGAAGATACCGAAAGGGTGAAACCTAGGGCGCAGAAATAACTAATTTCTAAATGAAAAGAAAAAGTATATATATGGTGCCGGTATGGTATGTAGTCTACGAAAATCTGTCACTGGTATAGTATGAATTTAGATGACTTAGATGTGGCACAAGGCTGAAAATCCGGGGTTCCCAGCGAGGATCTAAGTCACTACTCAGTTGTAATGGTTCTGACGAGACAAGCTTGCGAACCATTATACCATGTCGCGTGTCACTGGTATAGTATGCGGCCTAACTTAAAAAGTGTATTATAAGAAATTTTTATAACTGCTGGTAAGGGTTAGGGTTAGGTATTTGGGTTAAGTTTAAAGAAAATAATTAGTTTCAATAAATAGCCCTATACTTATATGTATATATATAACCTTACTGAAGCAGGACATATACTATACCAGAATCAAAGAGGTAGGCTACATACCATACCAGAATCAAAGATTTAGGTCACATACTATACCAGAATCAAAGAGGTAGGCAACATACTATACCAGAATCAAAGAGGTAGGCAACATACTATACCAGAATCAAAGTGGTAGGCTACATACCATATCAGAATCAAAGAGTTAGGTCACATACTATACCAGAATCAAAGAGGTAGGCTACATACTATATCCGAATCAAAGAGATAGGCTACATACAATACCAGAATCAAAGAGGTAGGCCACATACTATACCAGAATCAAAGAGGTAGGCTACATGCTATACCAGAATCAAAGAGGTAGGCCACATATTATACCAGAATCAAAGAGGTAGGCTACATACTATATCCGAATCAAAGAGATAGGCTACATACAATACCAGAATCAAAGAGGTAGGCCACATACTATACCAGAATCAAAGAGGTAGGCCGCATACTATATCCGAATCAAAGAGGTAGGCTATATACTATACCAGAATCAAAGAGGTAGGCCACATACTATGCCAGAATCAAAGAGGTAGGCCACATACTATACCAGAATCAAACAGTTAGGCTACATGCTAGACCAGAATCAAAGAGGTCGGACACATATTATACCAGAATCAAAGAGGTAGGCCGCATACTGTATCCGAATCAAAGAGATAGGCTACATGCTATACCAGAATCAAAGAGGTCGGCCACATATTATACCAGAATCAAAGAGGTAGGCCACATACTATACCAGAATCAAACATTTAGGCTACATGCTATACCAGAATCAAAGAGGTAGGCCACATATTATGCCAGAATCAAAGAGGTAGGTCACATACTATACCAGAATCAAAGAGGTAGGCTACATGCTATACCAGAATCAAAGAGGTAGGCCACATATTATACCAGAATCAAAGAGGTAGGCTACATACTATATCCGAATCAAAGAGGTAGGCTACATACAATACCAGAATCAAAGAGGTAGGCCACATACTATACCAGAATCAAAGAGGTAGGCCGCATACTATATCCGAATCAAAGAGGTAGGCTACATACTATACCAGAATCAAAGAGTTAGGTCACATACTATACCAGAATCAAAGAGTTAGGCTACATGGTATACCAGAATCAAAGTGGTAGGCCACATACTATACTAGAATGTAAGAGGTAGGCTACATACAATACCAGAATCAAAGAGTTAGGTCACATACTATACCAGAATCAAAGAGTTAGGCTACATGCTATACCAGAATCAAAGTGGTAGGCCACATACTATACTAGAATGTAAGAGGTAGGCTACATACTATACCAGAATCAAAGAGGTAGGCTACATACTATGCTGGCACCATAACTTTTGTCACTTTGCTCATCGTTGTTACCTTCAGCATCCCGACTCAAGTATTTCGTAGATGAACCTTCCAGCAATCACCACGCCCACTCGTCAGGAAGTATGATTTGCGTTCAATCCACAAGAACTCATTATGTTGAAATAAATCCATTTTACCTTACGTAAAATATATACATGCCTCATTAGGAACTTTCGAAAATCTATATTTTTTCTTCCTCTTTGTGCCGCGTCCCACCGGGATGTAGGCCATCATGCTTCTCCACACTTTCCTATCTCATGTAGTCCTCAATGACCTCACCTGTTCCGTCATTTATTCATACAAGCTCGTCAGGGTCACCTCGACGTTGTGTCATGGTAGGCAAGCTTGTCTTGCCAGAACAGTAACGACTGTGTAGTGATTTTGATACTTACTTAGTGCCCCATTTTCTTCAGTCTTGTGCCACATCCAAACTACGCTTAGAAAATCACAATTACAAATCCGTAAGGTAAGTGTGTCTCTGCCTTTTTCCACCTCTCGTGTTCTCAATATAGCCGGTGAGGATTAAATTTTCCAATTTTTAGGGGACTGTGTCTCTGTCGATAAACTAATACTCCTACTCCTCCTTCCTCCTTCCTAATCCTCCTCCTACTACTAATAAAATCAAAACACATTTTTTCATATCAAGTAGTAACTGAACAAAGTACCATGTATAAAAGTTTTACGCAAATCCACAAAACCGCTATTAATTACTGTAACATTTTGGTCGATAATACAAAAAACATTTGTATACGTGATACACGCTTCGGCAATCATGTCTCGAAAGAGACATGACTGACTGGGCAGAAGATTATCCCGCAGTAGGTTACCAATACTTTCTGCGTTAGACTGGTGAATAATATTATTCTATTAATAAGTAGTAATTAGTGGGGGATCAGTTTATTACTTCATGACAATAGAAAACCGATCACCCACTTTATGCCCAGTAGAAGCCTTAATCATGTTTCTGTTATATTCAGTCAGTCAGTTAAGTGGCATACGTGATACACGCTTGGGCGATCATGTCTCGAAAGAGACATGACTGACTGGGCAGAAGGTTATCCCGCAGTAAGTTACCATTACTTTCTGCGGTAGACTGTCTGCCAACCAAGGCTATAGAACCCAATCTGTCCTGTTACTTAACCCATAACTGGAGGGAAGAAACGGATTAATACCCTTCCCAAGGGTATTTGTGCGTAAGTGAATGCAAGGAATTCAACTGGAATTCAACTGGAATTTCCCGATTTCTCATTCCGAGCCGATAACTACTGCACCACACTACGCCTCATCATTCCAGTCACGTGACGCTAAAATATTTTCCACAAAAGGCTGAGTAGATTATTGAGAGAGAGGACAATCTCATCAAAGATGAAAGAAAGACTTGAAGCAACCGAAATTTGGTTCTACAGAAGGATGCTGAGGATACCATGGGCCGAACATGTTAGCAACGATGAGGTTTTAGAGAGGATGGAAACGAAAAGGAAACTGAAACTCAGGAAAAGAGAGCTGAAGCTTTTGGGACATGTAATGAGGAAGGATGTGCGTTGTGGTGCATTGGATATCGGCTCGGAACGAGAAATCGGGGAGCCGAGTTCGAATTCCAGCCGAATTCATTGCATTCACTTACGCGCAAATACTCTTGGGAAAGGTATTAGCCCGTCTATTCCTTCCAGTTATGGGTTAAATAACAGGACAGATTGGGTTCTATAGCCTTGGTCGGCAACCAGTCTACCGCAGAAAGCAATGGCAACCTACTGCGGGATAATCTTCTGCCCAGTCAGTCATGTCTCTTTCGAGACATGATCGCCCAAGCGTGTATCACGTATGGCACTTTAACTGACTGAATGAGGAAGGATGGCTTGGAGAATCTGATATTCACAAGACAGAGAGGGGGAAAGAGAGACAGGGGGGAAAAAGCGCTTAGCATACTTGATGGGCTTGAGCAAATGGATGGCGGAACAGGGCTTGGGAAGAGTAACAGGAGAAAGGATATTAAGAGCTACAAGGGATAGGAAGATGCCGAAGGCTATGATCGCCTACATCTTGAAAGGACACAGCAAACAGCAGAAGAACATGAACCAGCATTCATTTTAAACTCCGGCACAAATATGATAAAATAACATATGTAGTGTATACGTTGTTGCTAAAAACATATACGGGTTAACACTTGGCTTGCTTTTTACTTGCCTAGATAAGAACCAATAGGAATAGTCATTGATATATTAACCGTTTCCTGATATGTAAACAATCGTAATTCACTTATTGAGCAGCCATTGTTTTCGTCGGTCAAAATTTATATATTTTTTATTAAAACATTTTTTAAGAAAATGTTTTTTTCTGGTTCACTAGCTGTTATCCTTTATTCTAGTATTGATAGAGGTTTCCTTCCTAGCCTTTTGTTTGAAGTAGTGTGGAATGTCAACATCTTATTTAGTTATTTTCCCTTCGAAAAAAGTCAATTTTATTTTTCGTTACTGTTAAAACTATTCAAGCGAGGTAAAAATAGTCGAAATTAGTCGAACATAAAAAGTTACCCCACCAAGAAAAAGAAAACAATTCAAAAATTTGCAAACCCTAAAGAAAAAAACGACAATCCATCGCCAATAATTTTTGTTTTGATGTACGTGCCCAGACGTTCGTGTATATTTCAACTTTTAGATCATTCTCGTCACGGGACACTAAAATACTTTTCACAGTCATAACGTGAACCATTTCAAACTCCAGAATAACATACGATAAATTCACATATAATATAGTTTTGCTGCTGGTAAAAGTTTTCAAGTAAGTCAATAAAGGCCTTCATACAAGGACTTTCGATCAAAGATGGTCGAAAGTACTCGGAATATATTTTCAGTAAGTTCTTTTAAACGATTCTACCTGACATCAAACGGCTTAAACAAAGAAAACTCGGGAAGCGGCTTAACATTCACCGTTTGTTCCGTTTAATAAAACATTTTTAACGAGTTGGAAAGTTCTAGCCCCCACTCCAAAAATAATACTTGGCATTTATCTAAATAAATAATATTTTCATATGATATTGAAATTTGGTCACCTTTCGTTTTGAAGTCGTTCACAATAATCATTTACTCAAAAGTTCGCTGAAAAAGACGTACCTCTAAAAGCTGTCGAAAACCGCTTGCGATACCGTTTGAATCTTATTTAACGGCCTCAATTCTAATCATAGGAGAGATGATGGATTGCTCGCCACGTTCACCATGGATATTTCTGGTGTTTTGCTCGTGATTAGCTACACTGAATACACATCATCTTGAATCAACACTTCAACGGCCTTGAAAAGAGCATAGCACTAAAAATAAATAAAGAAAAATAAAGAAAGAAAATAAAAACAAAAATGAAATAATAACCGTGTTTTGAAAAAAAACTTCATTTTTCTTTTATAATCATATCACCCCAAGCAAGGCATTTTACTGCCACTGTTTTGCAGGAGGTTACATAGGAGGAAAGTTATGAGAAAAAGTGACAGGTTATTGAGAGTGTCAGGAAGTGGGTAAGACAAGGATGAGAATACTGATGAGAGTGGAGTGAACGGAGAAAGGAGTGTGAGAGAGAGGGTGCAGGTTAGTGAGATAGGAGATGACTATTGACTTTACATTTAAATTCTTGGAGATTGTAGCTGTAGGGAAAACAAGTAAATGGAAGGGAATTCCACAGGCGAGAATTGCGAGAAAAGAAGCAGGTGGAGTAGAATTTGCGCTTACAATTTATTGGTTTCACAGTAAAAGTGTGGGACCTAGTTGTTAATCTTGTAGCTCAAGGAAATTCATATATAAGGGGTACCAGTGAGCTAAGTTCATCGGAGCAGAGCCGTGAAAGTATTTGTAGAAGAGACACAGCGAAGCCACATTGCGCCGGTGAAAGCTACCAAGTCGGGATCTATTGCATTACAGATTCTCCGTTGGATTTTGTCAAGGACAAATATGATAAAATATAGTTTTAAGTTATGCAATATTCAGCGGTTAAAGTGGTCAATAGTGGGGACAGAGCGTATGTAAATATAAAGGTGGACATTGATGTCAACACCCAGCGGCAACTGCGTGTAACGTGCTAAACGTAAATAAAACGAAGCAGGAAACAGACTGTCGCCTTAGGATGATGACTTCAATGTCTACTTATATATACACCCTTGTACAAATTAATTAATACAACTACTTTAGTCTCCTTTCTTTTAAAATACGCCCAGTTTTAAACCCACTGAAGTGACAGGGTGTAATCGATTTGTATTTATTTCTCAGATTTAGGTGACTTACTGTGGCGTGCAGTAATATATTTATATATATATATATACACAAGCTAGGGTTAAATAGGGACTTAGGTGTGTTGAATCTTTACAAATATTTCAATAGCTAAAATTTTTTTTTCAGATAGTCCAAGAAATTTTTATCTAAAACAAACAGACTTTCTCTACGGACATGCCGCATGTTGTGAACAAACACACCACGTGATGTAAACACAAAATATTCGGACGCTATCGTGAAATACGTTTCTAATTCAAATTTAAAAATCACTTGTTTCTGATGAAGGACCGAGGGCGGTCTGAAATATAAAATATAATAAAAATAAACAAATACTGTTAAAAAAAAGTACATTTTTAAATTCAAAACTTTTTATTATTATTCTTTCCTATACATAAGACAGTATACGTGGATGATCATCACGATATATATATATATGATAGAGAATATATAGATACACCTTTGTGCAAATTAATTGAAACAAATACTTTAGTTTTTTTTTCTTTCACAATACGGTTAATTTTAGAGCCACTAGAGTGACAGAGTGTAATCGATTTCTATTTTTCCCCAGATTAGGTCATTTGTAGTGGTGTGAAGTAATACGAATATATTTTCAGGGTGTATGATGGACTTTGTTTGGCCTTGAACAATATTCCATCATCTATGATTGTATCAGATTCTTATTACGCCCCTAACACTATTGTCTCGTCTGTCGATTAGTTATCCTACGGCCATTGTCTGCGAGGAACGTTACTCCAAGGAAGTGTACGAAAATCGTAACACTGCACGAACACACCGGCAAACCTTACAGAGAGATCGCGAGTATTGTTGGTGTCAGCCTTTCAACTGTCATTCGTATCATCAAAGAGAAGATGAGGAAATAATGGGGAAATGTCGTCATGCGAACAAATATCTACTTTGCTACACAAATAACAATAAATAACAACAAACTTAAATAAAAACACAAAATTACCATATACATACAAATAAAAATAAAAAATATAAATATAGAAACATTCAATCATGAGAAAAACAGAAAATAATATAACAACCACCAAACGGAAATACACACAAGAACGCAAACGCTATACCATGATTTTAAAAAAAAGTCACCCTTAAGTGGTCAAACAAATACGGTAAAAAAAAGTCAAGAAAAAAAAACAAAAAAACAAAAATGAGTCAACCTATATGACAAGAAGATCAAACCAACAAAAATGCAATTACGCGGACACTCATTCAGTATAAAGCAATAAAGCGGACACCTACTCATGCGTACATTAAAAAGCAATAAAAAGCATTAAAAAAACATAAAACGAAATCGAACACCTGAACAATTAAAAAAAAAAATGAAAAAAAAAGAAACAATCGCAAATAAGACCACCCCACAAAATATCAAATCACACCATGCTCCATACAAATAAGAAGAATAAACCAGGACACAACAGCAAAAACCTAACCCCGATGAGTGAAGACATCATACCAGTGTCCTCACAAAACTTCGAAGTCGGTATGATCCTGCCCAGTTAAAGTGACAAATTCTTTGCACGAAAACTATCAAGGCTTCATCTCCAACCCAACATCGAGCAGTTTACAAAAAAACCTACTTGTCAAAATAAAAAAAAAACCTACTTGTTAAAATAACATTTTTTCAGTAAAACCACTGAAAAGCAACAATATTAGCGTTAAACATTATCACAATTCAACAATAATATATAAATATGAAAATGATGCACAGAGTTATTGAAAATTAACTCTCTATTTTATGTATGATAGACTATTCCGCCCTGTAAAAATCATAGTTAACCGGGAGAGTCTATCATACATACTATAGGGAGTTACTTTTCAGTCACCCTGTATGTGCGTGCAATATATCTCATCGCAAACGCTTATGCACCACGCACGCAATCTTCATCTGTAAAGGAGCTTACAATTCCTGCTTGTCTATATACGCACGCATCTACTTGTATGTAAACAAACATGGGTCCCTCTAAAGGGTACAGCCGTAGTTCTGATCGAGTTTAACAGTGCCAGATGATCGTTTTAGCAGAGATTTCACACAGTTTTCGTGAGGCTGAAAAGCAGAAGGACGATATGGAGAGACAGGGGCCTGGTCACCAAGCGATAAGCCGACTACACCCAGGTTTTGAAGTCGAATAACATCGGAAATCTATATTTCTACGATCCTCCTACATTTTATTTTTATCTTGTTATTTATTTATTTATTTATTTATTTATCCCGTCTCTCTTTCAATTTATCGTCTCTCTTTGTCGTATATCTCCCTATTTGACGTCATTCCGTTACCCTCTCTATTTCACACTCTCTAACAGCTTTGTAATATTTTTTTTTTCTTGGGTTCATTTTTCTTTGCTTTTTTTCTTCTTTGCTTTTTTTTCTTTGTTTCTTTTTTCTTCTATTTTAATTTCGTTCTGTTTTACTTTCATTCATTCTTTCTTTTTATTGATTTCCTTCCTTTTATTCGTTTAGCTTTTTCTTGTGGTGTTTCATTCATTCTATTCATTCATTAATTCATTCATTTATTCTTTCTTTCTTTCTTTCGTTTCTTTCTTTTATTAATTCCTCAAAATTTCTTTCCTTTGGAGTTTTTTATTTGTTTCTTTTTTGTATTGATTGCTGTTATTCATTTTTTCTTGCCTTTGGTCTTTCGTTCTTTTTTTTCTTTCTTTTTTCTTTCTTTTATTCGTTTTATTCCTACTTTCTTTCCCTTGATCTTTCTTTTTTTTATATATTTTCTTCTTTATTTCTTTCGGTCATTCTTTCTTTTATAAGTTTTCGCTTTCTTTCTTTTGATATTTCTTTTTTTTCTTTTACACGTTTTTCCTTACTTAATATTCCAAAATAGAAAAACCTCCAAACTTGACAAACAATGAATAAAAAAGTATATTGTTCTACAAAATAAATTCAACATCTTCTTCTTTTATGTGCCCTGTCCTTTCAGGACGTAGCGATTATGGCTTTCCACATCTCCCTATGGCTGGTGGCTCTTAGCACGCCTTCTCCTGTTACACCATGCAACCCTCGTTCTGTCATCTACCTGATCAGGTTCTTCAAATATATTATCCGCTGCTTTCCCCTGTCTCTTTTTCCTTCTATCTGGCCTGTTAGTATCAGGTTCTCCAAGCCATCTTTCTTCATTGCATGTCCCAGGAACTTTAGTTGTCTCTTCCTGATGCTCAGTATTAATTTCCTTTTCGTTTCCATCCTTTCCAAAACCTCGTCATTACTCACATCCTCGGTCCATGATATCCGCAGCATCCTTCTGTAGAACTACATTTCAGTTGCTTCAAGTTTTTCCTTCATCTTCGAAGATATTGTCCAACATTCACTGCCATATGGAAGAACCGACATCACATAGCAATCTTTGTTTCTCGTGAAATTGTCCTGTTTCTTAATACTTTACTCAACTTCTGGAATGCTTCTTTCGCCATCCCAGTTTGCCTTCGGATCTCTGTGTCGCACTTTCCGTCTTCTGTTAGAATACCTCTCAGGTATTTAAATTTTTGTACCTGCTTGATTTTAGCGTATCTCACCTCTAAAATTCTTAAAGTTAAAAGAAATTTACTTGATCACTAGTAATGATTATCACAAAAAATCCATAGGAGGAACCTCAAGGAATCGAAATAAAAGATTATATGAGCACAACATGGACTGCATCAAAATAAGAATTCTCTCATAGTGATTTAAACCACTCTTAAATAACAACCTCCAAGGCAGTAATAATTAAATTGGTGTTCGATCTATTTTTAGCCATGGCAGGATTAGCATGTCATCTGACTATATCCGGCCAACGGTTTATACAAATATAGAATGCTTAAATTGAGGACATGTCCTTGTTTTGCAAAGGTGCTGTGCTCGTAAATACGTGGGTTTTCCCTTAGAAAGTAACAGACTAAAAACCCCATTTAAAAACCATTCATTTATCAAACTGAGGCCTGTCACCTTTGACTACAACTAGACACTAGGGAGATACTCTGACAAACCATGCGAATTTCGAAGTCTTCATGAATACAAAAACAAAGAGTCCGATTTCATCCTTATATATATATATATATATATATATATATATATATATATATATATATATATATATATAACTTTTTTGTCTTTGAAAAATGTTGTTATGTTTTTTTGTAATCATTTCACTCCAAGCAAAGCAGGATCCCCACTAGGGCACAGGGAGTTACAGTGAGAGGAAAACAAGGTACAAGGGGTGTTGAAGAAAAGATAGCAGATCGATGGCATTCAAGGAGATAAAAGATGGAAACTGACGGTGCATTTTAGAGATTGTAGCTATTAGAAAGCAAGTAAACGGAAGCAAGTTCCACAAACGGGAAGTGCGAGAAAAGAAACTGTTAGAGTAGAAGAGTTGTTAGATTTAACTATTTCAACGGTAAAAAGGTGGGACCTTGTGACAACCTAATAGCACACGGAAATTCCTGTCGTCGGGGCAGTGGGGAAAGAAGTTCATTTGATATGAAAATATTTGTAGAAAAGACAGAAGGAAGCCACGTTCCGTCGATGAGAATGTGGCTGAAGGCGAGCTGCCAAACCAGGATTTATTATATTGCAGATCCTTCTTTGGAATTTGTCGAGATGAATTGAAGGAGCACCCTGCCAGATACAGCAACAGTATTCAATGCACCCACGAATGGTTGATTTATAAATATGCAAGATGGATTCTGATAAGAAAAACCTTTTTCTCCCGACACTGACCCAAACTTCCAAGCAATAGATGCAGCTATAGATTCGATGTAGACGTTGCACTTCAGGTCTTTTGAGAGAGTGGTTCCAAGGAGGCGCAGCGTATTACTCTCTTGGAGATTTCCGTCATCTATTCTGCTGGTAGGTATGAAATTTTCTCTATTAAAGAAAAGCAGTTTACTTTTTGAAGGAATTAAAATTTACGAGCCATTTCCTACACCATTCCATCACAGATTGTAAGTTCTTTAAAAAACAGCAGGCAGGTTTAATTTGTCAGCCTTGGCATATTTCTTTTTGAGATTGGAGTAAATGGTAGAATCATCTGCGTAGATGCCTACTTGGGAACTGATGACATCAGAATGATCATTGATGAAGATCAGAAAAGTCGTAGGGCCTAGGATAGAGCCTTGAGGGACGCCTGCAATCATATGAAATGATCTAGAAACCTACCCGTTCAAAACGAATTTCATTTCATTTGATAGCAACGATTAGATTAAATCAAACAATCGTTCAGAAATACTTTAGCCCTGGAGCTTGTGCAGAAGGCCAGCATGCCAAACCCTGTCAATCGCTTTCGAGATATCTAGAGCAACAGCTCGAGTTTCAACGTTCTTATCAAGAGCTTGATATCTATCTATCTATGTACCTATGTATTTATCTATAGAAATGTCCGTTAGCACATCGGCGGTAGCCCTGGCGAAGCAGACGCCATATTGTTGTGATTTTGACTCTGTCATGGCAATTTATCCTGAAATGAGTGGTATCCTGAAATGATAATCCTTTCTACATGTTTTGACAATATTTTGAAACTTTAAAAAATAGGTCCGAGTGTGTCCTAACGTAAAATTTCGGAAATCAGTGTAAAGCAAATAATCTATTTGGATGAACATAACCCACAGCCAGATTTCAGCAAAGAATAATGGCGGAGCGCTATGCATAAAAAGGCGGGTCGATGTTGGAAGCGTCGTGTTGCACTCAGTTTGAAAGTTTCAGTTTAACTTATTAAATAAAAACACAAAATATGTTTTTTCAAAATTGTTAACGTTTTAGAGAAAACGGGTTTAGAGATTAAGCTGAGGTTCCAGATCATAGCGCTGGAAACTAAAAAATATTTTTATTAGAAATTCGGTTATATTTTTGTGATGAAATTTGAATGAAATTTTAAAATTAATCTTGTAACTTGACATGACGAAGTAAGAATAAATATTTACAGAAGCAACAGTCGACCAAAATACGGATGGTTGCATTTATGAATTTACAGCCCAACGTTTTTACTTTGCTCCTAGAAAGTATTCTTTGTCCAATGTTGAAAGTAGATGAATTGAATGTAAGAAGCTATACAAAAAATATTTATTTAAGAGAAAAATTCTCCAACAAAGCTTCGAACCAAATTAATAAAAAATTATCCAAATGTTGGAGAATTTTTGTCTTTATTTTCAACTGAAATTAAAGCCAAAATACGACGTTTAGAACGGCTCATGATTAAACATAATAGACATTCATTGTCTCTTATATTTAACAGTATATGTTTAGAATATATATATATATATATATATATATATATGTTATACTTTAGAACATGGACAAACTACAAACTACTACAAAATTGTACATTTTGTTTCGACATCGAAAGAACAATGTCTCATCAGGTAGTTAATAATGATGATAATAAACGTTTTATCACCGACGTAATGTGGCTTTCCTATTTCTCTCCTTCAAAAACTTTCACGGCTTTTGCTCCGATGAACTTAGCTCACTGGTAGCCTCTATTCATGAATTTACTCGAGCTGCTAGAGTAGCAACTAGGTCTCATCTTTTTACAGTGAAACCAATGAAATGTAACCGCAATTTCTGCTCCATCAGTTTCTTTTCTCGCACTTCCCGCCTGTGGGATTCTCTTCTGTATACTTGCTTCTTCGACAGCTACAATCTCCAAGATTTTAAATGTAAGGTCAATAGTCATCTCCTATCTCTGTTTCGCATCCTTTTTCTCATGGTTTTTTCTCCGTCCATTCCACTCTCATCACACCAGTATTCTCATCCTTCTCTTACTCACTTCTTGACACCCCCTATAACCTGTCCCTCTTTCTCCTCACTTTCCTCCTTTGTAACCCTATGCACACCAGTGGCAGTACAACTGCCTTGCTTAGGGTGAAATGATTAAAAATAAGTAAATCTTTTGACTCATTATTAGACTACTTTGTTTTCTTTCTGCCATCCTTTCATACAAGATCGTTATGTAGTTTGCTTGCTGTTTCATTCTGTTTCTCTTTCTTCCACTATGTCCTGTGAGTGTTAAATTCTCCAGGTGTTCTTTTCTTTTAATTCCCAGAAATTTAAACTGTCTCTTTAAGTAAGTTTAAATTCAATGTCAATTGCCAATTGAATCATTTTATCATTTCTCCAATATCCACGTATCTAGTCCTTTCTTTCACTGTAACCCCCTTGTACACCAGTGGCGGTCACACCTGGCTTGGAATGAAATTATTACAAAAAGTATCAGTTTCATTGTACTTAAAAAAAATTCACCATAAGCAAAGCAACACAGCCTCTACGACGCAAGGGGCAACTGATGTTAGAGAATAGAAGAAAAACAAAAACATGATTAAAGAAAGAAGACAATACAAGAACAGGTAAAAAAAAAAAAAAAAACAGAAAATAACAACTTACATTACATTTAAATTTTGAAGTTCAAATTTGACTGGGAAGCAAGAAGCCGGAAGAACTCCCCACAGAAGTGAAAAGTGTGAGAGAAGAAACTCTTAGCATAGAAATTGCGGTTACGTTCAGTTATTCCTATTTTTCTTTCGCATTAGGCTTACGGCCATATCACGTTGAATACACCGGTTCTCGCTCGATCACCGAAGTTAAGCAACATTGAGCCTGGTCAGTACTTAGATGGGTGACTTCTTGGGAATACCAGGTGCTGTAAGCGTTTAGTGACGGATGCGCGTTGTGTTGCAGTGGATATCGGCTCGAAAAGAGAAATCGGTGAGTCGAGTTTGAATTCCAGTTGAATACCCTGCATTCACTTAAGCACTGGTACCCTTGGGAAAGGTATTAATCCGTCCCTTCCCTCCAGTTATGAGTTAAATAACAGGGTAGGATTTGGGAACCCTGTCCTTAAAAATAAATCCCAATGTATCTTGATACTCGAAAAGAAAATGTATTACTAGACACAAACCTTATATAAAAAACAACAATAAATTGTTGAAAGAAAAAGGTATTACAAGCAATAAATAAATAAAATTTAGTTGGCAATAAATGACCAGCCGAGGTTGATATACCATAAAAACAAAACAACCAACATTTTTTTTATGTTTAAAGCAAAAAAAAAAAAAAAAAAAAGAAGACAATATTAATTACATAACAACCTTTTATACAAAATTCATACCATTATTTTGTCTTCTACACATTGCCTTAGCTAATATCTACTTTTCAGCAATGTTGTTTTTTCTTTGGAAAATCTATACTGTTTAATTATTAGTCTATAAAGGTTATTCAAAAACTAAACATTGCCACTGAAGGTGTTAATTTCTAAAAAAAAAACGCAAATATAAAATTAATAAATTTGTAGCAGTCATCATTAAAATTAGTAACGCAGTTGATACGTTTTCTGACTGTTATACCATAAAAACAAAATAACCAACCAACCACAAAATCTTCCGCATTATTTACACGTCATGTTCAAGGCATTCTCAGCACTCGTCGGTAGTACTGCGTCTATGTCGTTTCGACTCTTTTCTAATCCATTCTTCAGTTTATTAATACAGAGATGTTAAACAGCCGGTAGTGATAAAAGACTTAAAAAACATGAAATTAGAATTAGAATTTCGAATTGCGCACTATCACTATGACTTCGGTTGGCCTTCAATTTAAAAAAAAAAAAAGTAAACGATACTTGTGTGAATCTGTGATACCGACCGAGCAAAAGCGAGAAACCGGATGTTGGCTCTATGCCGACCAGAAAGCTAATGAATAAAAATCACCTCCGCGCAAGTGAATTCGCGCAGATGTTCCGGTTGAAAAATAAAAATTAATCAAATATCAAATTACCATTTCGCGAGCCTTCGCGAATTTTATTTACCAGCCAATGGGAAGCCCAGAATCAAATACAAGGATGAAATTCGAAACGACTAGCTTTTGATCCAAAAAGCAGATATAAAAAGGGGAGACACAAAAGCTTCGTCAGACAGACTTACGTCAGACAGACTTACGTCAGACAGACAGGAGAATGTAATTAATATCCCCTTGACTTAAGTCGAGCGGCTACTTAACATTCGCCTCCCTTAACCTGACATAATTTCTTTCCTGTCTCAAAAGTACTTATTGACTTCAGGAGTGACCTTTTCAAAGACCTTCCACACAAACCAACTTACTGGCCTACTGACCTTAGAAGTGGCAACTTCTAAATGAATATTATTTAACTACAAGACGCTTCCACATTCCTAGACCTTTAATCTCTTTCAGCTCATCATTATTTTTCATGAACATTCTTTTATCTCTTTCAGCTCATTATTATTTGTCATGAAATCTCTAACCTCCGTTGGACTTTTATTTCAAGTATTACTTTATATGTAAATCATTAATTGAAATATATATAAATGTTATTTTATACTCAGAATTGCCTTTCTTGATTTTATAATCATTTTATGAATTATAGTGAATTATCTTTCCACAAGGCCAACTTCCGTTAACCTGCTACGGAATCCTACTACAACTAGAAAAAGAAAAAGATTAAATGAGAAGATATACCCACTATAAAGTGGAGACCACCGACGTGATACGAATATGCAATAACGCAACCTTTTCCCGGCCAACGCATAAAGGCATTTCCACCAAATAAATTGGTATTCCCCAACGTTACATCAGATAAACTGGCGAACCTGAAGTTCCCCAGATGAACTGGTAACCAACACGTGGATTTTGAAGACATATATATATATATATATATATATATATATATATATATATATATATATATATATATAAACATATGCTATTAAATATAAGAGACAATGAATGTCTATTATGTTTAATCATGAGCCGTTCTAAACGTCGTATTTTTACTTTAATTTCAGTTGAAAATAAAGACAAAAATTCTCCAACATTTGGATAATTATTTATTGGTTTTCTTCTAAGCTTTCGGCTCACATGAGCCATCTTCAGAGAGGTTGTTTAAACTGAAATATTATAAAATCCACGATCAACGAGGATTTTATTTTGTGTTGACATAAAACTCCGCTTGGCAACGGCAATAGTTACCAAAAATAATAAACGCAGTTCTTAAGTTTGCGATGCGGGATAGCGCGAAATGACAACAAAACCATGTAGTCAAATGCAATGTAATATGTTATTTCCTGTTTTAAAGTTGATTTTATTGAGTGTTGGTTGTTTCGATTTGATGTACATGGCCTCCAATATCTGCAGGTTCCTCTTACTGTGTGTATGAGTAAATACAAATGAAAAACCTAACGGCCATCGGACTCACAACTAAAAACTCCAAACAGAAGATATACCCGCTATAAATCCATCTTGGACAACCCAGGCCTAGATTTCTCACTGGCCTACTTCGCAGGTCGAAAAAAGCATTTTATGGTGCGGATATTGTGCAAGTATTCTGGTATTTATTTTAATTCATACAAAATGATTTAAACATCTTAACACGACAAAAAGAAAATGTGCTGACTTACAAATAAGAGAAAAAGAAAAAAAATGAATGACTGCTCAATTGTAGGCAAACACACGCACGTACTATACAGACATTATAAATATATCGATATATATATATATATATATATATATATGTTAACGTACATAATTGTAAACTGTAAAAATGCTAATTTCTTTTTCTTTATCCTGTTTTCGTGTGCGACATTATCAGAACAAAATAATCGCACCTGTCTTTTTTTTTTCAATTCTGACGATATTCAAGACTTGAAAATGTAACCTTTGTTTGTCATTTTGAAAAGAACTTCTCATATTTGACCTGCCTTTATTCTATTTAGCATTCTTTCACGTAAATAGCTTTTCTTTAGTTGACGGACAAAAAACTATCTATCTATCTATCTATCTATCTATCTATCTATCTATCTATCTATCTATCTATCTATCTGTCTGTCTATCTATCTATCTATCTGTCTATCTATCTATCTATCTCAGTTTATTCATTACGTATCTATATATTTGTATAAATCTTTTCATTATCTATCTATCTATCTATCTATCTAAGTTTATTCATTAAGTATCTATATATTTGTATGAATCTTTTCATTATCTATCTATCTATCTATCTATCTATCTATCTATCTATCTATCTATCTAGAGGTCTTTTCATTTCTTTTCCTTTCTTTCTTTCTTTCTTTCTTTCTTTTTAGTGGACAGTTCGTATTTTGTACTTATCTTGAAATATTCTTATCCTTTTTCTTCTTCTATGTGCCATGTCTCCTTATCCCTTGTGGCCCTTAGTATGTTTGCTCCTGTTACTCCTGGCAACCCCCGCTCCGTCATCCACCTGATCAGGCCCTGCAAATATGTTATCCGCTACCTTCCTCTGTCTCTCTTTCCTTCTATCTGGCCAGTCAGTATCAGGTTCTCCAAGCTCTCCTTCCTCATTGTGTGTCCCAGGAACTTCAGTTGTCTTTTCCTGATGCTCAGTATTAATTTCCTTTTTGTTGCCATTCTTTCCAACACCTCATCGTTGCTTGCATGCTCAGTCCACGATATCCGCAGCATCCTTCTGTAGAACCACATTTCCGCTGCTTCCAGTTTTGTCCTCATTTTCGATGATATTGTCCAGCATTCACTGCCGTATTGAAGAACTGACATCACATAGCAATCCAGCACTCTTTTCTTTGTTTCTAGTGAAATTTTCCTGTGTGTTAGGACTTTACTCAGCTTCTGGAACGCGTCCTTTGCCATGCCAATTCGCCTTCGGATCTCTGTGTCGCACTTTCCATCTCTTGTTAGAACACTTCCTAGGTATTTAAATTTTTGTACTTGCTTGATTCTGGTGTCCCCCACCTGTATTTGGCATTTTGGGTTGCACTTTTTGCTGATGACCATGCATTCAGTTTTCTTGAAGTTTATTTGTAGTCCTTTTTGTCACTCTCCACCGCTCCCTTCTGTAGGAGGTCTTATAGTTTTTTTTTCCGTGTCTGCAATAAGCACTGTATCATCTGCATACACTATGTTGTTCAAGTTGTGGCTTCCAATAACAAATCCTGGTGTGTCATCTAGGGTCCTCAAAATATTCTCATTGTACAAGTTAAGGAGATTCGGTGAAAAGACACATCCTTGTCTTACGCCGCTTTTTATCTTTGTAAATCTACTGAAATCGTCACCTGTCCGTATGCAGGCCGTTTGCTGCCACTAGAGATTCTTGATTACTCTTATGTCTTTCCCAAGATCGCGTATACTGACACCAAATCGATCGAGTTTCGATCCCGGTCAGAAGCAACTGGATGTGTCTATCTACACTGATGAGCTGTGATACAGCGAAACAGGCTTGTATGTGGATGACTAATATAATATATTTTGCTGTTTTTACGATTGAGCTCTCTAGAGAAGAAAATCTCAAAAACAGTTTCCACATCTGCGATGTATGCATTACTCTTCAGGAATGAATAGAGTTCTTTCGGTGACTGACGTGTGTTTACATTGCTTATATACAACACGTTAAAATTTCCCTTCACTGACTTCGTGCGCCTATGACTTAGGGGGAGCGACTCCGACTGACACCAAATTGGTCGAGTTTTGATCTCGGCCAGAATCAAGTGGACGTGTCTAGCCACACTGATGAGGCTTGTATGTGGATGACTAATATATATATATATATATATATATATATAGATTTAGTGCAAAGAATTTGTCAGTTTAACTGAATAGGCTCATGCCGACCTTGAAGTTTCGTGAGGACACCGTTATCAGGTCTCCACTCGTCGCAGTTTTTTTTTTTTTGCAAAATAAAATTGGAAAATATATCAGAGTTAATCCATTCTTCAAAATTTCGTAAATGAATTGTCTTAGTTTACATTTGTTTGCATTATGATAAGAAAACAAAGCAGATATGATTATTACGAGAAATCAGAAAAGTGTGTGTTTGAAATGCTTAATTCGGCGTTGTCTAACTGCAAATTGGCCGTGGTGGAGCGGTCTAAGACACGTCAGATAAATTGAAGGTTTCTTGTAAAGGACACAGTTTCAAATCCTGCCGGAAGACGCATATTTTCCTAACAATATTTCTCAATTATTCAAGCTGGCAATTATAAATAAATGTACTGTTTAATTATATAAAAAAAGAAAACAGAATGTCTGTCAAATACGAATTTCCATCAAAAAATAATCTAAACTTATTTATAAATGAAACTTTGTCTGTGTGTGTGTCCGTTACCTATAAACTCCGAAACGGCTGAACCGATTTTCTTGAAAATTTACGCAGTTGTACTATAAGCGTCTGCGAGTGTTCTTAGCTAGGTTTTGTGTCGAGGTAACCCCGATAAACTATCGCCCGGTTCACACACCACCCACGTCTATTGATCAGGTTTAGAGGCTCATCCCTTGTTCCCTGTTTAGGATGTGGTTTCCGCTTTCTCTTTTCCAATCTTTTCACTTGTCTTTTTTTTTCAATTGGAGTAGACAGACTAAACTATCGCCCGGTTCACACTCCACCCACGTCTATTGAACAGGTGTAGAGGCTCATCCCTTGTTCTCTGTTTAGGATGTGATTTCCGGCTTTCTCTCTTCTAATCTTTTCACTCTTACGTAACCCCCTGCACATCAGTGGCGTTACCGCCTTGCTCGGGGTGATATGATTAAAAAAAAAAGAAAAAATCGATAATCGAAAAAATCGGGTTATAGAAGGAGTGGTCCGATTTTAATCAAATTTGATACACTCATAGACAAAGACATAAGAAACGATATTCAGAAGTTTCAAGGTTGCAGTTCTTACAATAGTGCAGAAAATTGATAATATATATATATAAAAGGCAAAATGTTTGTGTGTGTGTGTGTCTGTTATCTGCCTGTACATCTGTATTTTTTCAGCCCTTTTATTTTAGATTTTGCTTCGAGTTTGGCTCTAAGTAGGTATAATTGTAGTTCTTAGACTCAACCATTTACTCAGAGGACTTATTTAGCCTTCAAAATTCAGTTTACGACGAAAAAAAATATTTGATATCGATACAAGGAAATCAAAATTTGACTTACATCCATTAATTTTTCTTTCAGTCTACGGTTTCGCTTTAACTGGAAACAACTATTGCTTTTTAGTCTTTCGTGTCAACGTCCAAAGAGTCTGAGCTCCAGGAGCATGGATTAGTTTTAAGGCTTCCATTACACCCGAGCAACGCCGGGCTATCCTGCTAGTGTTTAAACAATTAAAGGCATTCTACAAAGTACATCACAAAGATCTGTTAAAGCCGCTCACCAACCTTGACATATTCAGGAAATACATTAGAATACAAAACAACCTATACTGGCAGCAAACCGCTTGCATACACACAGGAAATTAATTCAAAATTAAATAACGTTTAAAATAACACTTAAATAGAAAAATATCGGCTCGGAAGGAGAAATCGGGGAGGCGAGTTCGAATTCCAGTTGAATTCATTGCATTCACTTACGCGCAAATACCCTTGGGAAAGGTATTAATCCGTCTATTCCTTTCAGTTATGAGTTAAATAACAGGACAGATTGAAGTAATAAACTGATCCCCCACTAATTACTACATCTCTTCCCACTCTCGCTAAAAGTCAAATACCAGGACAGATTGGGTTCTATAGCATTGATCGGCAACCAGTCTACCGCAGAAAGCAATGGCAACCTACTGCGGGATAATCTTCTGCCTAGTCAGTCAAGTCTCTTTTGAGACATGATCGCCCAAGCGTGTATCACGTATGGCATTTAACTGACTGACTGAATATAATAGTTGGAAATATGATTAAGGCTTCTACTGGGCATAAAGTTGGGGATCAGTTTTATTTTGTTATGAAGTAGCATGGGACAGGCTAGCCTCCCAGAGAGTAAAATACTACGCCTCCTTGGCCTTACACTCTCGGCGGATCTCAAATGGAATGACTATATTGAATCCATTGCCAAATCTGCTGCTATGAAAGTGGGCTCCCTGTGCAGGGCCCGGAAATTTTTCCCACCTGAAACTATTCTGCACATATACAAATCTACCCGTGTATTGAATATTGCTGCCATATCTGGTCGGGTGCCCCTGCTGCTCTTCTTGGGCTTCTTGACAAAATACAAAGGAGGATCTGTAACGTGGTTGATACTGACTTGTCAGACCGGCTGCAGCCGCTCTCACACCGGCGTGATGTAGCTTCCCTGTGCCTCTTCTACAAGTACTTTCATGGCTTCTGCTTCGATGAGCTTAGATCACTGGTGCCGCCTAAGCACGAATTTACACGAAATACTAGATTAGCAACTAGGTCCCACCCTTTTACAGTTAAACAAGTAAGATGTAACCGTAAATTCTACTCCAACAGCTTCTTTTCTCGCGCTTCCCGCCTGTGGAACTCCCTTCCACAAGTCTGCTTTCCCGACAGTTACAATCTCCAGGTGTTTAAATGTAGGGTCAATAGACACCTCCTATCACACTAACTCCCAACTATTCTCAGAACACTCTCATCTACCCAACCCTCATTCTCGGTATCCTCACCCGCCTATCACCCACCCTCTGTTATTTCCTATATTTAATCAGCCTTTCTCCACTCTACGTAGCCCCCTGCACAGTAGTGGCAGTGACATGCCTTGCTCGGGGTGAAACGCTTATAAAAAAAAAAAAGTATTAAACTGACCCCCCATAATTACTACTTCATGATATAATCTCTTCCCACTTTAGCTCTGAGTCAAATAACAGGACAGATTGGGTTCTGTAGCATTGGCTGGCAACCAGTCTACCGCAGAAAGCAATGGTAACCTAATGTGGGATAATCTTCTACCCAGTCAGTCATGTCTCTTTTGAGACATGATTGCCGAAGCGTGTATCACGTCTGGCACTTAACTGACTGAAAAAGAAAAAATCTGTCCGACTGGAAAAAAATCCATTCCTTTCCTTGACCCTCTCTCTCTCTCTCTCTCTCTCTCTCTCTCACACACACACACACACACACACACACACACACACACACATATATATAGATATATACATATATATATATATGTGTGTGTGTGTGTGTATGTGTGTGTTTATATATATACATATATATATATATATATCCTTGAAGAGAGTGGACGTCATTTTAACCTAAACCCGAGGAACCTTTCAGCCAACACTTGTCAAGGGTTACGTTGGCAAAATTTTAAATGGGTATAGAAGAGGACACAACAAAAGGGATTATTTGCAATACTGGGAGAAGATGGAATTCGTTTAAAAATAAATTTATTGAAAAAATATTAAAAAGTGAGGGGGGTGTAAACATGTAAATCCCACAAGAGTGAAATAAAAAAGAAAAATGTTACACTCACATACTCGCCAGTAGTTGCAAAGAGCGTAAGAACTGCTCTTTCTGCCTGCATAGGCTCGGCTGCTGAATTTTTAGGCTAATGGCCTCTAAAACACGTAGATGGTAAGCCGATCGAGCACTATGCAAGACAGAAAACCAATTGTCCTCATAAGAGGAGGCACAAACCTGATTATCCAGCAGGTGCTGGCCGATTGCTGAATCCAACACAGCTTGAGTCGTCCTTATATTGCTATGGGAATTGCCTAAACGTAAATTCGCGGGGACATGCTGCGCAACCCGTGTCTCCAACCTCAGATTGGTTCGTCCTATGTATGCTGCATCGCAACAGCACTTAAATTTATACACAACGGAACTTTTACGAAAATAGGACAACCGATCCTTAACAAAAGATGGAAACACAGGCCTTGTTTTATAAACAACACGCAACTGTACTGAAAAATAACCTGACGAAATACTAGCCGAAACTTTATCAGTAACAGCAAGACATTGTCTACCAAGCCAAGGTAATTTGAGATACAAAGGACAGCGACTTGGCCCTTCAACTTTTGGTTCTTTAAACCGTTTAATCTTACGGGCAATAACCCGTTTCACCAAATTAATGGGGTACCCGTTCCCTCAAAAATATCATGCAAGCGTGTTAATTCGCTGGCCAAGCATTCAGGAGAACAAATATTAAGGGCACGGTGAACCAAGGTTTCTATTAGGCCAATTTTGCGGGACTTAGGGACAAAAGAATTCCAATTAGTATATAGACCGGTGAAAGTCGGTTTACGAAACACGGAAGTTACGAAAACCTCATCCCGTCGCTGAACATAGACATCTAAAAATGGAAGACCCCCATCCTTCTCCATCTCCATAGTGAACTGAAGAGATGGATGTAGGGAGTTTAGCTGAACTAAAAACTGTTCAGCTTCAGATGTGCTGTTAAATAATGAGAAGGTATCATCAACATAACGTCGATAAATTAGTGGTTCATTAACCTTCTCAAATAGCACATGCTCATAATATCCTACAAAGATATTAGAAAGAAAAGGACCCAAAGGACTCCCCATAGCGACACCGTCCGTCTGTGCATACATTGTCCCGTTGAAACTGAACTCGACTCCCTAAATAAAATAACAGCCACACACACAAACAGACATAATTAAAAGAGGCCCTCACACACACACACACACACACAGACACGAATGTCGCCAAACCTATAAAGATAATAAGGGGGCCTTGAAAAAACATTTGACTCTTTCATCTGTTTATTTATTTATCGGTTTACCCATTAGGACACATGCTGATATGGAAAGAGATTTTTCAACATGCCAGCATTCAAATCACACTATTCTGATTTATTTTTTTATAATTTTTTAATTTTTTAATTTTTTTACTGTTCTTAATTATTTATTTTCACATTCTTCCTATTAACTTTAAACAGAATGATCAGATATTCGAAGAAACCAGACATAAAGCACGAATTTGTTCGCCTGAAGAGAGTCAATTTTAGGCTCGAAACACGTGTAGCGCACATCATGAACAATTAATACTTCATAACTTGCATAAATACCAAAACAATAAACATACATTTTAAAGAAAACGTTCACGGCTTCTCACACTTTTTATTATATATATATATATATATATATATATATATATATATATATATATATATATATATATATATATAAATTATGTTTTAGAACATGTACATAATTTAAAAAAATAACAAACGCAGCTCTCAATTTTATTTCTCAAAAATCTTATTTTTGGTAACTATTGCCGTTGCCTAGCAGAGTTTTATGTCAACACAAAATAAAATCGTCAGTGATGGTGGATGTTATTGTATTACCGTCTTATAATAACCTCTCTGAAGATGGCTCATGTGAGCCGAAAGGTTAGAATCGAGTTAATAAAAAATTATCCAAATGTTAGAGGGGTTTTATCTTTATTTTCAACTGAAATTAAAGCCAAAATACGACGTTTAGAACGGCTCATGATTAAACATAATAGACATTCATTGTCTCTTATATTTAATAGTATATGTTTAGAAAATTATTTGCTGCCTCGATACACTATATATATATATATATATATATATATATATATATATATAAAGAATTGTGCAAAAGTATTAGGACAAGAACTATTTTATCTTTTATGAGGCATCAAAATAAAGTTTAAAATCACCCCTGTTCTAACACTTTTGCACACTACTGGTAGTGTGCAAAAGTATTAGGACAGGGGTGATTTTCCTCTAAACCTCACTGAAATTCATATACAGGATGAAAAGCCAAGTAAATTGTTAATAATCATTGATTATTTAAAACTAGGTGTAAAAGGTGTATTAAAATGAAGTTATATTTAATTTTTTCTTATTTTCTATTAAACAAGTTATTTTGAAACTACTCGTTATTCTATTATCCTTGGATATGACTGACTTTTTTCTTATTCCTCCTTCTTGAATTGATAAATCTAATGTTACTTCGCAAGACATATTTTGGGAACAAATACAAGCTGCTTGGAAGGAGATACCCTTAGATATATAGAAGAAGCTTGTGATGTCAACGCCTGACAGAATAAAGGCTGTGATCAAAGCAATTTATACTAAATATTAAATTTATTTTGTAACAAGTATTTTTTCACTTCTTAAAGCATTTGTTGAGTAAATCAAATAAAATTGCTTTAATTAAATTGTTTATTTTCTGTTAATATGCCCCATAAAAGATGAAATCATTCTTGCTCTAATAATTTTGCACAGTAATGTATATATAAATCCAGATGAAAAGGATTCAAGGTTTTACTATATTGCGTACGCCGGAATTTATTTCATTATAAACAGAGCTCAATATAATAAATATTATAGAGCTTAATATAATCATATAATTATGAATTAATTGCACATTGCGATACGAAAATTTCTACGTTTCGAGATAGATCCTCTTCATCAGAGTGTGTGAAAAGGGGTGACTCACCAACACACCCCTCCCTAGCTTTTTTTTTTAGGAAGGGTTAATATTTTTTTGTTTTGGATCTATAATCAAAGGCTCTGTGAACATCTGTTTCCTAATGGTTCTTCTGATTTCCGTGTTAGCTTTTGGTTTCTGGGTGTCAAAAGCTTCGAAAATTTCCTCCATAGAACCTTAACATTCTAAAGGAGAGAAGCTTGGTTCTTCACCTCTTCTTTTTTGGATTTAATTCAGGTGTCTTCTATGCATGAATTTTTTTCTTTGATAGGATACATTACGCTTCCAATGCTGCTTATAATTATTCCTGGCTGCCAATACGCCATATTGTTATTAAAAATTTTGAAATATACTTTTTCGTCGGGCTTGAACGATCTTTTTACTATTGTAGGTACATTCCGATGATTATTTTGCCTGAGAATAATTTCTCGAAAATCGATCGGATGTTTTGAGCAAACATCACCTCGGTCGGTGACAGCTCTAATGGTGTGTTCTGGTTTGGCGTAATACGGTAGATTTTACTGATAGCTGTAGTGCTTTGTCTGATGGTGTGTCTATCGCTTTCAAGTCCATAGAGTGTGGGAAAAGAGTGACTCCCCAACATATATATAAAGAATTTATCAAACGAAAAAAAAGATATGAGGATAAAAGAAAAAACTCGTCTAAGAATTTATCAAAAGAAAAAAAGATATGAGGATAAGAGAAAAAACTCGTCTAATAATTTATCAATAGAAAAAAAGATATGAGGATAAAAGAAAAACTCGTCTAAGAATTTATCAAAAGAAAAAATGATATGAGGATAAAAGAAAAAACTCGTCTAAGAATTTATCAAAAGAAAAAAAGATATGAGGATAAGAGAAAAAACTCGTCTAATAATTTATCAATAGAAAAAAAAGATATGAGGATAAAAGAAAAACTCGTCTAAGAATTTATCAAAAGAAAAAATGATATGAGGATAAAAGAAAAACTCGTCTAAGAATTTATCAAAAGAAAAAAAAGATATGAGGATAAAAGAAAAAACTCGTCTGAGAATTTATCGAAAGAAAAAATGATATGAGGATAAAAGATAAAACTCGTCTAAGAATTTATCAAAAGAAAAAATGATATGAGGAAAAAAGAAAAACTCGTCTAAGAATTTATCAAAAGAAAAAATGATATGAGGATAAAAGATAAAACTCGTCTAAGAATTTATCGAAAGAAAAAATGATATGAGGATAAAAGATAAAACTCGTCTAAGAATTTATCAAAAGAAAAAATGATATGAGGAAAAAAGAAAAACTCGTCTAAGAATTTATCGAAAGAAAAAATGATATGAGGATGAAAGAAAAAACTCGTTTAAGAATTTATCAAAAGAAAAAATGATATGAGGATAAAAGAAAAAAACTCGTCTAAGAATTTATCAAAAGAAAAAATGATATGATGAAAAAAGAAAAAACTCGTCTAAGAATTTATCAAAAGAAATAAGGTGTGTGGACAAAAGAAAAATCTCGTCTAAGAATTTATCAAACGAAAAAAAAGATATGAGGATAAAAGAAAAAACTCGTCTAAGAATTTATCAAACGAAAAAAACGACATTATGATAAAAGAAAAAACTCGTCTAAGTATTTATCAAAGAAAAAAATGATTTTTTTTTTTTAATCATTTCACCCCGGGCAAGGCAGAAACGCCACTGATGTGCAGGGGGTTACATAAATGTAGAAAGATTAATTAGAAAAGAGTGAGGAGTACAAGCTAGTTAGAAAGGAACAATAGAAAGCTGAGAAAGCAGGTGCTAGGACAGATACATGGGCAGAGAGAAAGTGAAGATTATACAGGGGAGGGGAGAGAGCTAGAGTCCAGTGGTTAGTAGGTGAGTATTAACTTTGCTTTTAAATTTCTGGAGGTCGTAGCCGTCAGGAAAGCAAGAATACGGGAGTGAGTTCCACAGGCGGGAAGTGCGAGAGAAGAAGCTGCAGGAGTAGAATTGTCGTCTGCATTTGGCTAACCTGACTGTGAATGGGTGGGACCCAGTTGCCAGTCTGGTTGCACGGGTAAACACCTGTTGAGGAGGCATCAGTGACTTAAGCTCATCCGAGCAGAATCCATGAAAGTATTTATAGAAGAGACAGAGGGAGGCCACATTTCGACGATGGGAAAGTGGCTGCAGTCGAGTCGACAGATCAGTACCTATCACATTACAGACTCTCCTTTGGAGCTTGTCAAGAACACTGAGAAGAACGGCAGGGGCACCTGACCATAAATGGCAGCAGTACTCCATGCACGGACGGATGGTTGACTTGTATATATGCAGGATGGATTCAGGTGGAAAAAACATCCTGGATCGACATAGTGACCCAATTTTCTTAGCAGTAGATTTTGCTATGGATTCAATATAGTGCTTCCATTTGAGGTCTGAGGACAGGGTAAGTCCGAGGAGGCGTAGTGTATTACTCTCCGGAAGAATCATCTGGTCCATGCTTATGGTGTTGTATATCAATAAACAGACAAACACGCATATATATAAAAATATGAGTTATATTTTTATTAATGACGATGAACCGTGTAGCCTAGGGAACAGAGAGCGAGAGAGCGCGCTTCTAATGGGTTGACGGGAGTGTCTCTCTTCACCGGCCGATCTCTGTCTACTGTCTGGCTCTCTGTCTGGCTCTCTGTCTCTCTGTCTCGTCTCTCTGTCTGAAATCCGTGCGCCGAGGTCTTTTTATAATCTCCAAACCGGGACTTCCGGATTTTGCCTCGCCCACGCACGCCACATAATTCTCAGAGACACCTGTTCTGTCTGCCTCTTGTAGCCATTTCCGCTACTGCCGGAAATAAGGTCAAACAAACATCCGTTCCTTTCAACGACCGGAAAACACCCACGCTTGCATCGGCCTTTCCTCGGGTGGGACCAGATTGTTATATTACATTCCTCGCCCACCCATTTTCCAAAATGTTCACCTAAGAACATTTTAAGCGCAACACCCTCACTCTCCTCCCCATGCCACACAAGCCCGACAATTGTATAAAACATGTGCACGCCAAAACAACAAAACATGTGCATGCCGAAACAAAAAAAACAACAAAAACAAAAATAAAAACATATATAGAGGAGCCTACATCGGCAACCCAACAATGTTCGTGTCCATCTTGAAAATTGTTCTACCAGCTCGATGTTTCATTGTTCTTTTTTTTTTCTTTCTTTTTTCCTCCTTTTTTTTTTTTTTATATACAAAATATGAGTTATATTTTTATTAATGACGATGAACCGTGTAGCCTAGGGAACAGAGAGCGAGAGAGCGCGCTTCTAATGGGTTGACGGGAGTGTCTCTCTTCACCGGCCGATCTCTGTCTACTGTCTGGCTCTCTGTCTGGCTCTCTGTCTCTCTGTCTTGTCTCTCTGTCTGAAATCCGTGCGCCGAGGTCTTTTTATAATCTCCAAACCGGGACTTCCGGATTTTGCCTCGCCCACGCACGCTCACGTAATTCTCAGAGACACCTGTTCTGTCTGCCTCTTGTAGCCATTTCCGCTACTGCCGGAAATAAGGTCAAACAAACATCCGTTCCTTTCAACGACCGGAAAACACCCCCGCTTGCATCAGCCTTTCCTCGGGTGGGACCAGATTGTTATATTACAATGGGAGGCAGAAGAGGTTGCCTGTAATGGTTGACAGACAACAGCTTGGTCTTAGAGGAATTGAAGTTGACAAGCCACTTCTTGCCCCAGTTCACCACAGAGTGTAGATCCCGCTCAAGGTCAGCAGCGAGATTATGTCTGTCCGCCACGACAGGTTTCTTACTGGAGCGGGAGTATATTGTAGTGTCATCTGCGTAGATGCCTACTTGGGACTTGATCTCATCTGGGAGGTCGTTGATGAAAATAAGGAAGAGCGTCGGGCCCAGGATAGAGCCTTGTGGGACACCAGCATTCGTGCTGTAGGACGAAGAGGCACGCCCATTCAGAACGACCTTCATTTTGCGGTTATTTAAGAAAGATTGGATTAGGTCAAGCAGGCGACCGGTAATACCATAACCGCGTAGTTTGCATAGGAGGCCAGGGTGCCAAACCCTGTCGAAAGCCTTGGAGATGTCCAGAGCAACCGCGCGAGCCTCGTCAGACTCATCAAGGGCCTGTAGCATGTACTCCGTTACAGTTGTTAGCAGGTCGGCTGTGGACCTGTCAAATCGGAATCCATATTGCCTGTCGGAGAACAGTTTGTGGGCGGTGAGATGATGAACTATTTCAGCATTGATTATAGCCTCGAATACTTTCCCGAATATCGGTAGAAGACTGATAGGGCGATAGTTGGATGGGTCCGAGTGTTCACCATAGTTCTTAAAGACAGGAACGACTGAGGAGAATTTCCAGCATGCAGGAAAGCAGGAAGCAGAAAGGCAGTAGTTAAACAGTTTAGAGAGGACAGGGGAAAGTTCAGGGGCACACCTCTTAAGGACTATCACCGGGATTCCATCGTCTCCACACGCCTTATGGGGGTCGAGTTTTGAAATTACTCTGGAGACTACTGTCGGGGTAATATATACGTCGTGCAGTTTGGCCTCAGTTCTAATAGGGAAGTCGGGTGGGTGCACTCCGGACGAGTCGAATGTGGAGTTGGATGAGAATCTGCGGGCAAAGCACTCAGCTTTGTCCGCAGATGACGTGAGAACATCAAATTCATGGATTAAAGGAGGTGTTGAGGATTTCCTATTGTTGAGCACTCGTTTACAAATCCTCCAATAGTCCTTGGAGCCGAACTTGCGGTCAGCTATGTGCTGTCGCATTCTCTCAGCAAACGACTGTTTGGCGTTATTTAGGGTTCTCTTGCACTCACTGCGAGCAGATGTGAACAGGCGCCTATTGTGATCAGTTGGCTGTCTCCGGAATAGACGGAAGTAATGGTTCCTGTGGGCAATGGCGGCTGAGCAGGCCGGAGAGAACCACGGAGAGGAATGAGGTTTTAAGCAATACTTCCTGGTGGGTATGAAGGCATCAATGCCAGCTTTCACCCATGACGAGACCTCAGAGGCACAGTCATCAACTAATAGGTCAAACACTTTTATGAGGCTAAAAGAAAAAACTCGTCTAAGAATTTATGAAAAGAAAAATGATATGAGGATAAAAGAAAAATCTCGTCTAAGAATGTATCAAAAGAAAAAAGACAAGAGGATAAAAGAAAAAACTCGTCTAAGAATTTATCAAACGAAAAAAACGACATTATGATAAAAGAAAAAAACTCGTCTAAGAATTTATCAAAAGAAAAAAATGATATGAGGATAAAAGAAAAAACTCGTCTAAGAATTTATCAAAAGAAAAAAAAGATATGAGGATAACAGAAAAAACTCGTCTAAGAATTTATCAAAAGAAAAAAAAGATATGAGGATAACAGAAAAAACTCGTCTAAGAATTTATCAAAAGAAAAAAGATATGAGGATAAAAGAAAAAACTCGTCTAAGAAATTATCAAATGAAAAAAATGATATGAGGTTAAAAAAAAACTCGTCTAAAAATTTATCAAAAGAAAAAAGACATGAGGATAAAAGAAAAAACACGTCTAAGAATTTATCAAACGAAAAAACGATATTATGATAAAAGAAAAAAATCTTTTAAGTATTTATGAAAGAAAAAAATGATATGAGGATAACAGAAAAAACACGTCTATGAATTTATGAAAAGAAAAATATATGAGGATAAAAGAAAAAACTCATCTAAGAATTTATCAAAAGAAAAAAACGATATTTGGATAAAAGTAAATACTCGTCTAAGAATTTATCAAAAGAAAAAAATGATATGAGGATAAAAGAAAAAACTCGTCTAAGAATTTATCAAAAGAAAAATGATATGAGGATAAAAGAAAAAATCTCGTCTAAGAATTTATCAAACGAAAAAAACGATATTTGGATAAAAGTAAATACTCGTCTAAGAATTTATCAAAAGAAAAAAAAATGATATGAGGATAAGAAAAAGCTCGTCTAAGAATTTATCAAAAAAAAAAAATGACAGGATAAAAGATAAAACTCGTCTAGGAATTTATCAAAAGAAAAAAAAGCTATGAGGATAACAGAAAAAACGCGTCTAAGAATTTATCAAAAGAAAAAAGATATGAGGATAAAAGAAAAAACTCGTCTAAGAAATTATCAAAAGAAAAAAAAATGATATGAGGATAACAGAAAAAACTCGTCTAAGAATTTATCAAAAGAAAAAAGATATGAGGATAAAAGAAAAAACTCGTCTGAGAAATTATCAAAAGAAAAAAATGATATGAGGATAAAAGAAAAAACTCGTCTAAGAAATTATCAAAAGAAAAAAGATATGAGGATAAAAGAAAAAACTCGTCTAAGAATTTATCAAAAGAAAAATATGATATGAGGATAAAAGAAAAACTCGTCTAAGAAATTATCAAACGAAAAAAACGATATGAGGATCAAAGAAAAAACTCGTCTAAGAATTTATCAAAAGAAAAAAGATATGAGGATAAAAGAAAAATCTCGTCTAAGAATTTATCAAAAGAAAAAAGATATGAGGATAAAAGAAAAAACACGTCATAGATTTTTTCAAAAGAATAAAATATGTGAGTATAAAAAAAAACTCGTCTAAGAATTTATCAAATAAAAAAGATATGAGGATAAAAGAAAGAAGTCGTCTAAGAATTTATCAAACGAAAAAACAATATGTGTATAAAAGAAAAAACTCGTCTAAGAATTTATGAATAGAATAAAGATATGAGGATAAAAGATAAAACTCGTCTAAGAATTTATCAAAAGAAAAATATGATATGAGGGTAAAGGAAAAAACTCTTCTAAGGATTTATCAAAAGAAAAAACATATGAGGATAAAAGAAGAAGCTCGTCTAAGAATTTATCAAAAGAAAAATCCATCTGTTTAAAAAATTCAAGTGTTCATTAAATAGAGGTGTTCATCAAATCGCTTTTTTGTTAAATAAATTAGGGTTATTTGTATTGTTTTAATGTGGCAATTTTTTTCATGACTTCTGCCTCAACGAACTTAAGTCAGTGGTGCCCCTGCCACATGAGTTTCCTCGTGCAACCATACTGGCAACTGTGTCCCACTCATTCAAATTTAGATCAATCAAATGCTCTCGACAATTCTACTCCATTGGCTTTTTTTCTCGCACTTCCCACCTGTGGAACTCTCTTCCATATTCTTGCTTTACTACCTCCAGGAATTTAAATGCAATGTCAATACCCATCTCTTAGCCACTTGATTCTAGTTCTTTTTACATCGCCCTGTATAGCTTTTCCTTTCTTTCTACCTTTACAACTGTCATCACACCTCTATTCTCATCCTTCTCTTGCTCATTTCTCTGACACCACCTATAACTGGTTCGTCTTTCTCTTTATTCTCCTCCTATCTAATCTTTTATTCTTATGTAGCCTCCCGTACATCAGTGGCGTTACCGCCTTGCTTGGGGTGAAACGATTAAAAAAATAATTTTCTAAAAAGTATGAGTTGCATCTATATTTTTTTCCGTTGTAAGATTTAGATTTAGCGACAAAATTCCAGGTAATAATTGGGTTTTTGTTATTGTTTTTGTTTAATTTCTAATAATAAAGCAGTAATTTTGATGTATTTACTGTTGTTTAAAGACAACAAGTGATTATTAAATATCATCTTCCACCTGGTAGCTGTTAATCCAAAGTAAAATTTAACATTATCATCATCCAAATGAATAGTTTTGTTCATACTACATTGAACACTGTTTTATTAACACTTGAATAATAATACTGTCCATGTGTGTACTCTCAAATGTATACTTATTAATTCAGGTAACTAAAGAAGTGATAGATTTTGTCGATAGTCTGGGAAAATTTGCGTTTAAACGCCTAATTCAAATTTGCCTAATCATCAGCGCACTTTCTGTCTGAGACGAAACTAACGATGATTTCCCCCCGGTCAGAGACAGAAAAAGAAACTGTTTAACCTCATTATTCGGCTTTGCTTGGTGATCGACGAACTCTGTAGCCAAGAGAACAAAGCACATTAGATCTAAGGATGGTTTCCTCTAGGGGAAAGCAGGTTTGAATGCTGCCGGAAAGAGCATTTTTTAACAAGATTTCTCAAATATTCAGACCGATATACGAAAATAAATGCGCCGCTTAATAAATAAACAGAACATCTATTCAAACATGAGTATTCAATACAATAACACTTAAGTAATTATATATATATATATATATATATATATATATATATATATATATATATTAGTCATCCGCATACAAGTCTGTTTCGCTGTATCACAGATCATCAGAGTGGCTAGAGACATCCACTTGCTTCCAGCCACGTTCAAAACTAGACTGATTTGGTGTAAGTCGGAGTCGCTATCCCTTAAGACACTAATTTTTGTAAATAAAAATTTTACTGAAAAACCAGTGAGAACTTATTCAAGGTCCTAATATATATATATATATATATATATATATATATATATATATGCCTGTTTCACAGATCATGAGAGGGTAGCCACATCCACTTGCTTCCAGCCGGGTTCAAAACTCGACTGATTTGGTGTCAGTCGGAGTCGCTATCCCCTAAGCCACTAATTTTTGTAAATAAAAATTACTTTTACTGAAAAATCAGTGAGAACTTATTCAAGATCTCTCTCTCTCTCTCTCTCTCTCTATATATATATATATATATATATATATGTATGTATATATATATATATATATATATATATGTGTGTGTGTGTGTGTGTGTGTGTGTGTATTAGTCATCTGTATACAAGCCTGTTTCGCTGTATCACAGATCATCAGAGAGGCTAGCCACATCCACTTGCTTCCAGCCGGGTTTCAAAACTCGACCGGTTTGGTGTCAGTCGAAGTCCCTATTTTCTAAGCCATCGGCGCATGGAATGCTAGAGGAGGAAATTTTAGCGTGTTATATATATGTGGTGTATACACACGCCAGTCATCGAACTCAATTCATTACTGAAGAAAGAGGTTTAAACCAATTGATATATATTCCACTTTTTAATATTTATGTCGAGCATTTATAGTATTATTATTGTTATAATAATAGCATATCGCAACTGAAATGCTATCAATTTTTAATGCTCAATGCACCATCACAGGGCAGTGAAATGTGGTTGAGTTAAGATATTGATAAGGAAATTGAAAATAAAAATTTAAAAAATGCCCCTGTATTCGTTGAATCTAGTGGAATGGGACGTTATTAGAACTTAGACGATTTGTGGGTGTCAGTCAATGAATATTGAGAAATTAAAGTGTAACAAGGTAGCAGGAGGAAGGAAGTGTCAGTTGTTAAGTGCCATACGTAATACACGCTTGGGCGATCATGTCTCGAAAGAGACATGACTGACTAGGCAGAAGATTATCCCGTAGTAGATTGCCATTGCTTTCTGCGGTAGACAGGTTGCCGACCAAGGCTATAGAACCCATTCTGTCCTGTTATTTTACCCATAACTGGAAGGAATAGACGGATTAATACTTTTCCCAAGGGTATTTGCGCATAAGTGGATGCAATGAATTCAGCTGGAATTCGAACTCGGCTCCCCGATTTCTCTTTCTCGTTGGACATATATGTAGCCTATATATTGTTTGAGATGCGATGAGATGAAAATTAAAACAATAAAATATTTGTCTTAAAAGGTGTTGTAAAACGCACAATTCTAATGCAATAGACGCAAAGCGAAATTATCCGATTTTAGAGTTAACTGGTAGTGAAAGAAAGCGCAAACTGCAATGTAATTGATAATTAAGGTTATATTTAAGACATATGTAATTAACTACAAGTGGTATGATTATAGATTACAACATATAGTAAACAGTTTGAGGTAATTTCATATATATTTAAGAGTGCGAATAATCCTATGGCGGCAATAAGTAGTTATTTCATTACATTGGTTTAATGAGTTAAAGTTTGGGAATTTGAATATTTAGATTTTTTTCTTGCAAGCAAAAAGAACATTTTACATTTGGTTAATATCTTCCATTAAATTGCAGGTGTTTTATTTGCATCTTTTAATTGCAAATAGTATTTGGAAAGATAAGTTGAGTTACTACAAATTTTATTATTAAAGGATAGTTTATGCTGATACAATTGCGACTTAAAAGTGTTTTTAATACTTCCAATATAATGTTTAATAAAAGTTGGATTTTATAATTAACTAAGACTTTTAGTAATTGATTAAACTCGTTAGGTTTAAGGTATACATAATTAATTAAAAGTTTTAGTTAATTATATATACCTTAAATCTAACGTTAATTTAAATTAATTTACATTGATGTTAACGCTTACTTTCACCACCAGTTAACTTTAAAATCGAAAAATTCGTTCTTTAATAATTCACTTTATGGCTTTACGTCTATTTCATTATATCAAAATTATGTTTTTATATTAACAGCATTTAACACAGATATTTTATTGCTTTAATTTGAATCCCGTCGAATGTAAGATAATATATTGGCGACATACTTGTTCTATTCTTACTTAAATTGATACAACTGAGACCTCTTTTCCTCCTGTCAATACAATCCATTGCTACAATATATATATTGTAGCAATGGATTGTATTGACAGGAGGAAATACAATCCATTGGACCACTCCTTCTATAACCCGATTTTTCCTTATCAATATCCAATAAATACTATATATATATATATATATATATATATATATATATATATATATAGTATTTATTGTCAAGTGGATAATTCTAAATGAAAACAGAATGGTTCTTTTTTAATACTGCACAATAGCATGTGAATCAGATGAATTGTTCTGGTGTCCAGTTTTTGTGATCACTTCCCCATGCTAGTCTCTTCTTCTTATTGGCTGACCGAAGCAAAGGCTTCCTGGCTGCCTTGTAAAAGTTTGCAAAGTAATAATAACAAAAGAACCATTCTATTTTCATTTAGAATTATCCACTTGGTAATCAATACTAAAAATAGTATGAAATACATCGTTTCTTTAAAAAAAACTAGCCGGTGGTATATATATATATATATATATATATATATATATATATATATATATATATGTGTGTGTGTGTACTGTTAAATTTTAATTATGCTTAGTGCCAAAATTGCTGTGGCGTCAGTAATTTACTGTATATGCGTTGTGTTGCAGTGGATATCAGCTTGGAACAAAAATTCGGTGAGCAGAGTTCGAATACCAGTTGAATTCGTTGCATTCATCTACGCGCAAATCTCCAGCTAAGGGTTAAATAGCAGATTAAGTTTTATACCCTCGGTTAGCAACCAGTCTACCGTAAAAATGTAATGGCAAAATACTACGGGAAAATCGTCTTTCCAGTCAGTCATGCCACTTTCGAGACATGATCACCCAAGCGTGTATCACGTTTGGTACTGAACTTTTGTAGAAAAGCAGATCTTTTTGTCATGAAGTGCTAGATATCAAGATATAGATAGAGTACTCGCTGATTTTTCATGAAGAGTAATTTTTTATAAGAAAGAGCAATACAAATTCAGAAGGACGTGTACCTGTGTTTTACAGGTTACGCAATGGCGTTCGAGAAAGTACGCCACAAAGACCTGTGAGCAAACTCTTAACAATATGAGATATGCAGATGAAACAGTGGTGATAGCACACAGAAAGGAAACTATAAAACATCATACTGTTTCTTTCTTTTGTTTAAAATTATTTTTAATAGATACTCCTATTTAAGATGATACTCTTTTTTTTAAATAAAACAGTATATTCACACACACACACACACACACACACACACACACACACACACATATATATATATATATATATATACATATATATTCTTAAATATAACAGAAAATTAATCTATTATGTTTAATCATGAGCCATTCTAAACATAGTATTTCATTGTCTGTTATATTTAACAATATATATTTAGAAAATTATCTGCTGCCCCGATACACTATATATATATATATATATATATATATATATATATATATATATATATATATTGTTTGTCTTTAATCCGAAGTGGAAGAGTAGGAAGGTAAATTCCAAGAACCTGATCCTAATTAATATTAAAAAAATTTAACATTAAAAAGTGATGCAGGCAGAGAGCTCAATGTATTAAGAATACAGAGCCAATATAAATTAGAGAAAAGTTTTCAAAATTCAAAGGTGTCAGATGTACATTTCGACATAGGATCTCTAATAGAAACCCCTCCACACTCTACCCCAGGGCCTTCGCCATTTGGAAAAACAATTTCGCTGACGTGACGTAGAGTCTCTATTAGAGATCCTATGTCGAAATGTACATCTGACACCTTTGAATTTTGAAAATTTTCTCTAATATATATATATATATATATATATATATATATCAGCATGCAGAGTGGGTATAGAAGAATCCAAAGGAGTATCCTGTACATTCAGTGGTAGGATAACTCTCTAAGAGAGCTCTAAATATATATAGACCGATAGGTATAGGCCGATTTCAGGCGAACCATCATCAGCTTCCGTCTTTATTTTACAAGGGATTTTACACGTGTAAAATCCTTTGTAAAATACTTCCGATTTACCATGAAATAACGTGTCTGCCTTAATTTTTCTTATATTTGCTCTATATGTATTTATATACCGGCCTGAATATTGTTTGAGAATTTTTGTTATGAAAATCCTACCAAATGACACATATTTTCTTAACAATTTAAATCCATAATTGTGTTAGCATACCGGAAAACGTAAGCAGATCTATTTTCATAGTACTGCCTAAGAAACCAGGCGCAAACGAATGCGGAGTCCACCGGACAATCAGCCTTTTAAACCATGTAACAAAACTCATCATTTGAATTCTGTTGAATAGAGCGAGCAACAGAATCAGACCATAGATAGAAAAAGAATAGTGCGGGTTCGTCAAAGACACCGAAACAAGAAAGCGGTATTTATGATCAGAATATAATCAGAAGAAGCAATACAAATTCAGAAGGACGTGTACCTGTGTTTTATAGACTACGCAACAGCGTTCGACAAAGTACGCCACAAAGATCTGTTAGAACTGCTCTGCAAATTGACATATTCAGGAAAGATATTAGAATAATCAAGAATCTTTACTGGCAGTAAACCATCTGCATACAGACAGAAAATTAATATATGTGGGCGAGCGCGCGTGTGTGTGTGTGTGTCTGCGTACGTCAATGGGTGTACAAATGTGTATTTATGTCTGACACTATATATAGATATAGCTAATATAAAGTGGGGTGATTGATTCTATATTATAATCAATACATTAACTGATCCCTGACTTTGTGGGGTGATAATATATATTTTTCTACCCCTAATTTTGGCTTTCTGAAAAATTTCAAGGTGTCGTTAGCGTTCTAAAATTTTGATCTACATCTGAGCGCAACTCTCGTCGAGCTAGACCGCAAAATGCAGACGCTAAGTCGAATCTATCAAACAAACAAATATTTACACAACGTCCACCCTCGTCACTTTTATAGATATAGATAACGTACATGTGTTTGCCACATCTATAATAGTATTCAAAACAAAGGTGAAAGGGTAAGACAAAGCAGAAAGTTTTGTTAAAGTTGCGTTTCACCAGAGAAGCGTATGCTCTCTTTGACTTCATCAGGTTAAAATGAAAGAAAGACAAAACTGTCTAAGGAAAATGGCTTGGGATTTCTGAGGATAAGTGGGTACCATAAATCAAATTAAATTATCCTAGATTATCAAAGTCCAGGATTGGAGAGTATCTGTCCACATGTGGGCTTGTTTGTTTTCTCTGTACATTTATTAGAATCGTTTAAGTATTGTAGGATTTTAAAATCACGGAATTATATATACATATATATATATATATATATATATATATATATATATATATATATAGCTTACTTAATTCTAAAACGGAAATTCTCAATAGATGTATTCATTTAAAAAATCACTTACTTTAAATTTTTTTTTGTTACTAATAAAGGTTGTTTTACCCTATTTTTTTGTTTTGGTATCTTCTAAGGAGTACTATTTATTTTGCTGTTCTGTCTAATTTGTTAACCAAGTCCTGACGATCCGTAGAGTGAAACCGCGGTCGACGTTTGGCTCACTTTTAGATTATGTTTATTGTTTTTTTGCTCTACTTTCGTACTTTCGTATTGAGCTCTCTTCTGCTAAGGTTTTCGTCTTGGGTTTTTTTTCTTTCAAACAAGCTCTTGACTTATTGTTATTGGGCTTTGTTTCTTTTTTTATTCCCCTTTAACCCATTTGGTAGTCCTCGTTGGGGTGTTGACGACTTACGTCACTGATTTGTTAGCGTTAGTTTTTTCTGACTTTTTGGTCTTGATTAGTGCTACTGTATTGTTGGTACGGATAGTAATATATATATATATAGCCCGGTGTTGCTCGGGTGTAATGAAAGCTTTAAAACTAATCCATGGTCCTAGAGATCAGACTTTTTGGACGTTGGCACGAAAGACTAAAAAGCAATAGTTGTTTCCAGTTAAAGCGAAACCGTAGACTGAAAGAAAAATGAATGGATGTAAGTCAAATTTTGATTTCCTGGTATCGATATCAAAAAATTTTTTTTCGTCGTAAACTGAATTTTGAAGGCTAAATAAGTCCTTTGAGTAAATGGTATCATGGCTGAGACTAAGAACTACAATTATACCTACTTAGAGCCAAACCCGAAACAAAACTAAAACACACACACAAACATCTTGCCATATATATATATATATATTATCGGTTTTCTGCACTATTGTAAGAACTGCAGCCTTGATACTTTTGAATATCGTTCCTTATGTCTTTGTCTATGAGTGCATCAAATTTGATTAAAATCGGACCACTCCTTCTATAACCCGAATTTTTCGATTTACTATCTATCTATCATTTTGTTAATTTTTTTTTTAATCATATCACCCCCAAGCAAGGCCACTGATGCGCAGGGGGCTACGTAAGAGTAAAAAGATTGGAAAAGAGAAAACCGGAAACCACATCCTAACCAGGGAACAAGAGATGAGCCTCTTCACCTGTTCAATAGACGTGGGTAATATCTATCTATCTATCTATCTATCTATCTATCTATCTATCTATCTATCTATCTCAGCCTTTCATATCTATCTATCTATCTATCTATCTATCTATCTATCTTTTGGTTTGTGCGGATCTATCTATCTATCTATCTATCTATCTATCTTTTGGTTTGTGCGGATCTATCTATCTATCTATCTATCTATCTATCTATCTATCTATCTATCTATCTATGAATGAAAAGTATATGTTTTTCGTCTTCACCATTTCTTTTCTAGACAATAAAACTACAATAATTTTGCCATCCATTTTTTTCAATTTTGGGAATTCTTTAATGCAACAAATAGATTCTGCCCATTTTACTCTTTATGTTTTGTTCATCACCCTAACCCTGTCCGTCAGGCATCAGTCTTTATTGCCTCTGCTGATCCTTGTGAATACTCTCTGTTGCTACTCCTTTTACCACTTACCCTGAAGCCGCCCTGACTAATAACTACGATTAATCCCTTTATGCAGATGGCACAGAGCTGATAGCAGGCACGGAAAGGAGACTACAAATGCTCCTACAGAAGGAAGCGAAGAAAAGCGAGGACAAAGGGCTAAATTACTAGAAAGAAACGATCCAGTCGCTCCCAGTGGAGTATAGGCCATCGACGACCTCCTCTTCATCGATGAGTGTGGTCGTCGATGCTTTTGTTTTTCTTTTACAGATATGGGTGTTGACCCTACGTAAACTCCATTATCCAATGGGCGAGGTAAACTGGTTGCCAACCAAGGCTGAAGAACCCAATCTGACCTGCTATTCAACCCAATGCTGAAGGGAGAAGAGATGGATTAATACTTTTCCCAAGGGTATTTGCTCATAAGTGAACGCAAGGAATTTAACTGGAATTCGAACTCGGCACTCTGAGTTGTCATTTCCAGCCGATATCTACTTCACCACAACGCAGACTCCTACAAGAAGACTGAATGCATGGGTATCATCAGAGGAATGGCCCCAAAATGCAACTTAACCATCGCGGATGCTAAAATCAGACAAGTACAGAATTTAAATTTCTGGGAAGTGTTTCAAAAGATGACTGAATGTGTGACACTGAGATCCGAAGATTTATTAGGATGACCAAAGATTTATTTCAAAAGGTATGCAAAATAATGAGAGACAGGAAAAATTCATTAGAAACAAAAAATAGTATTGAACATGATATCTGTCCAGATAGTTAATTGGTGCTTGTGCGTGTGTGTGGGTACTGATGATTCAAGAGATGCTTAAAATTAAATCACAGTGATATATATATATATATATATATATATATATAGTTTATTTTAAAGAAACTCTCTCTCTCTCTCTCACTCTCTCACTCTCACTCTCTTTCTAACATTCTCACTCTCACTCTCTCTCACTCTCTCTCTCTCACTCTCTCTCAGTCCATCTCTTTCCGTGCTCGGTCATGCTAACAAGTCAGTTGACTGGCCGCCACTATTGAAATGAGCTGAAATATTTTGGTGTCACTGTTTGCTGGAATTTCTCACTCGGCTTCAGTTTAAAGTTTATCTGATTTGTAAGTGGCCAGCCATTCTTGTTTTTCTTGTATTTAATGTTAATTTTCTTTTCGCCATTGTTAAATAAGAAACAGTATTTTGCCTCTAACTACTACGGTAAATTTTTCCTTTCAGCTGGACAACCAAAGGGTTATTTATTTCATCTTTTTCGAACATGCTAGAGAAGGTTCTGTAAATTAGTTTAACTTCAAAGGCTTCATTCAACTTTAACTAAGTTGAAACTTGAAGGAAAAAAAAAATTTTTTTTAATTTTTAAAAAATTTTTTTTCAATTAGAGTAGATAGACTAAACTATCGCCCGGTTCACACTCCACCCAGTCTATTGAACAGGTGAAGAGGCTCATCCCTTGTTTCCTGCTTAGGATGCAATTTCCGGTTTTCTCTTTTCCAATCTTCTCACTTTTTTTTCAATTGGAGTAGATAGACTGACCTATCGCCCGGTTCACACTCCACCCACGTCTATTGAACAGGTGAAGAGGCTCATCCATAGTTTCCTGTTTAGGATGCTGTTTCCGGTTTGCTCTTTTCCAATTTTCTGACCTTTTTTTCTTTTTTTTTCAATTGGAGTAGATAGACTAAACTATCGCCCGGTTTACACTCCACCCACATCTATTGAACAGGTGAAGAGGCTCATCCCTTGTTTCCTGTTTAGGATGCGGCTTCCGGTTTTCTTTTTTCCAATCTTTTCACTCCTATGTAGCCCCCTGCACATCAGTGGCTTTACCGCCTTGCTCGGGGTGATATGATTAATAACAAAAAACATGTACAATTACAATTTACTACAAAGTGTACATTTTGTTTCGACATTGAAAGGACAATATATCATCAGGGCACTACCTGAGGGAAGAGATAGATACACAGACACAAATACACTCATACACCCACGTATGGACAAACATATACACACATACATACATAAATTAGTATATACACACGTACAGACACATATACGCAAATGTATATACATAATTTTTTAAATTTGTTTTTAGCGACGTGACAATTTATCCTTTAAATTTTATAAAACATCTGTAAACGTTACATATTGGATATTTGTAAAACCGAATTGGTAAGATGACATGGGCCCGAGAAGTTTAAATACGGTCAAAACAAACGCAGTCATATTCCAGTGTATAAACAAAAAAACATAATTAAATATATACGCATACAAATTCACAAGCAAAAAAGCAGAATACAAACGCAATTTTAAACTTCGCAATGCATCATATACAGAATAAAACAACACACACTGAATTACTAATAGACAACTATAGGCATAAATACACACTGATAAATACAAGAGCATTCACACAAAAGCATACGCACACATATAAAAATATATAAATATAAATAGACATGCATATACATATATATCTATATATAAACACACACACACACACACACACACACATATATATATATATATATATATATACAAACACAAATACATATACATATACACACATACACGGACATACAAACATATATACACACAAATACACATACACGTAGATATACATATATATATACATATATACATATATATATATACATATATATATATATATATATATATATATATATATATATATATGCACATACACATATACATGAAAAGCAATTCATCAATATACCCTCTAGTACATAAACCCACATGCACACAAACTTACATGCATTTATACGTAGACAAACCCATGCACTCAAACATATATATTCAAATGTAAACGCAAGGAAAAACCATATATATATATATATATATATATATATATATATATATATATATATATATATATATATGCATATATATATATATATATATGTGTGTGTGTGTATATATATATATATGCATATATATACATATATACATATATATATATATGTATATATATATATATATATATATATATATATATTGTGTGTATTTTGGCAGTATTTTTTCATTAATGCAGGTTTCATTGAATAATATAGACAAGTTTTATCTATTAATTTTGTGTAGGATCCGTTCATACCGTCTGATATAGTTGATGGTGATGTCGTTGAAAGACAACAAAAAATCACAGTAATTGTTAATTTTTTTATCGGGTCTAAGCTTTCGGCTCACATAAGCCATTATCAAAGAATAAATATTAACACACAGTAAATATAGAACATTGAAGTTATTAACGATAAAGAGAATTAAATTGAAAATATAAGTCCATCCCTACTGTGGCGGATGGCCGAAGACAGTGATAAAATAGTGGTGTTGTGGTCCCTGATCTGATTACAGGCATTTGAGTACGTTATTAGAAATATCAAAATTGATTGTATTCAAACCAGGAAAAACGCTCGTTGATAACACGTACATACTTAAACAAGAAAATAATAAACAGAAACTAAAAATCCTCGAAGCAATCTACATTAAACAATTTAAACCTGGTTTGAATACAATCAATTTTGATATTTCCAATAACGTACTCAAATCCTTGCTATCAATAAGCCATCATGTCTATATAAATCAATAATATCCGTATCAACGCAATCATAGGCAGTTAAATTATAAAGAATAAATAGTCTTACTCTATGTGCGAACCCATCAGAATCCAAAGAGCCCACTGAAATATCAAAGTATTCATCTGAGGTCTTTATAGTTCATTGTTTTCGTTGTAGATCAGAACAGAACTTCCCCATTTTAAAAATAATATCCTATTCGTTGTCTGAAATGTTAGAGTATTCCTGTGCGAACTCCAAAGTCAAATTTTATTAAAGAAAACATGCACTTTGCGGTAGGATTTTAAACAGGAAAGAAGGAAACACGCGCATTAAACCCGATGTGTCTTAACGGTCCCGGCCACGCAGCAGTCTGGTCGAACGAAGTTTTAAGCAAGAAGGATTTCATTTCATTTCCTTTTTCGTTTTGAACTTGATCGACTACATTGCTAATAGATTAATAACTTTCGACGTGAACTAGGAATTATAAACAAAAGACGCAGAATAAATATTAACGGCTTATTTAAAAATTTGCACAATTTTATTCTTTTCTTTCATCACGAGAAGTGCCAACTTGGCGAATGAATGACTAAGGATTCATTATTTAGGCATAAACAAAAATACACTCCTTTTTTTTTGCTTTCCTTTTTTTATCCGAGGATGCCTAGAAGGGCGAGACGAATAAACAAATCTAGTTTTAATGAGACGGTTTTTCATTCATCAAATTTCTTCAGAACATTATCGGGATTCTATATCCAATCTTACACACACACGCACCCACGCGCGCTCGCTCGCTCGCAAACACACACACACACACATATATATACATGCACACTCACGCATATATATATAATTGGAATAGATAGACTAAACTATCGCCCGGTTTGACACTCCACCCACGTCTATTGAACAGGTGAAGAGGCTCATCCCTTGTTCCCTGTTTAGGATGTGGTCGCCGGATTTCTCTTTTCCAATCTTTTCACTCCTACGTAGCCCCCTGCACATCAGTGGCGTTACCGCCTTGCTCGGGGTGATATGATTTAAAAAAAGATATGTGTGAGTGTGTGTGTGTGTGTGTGTGTGTGTGTGTGTATGCGCAATATTAGACCAAAAACAAATCGTTCTACAAAAAAGCTATCGAATTTTACGAGAAGCGTTGTAATCAGTGTATCACCCTAGAAGACTATGTTGATGAACAAAGTCATATTTTGTTTAAATGTTGTTGTTTTATTAGATTTATTTAATGTGATTTATATATATATATATATATATATATATATATATATATATATATATATATATATATATATATGTAGTCATCCGCAGATCTGTTTCGCTGTATCACAGTTCATCAGTACGGTTAGACATTCGATTGCTTTTTAGCCAGGATTGAAACCCGACCGAATTGGCGTCAGTCGGCGATTCTACCTCTATATATATATATATATATAGAGAGAGAATTTTGAAATGGGTTCTACTGCGTTTAATAAAGGTTGATCTTATTGAATATATAGTTTAAAATTTGTTGATTTCCTAAATAAAAGTGAAAGTAAAAAATATCTGTGCGATTCACTTATTTTGCGAAGCACTATATATATATATATATATATATATATATATATATATGCAAGTTTCGTTAAAAATGACAGACAAGGTGTTGTAGATAAGATTTTATATAAGTTTTCATGTGATCTTATATTTTTTTCAGCACATAAATTGTGTAAAACTTGTGTGGATGTTGGAAGAATTTTATTTTAATTGTAACTGAATATATGGATTTTCTTGTGTATTCACATAGAGTTATAGGCATGTTATATTTTACAAACATTTTTCGCATACACACACACACACACACACACACACACACACACACACACACACACACACATACACACAGATATATATGTAGAAATGAAAACAGACACGTTATTCTATGTTTAAGCGGAGGTATGGGTCGATTTCAGGCGAACCATCATCAGCTTCCGTCTTTGTTGCTCAGAAGATTTACATGTGTGTGTATTCGCCTAACTGATGTAAAGAGGAACATTTTCTTTAATTTTTCACTTTTAAGGGAGCGATCTTTATTTTTATTTCTGTTTTTGTGCTTTCTGTGGTGATTATTTGTTAATTTTATTCGTGTAAAATCTTCTGAACAACAAAGACGGAAGCTGATGATGGTTTGCCTGAAATAGATCTATACTTCTGCTTAACCATGAAATAACGTGTCTGTTTTCATTTCTACATACATTTGCTCTCTATATATTTATATACATATATATTTAGAGCTCTCCTAGAGAGTTAACCTACCACTTTATGTACAGGATACTCCTTTGGATTCTTCTATATCTATATATCTATATCTCCCTATAAAGATATGGCATTAAGATAAGAAAAACTTTAGTATATATATATATATTCTAAACATATACTGTTAGATATAAGAGACAATAATGGTCTATTATGTTTAATCATGAGCCGTTCTAAACGTCGTATTTTGGCTTTAATTTTAGTTGAAAATAAAGACAAAAATTCTCCAACATTTGGATAATGTTTTATTAATTTGGTTCTAAGCTTTCGGCTCACATGAGTCATCTTGAGAGAGGTTATTAAGACGGTAACACAGTAACATCCATCATCACCGACGATTTTATTTTGTGTTGACATAAAACTCCGCTGGGCAACAGCAATAGTTACCAAAAATAACAAACGCAGTTCGCAAATTTGCAATGCGGTTTTATGACGTCACACCGCGTGATAGCGCGAAATGACAACAGAACCACGTATTCAAATGCAATGTCATGTGCTATGTGTTACCGTCTAAATAACCTCTCTGAAGATGGCTCATGTGAGCCGAAAGCTTAGAACCAAATTAATAAAAAATTATCCAAATGTTGGAGAATGTTTGTCTTTATTTTCAACTGAATTTAAAGCCAAAATACGACGTTTAGAACAGCTCATGATTAAATATAATAGACATTCATTGTCTCTTATATTTAACAGTATATGTTTAGAAAATTCTTTGCTGCCTCGATACAATATATATATATATATATATATATATATATATATATAGTCTGTACTAATTAATATTCCTGTATTAGTAATATATACAACATTATCAACACGAGTAATAACCATGTTTTAACGATTTTCAGTGAAACTAATACTAAACCCGGCATTGTAACCTCCTTAAATTGCAGATCTAAAGAAAACTGTCCGGTGGAAGGTAAATGTAGATCTACAAATGTGATCTACCAATATTTAACCGATATTACTAAAATCCTTTGTCATTATCTACTAACCTTATCATTAATCTTTTTACTGATATGTATATATAAACTTATTTATAAATGAATCTTTGTCTGTGTGTGTCTGTGTGTGTGTGTCTGTGTGAGTGTGTGTCCGTTACCTATAGACTGCGAAACGGCTGAACTGGTTTTCTTGAAAATTTACACAGTTGTACTATAAGCGTCTGCGCGTGTTCTTAGCTAGGTTTTGTGTTAAGGTACCCCCGATAAATATCGACAATCGATAATCGAAAAAATCGGGTTATAGAAGGAGTGGTCCGATTTTAATCAAATTTGATACACTCATAGACAAAGACATAAAAAACGGTATTTCTTCTTAAAGCATTTGTTGAGTAAATCGAATAAAATTACTTCAATTAAATTGTTTATTTTCTGTCAATATGCCTCATAAAAGATAAATAGTTCTTGTCCTAATACTTTTGCACAGTAATGTATATATATATATATATATATATATGAATTAAAATCGACAAGAGGTAAAATTATTCGTTAAATTTTGGTTATTATGTTAGCTGATAATGTTGTACATAAGACTAGTACAGGATATTTTACTAGTACAGATTATATATATATATATATATATATATATATATAGTCATCCGCAGACAGATCTGTTTCGCTGTATTACGGCTTAGACTCCGGTCGCTTCCTCACCCAAGATTGAAACCCGACCAAATTGGCGTCAGTTGGTGATTCTACTCCTAGGCCACGAGCGTCCAGTAGAAGAAGGCAGGTTTTTTAGCGCGTATAAACATGCCCAATAGCTAGCGTGATCCAATTCATTATCAAATGAGCGGTGCGTAAATGCCGGAGTAGCTACTGTTTACAAAATGTGTGTGTGTGTGTGTGTGTGTGTGTTTGCGTAGATATACATCAATATATAAATATTAATCAGGTATGAATAGAACAGTGCTCAATACTGTATAACAAAGCAAAAATATGTTTTTACTATTAGTCATCCGCAGACAGATCTGTTTCGCTGTATCACAGCTCATCAGTACGGTTAGACATCTGATTGCTTCTAAACCCTAACCTTAATTCTGACATTTAAAAATCTATATATTATTTTCCCATATATATATATATATATATATATATATATATATATATGGGAAAATATAGTCATCCACAGACAGTCATCCACAGACATATCTGCTTCGCTGTATCACAGCTCTTCAGTACGGTTAGACATCCGATTGCTTCTAGCCAGGATATATATATATATATATATATATATATATATGAATTAAAATAGACAAGATGTAAAATTATTCTTAACGTTTGACCTATGAGAAACTTTGTGAAGATAAATGTAATTTATATACAAAAGCAAGGATGTCATTGGTCTATCAAACCTTTTGACTGCTTTGACTCACACACACGCACGTGCGCGCGCGCACACACACATACACACATATATATACATATATATATATATATATATCAACACATATATATATATATATATATTTACACACACATATATATATATCCAATCCTTACAACGGTGGCAAAATATGTAGACTGTGCCAAGAAGAAAAGTTAGAGATTATGCTATTCCCAAACAAAAACGAACTGTTGAATGAAAGAACGGAAATTATGACTAAATGTAACCATACAACCATGAATGAAAACGCCATAATTCGTTTTAATTTTAAAAACTGCGCGTTCAAAAATTCCCTGCCACGTGGGCGTTCAAAAACAACAACAACAACAACGACAACAACAACAACAACAACAACAACAAAACCAACAGCGTTACGTGAGCGTTCTTAAAAAGTAAAACGGTAAGATCAGTTATTAAAAATCGCCTGAAGACACCACGCATGGTAGAAACTTAGGTCGCGTAATAACTCGTTTACAAAATGGAATATAACTATTTACGTTCTCATACCTCCTTCTACCTAGCGCCCGTAGCTCATTGGTAGATCGCCGACTGACGCTAATTCCCTTGGGTTTCAATCCTGGGCAAAAAGCAATCGGTTGTCTAACTGTATTGACGAGCTGTGATATAGCGAAACAGATCTGTCTGCGGATGACAAAATATATATATATATATATATATATATATATATATATATATATATATATCAGGGAAGGATTTTCTTTTTTTTATGATTTTTGTTTATATCGCTATCGCGGGGTGAAGAACAATAGTTTCAACACAGCCATATCTCTTTAAGATGGTCAGTAGTGAATAGACGGGTTTAGCTCGGCCGAGATTAACAATGACGAAAAACAGTCAACTCTTCCGATAATAGCGAAGACGACGAGCATATGGCCTCTATAAAGAGACATAAGTTTATGTCATCAGCGATTCTGTTGTTTTAGGAGCGGACCTCTCAACTTTTCACATGTGCTTTACTCTTCCTTGGAAGTGTATTGCAAACATTTATAGCTGAACTAAATAAACACTCTATGGTAAGATTCTTAGAAACACAATGAATTGGCCAATCTGTGTGAAATCCGTTATATAATAACCTGGCTCCGTCGACAAACCTTTACAAAGTTGCGTTCAAAAAACAAAAAATAAAACAAAAATAAACAAAAATAAAGGGAAAAAAATGATGGGAAGAGGGAGAGTAAGATTCTGGTATCTGTTTTCTTTTCTTTTTTATTGTAAAAAAAAGATTAGTACACTGTATATCCAAAGTCATGTAAAATTAAGATATAAATGCAAATGAGAAAGAAGAGAGAAAGGGAGAAAGAGAGAGAGAGAGAGAGAGAGAGAGAGAGAGAGAGAGAAAAGAGAAAGAGAAAAAGATAGAAAAAAACGGAGGAGCAAGAGAAAAAAAGAAGATAACAAAATGAAAAAGAAGAAAAAGAAAGAGAAAGAAAAAAGAAGAAAACAAAAAAGAAAAAGAAGAGAAAAAGAAAGAGAAAGAAAAAAGAAGAAAACAAAAAGAAAAAGAAGAGAAAAAGAAAGAGAAAGAAAAAAGAAGACAAAAATAAAAAAGATGAGAAAAAGAAAGAGGAATGAAACGATTCGGTTTTATTTCTTTACAAAACTTTACAAAGAAGCGTTCGAAAAAAAAAATTGAAAAAAATGAAAAAAATGGAAAAACAAGGCGAAAAAAGATGGGAGGAGGGAGAGAAAGAATTGGGGATCTAATTTTCTTTACTTTCTTTTTTTTAAGGATTAATACACAGTACGTCAAAAGTCATGTAAAATTAAAATGTAAAAGCAAAAGTGAAAGAAGAGAGAGAGAGAGAGAGAGAGAGAGAGAGAGAGAGAGAGAAGGAGAGAGAGAGAAATTGATAAATTAGGAAGAATCTAAACTTATTTATAAATGGAACTTTGTGTATGTGTGTTTGTCTGTGTGTGTCCGTTACATACAGACTCCGAAACGGCTGAACCGATTTTCTTGAAATTTTACACAGTTGTACTATAAGCGTCTGCGAGTGTTCTTAGCTAGGTTTTGTGTCGAGGTACCACCGGTAAATATCGAAAATCGATAATCGAAACATCGGGTTATAGAAGGAGTGGTCCGATTTAAATCAAATTTGATACACTCATAGACAAAGACATAAAAAACGATATTCAGAAGTTTTAAAGTTGCAGTTCTTACAATAGTGCAGAAAATTTGATATCGATACCAGGAAATCAAAATTTGATTGACATCCATTCATTTTTCTTTCAGTCTACGGTTTCGCTTTAACTGGAAACAACTATTGCTTTTTAGTCTTTCGTGCCAACGTCCAAAGAGTCTGAGCTCCAGGACTATGGATTAGTTTTAAAGCTTTCATTACACCCGAGCAACGCCGGGCTATACTGCTAGTTAAAAATAAGAAAAGGAGAAAGAGAAAGAAGAATGAAGAGGGAGAAAGAGTAAAATACAAAACAGAAAGAAAATGAAAAGCGAGAAAGAAAAAAGAGGAAGAGAAGGAAAAAGAGAAAAAGAAGTGAAAGAGAAATCATACATTTCAGCTTTATTTATTTTCCTCTCTCTCAGAAAAGGAAAGAATGACAGAGAGAGTAAATCCCAAGAAGGCATATACGCTGACGACACTACTGTTTACTCTCGTCTCGATCAAAAATCTACTGAGGCTGACAAAGCAAACCTCGCTGCCGAGCTTGAAAAGAACCTCCAATCCATGGTGGACTGGGGTAAGAAATGGCTCGTAAATTTTAATGCTTCCAAAACGAAGCTGCTATCTATTAACCATCACAGACATTCGTTCCTACCGCCCACTAGCATAGATCAGGCTAGTCTCCCTGATAGTAAAACACTGCGTCTCCTCGGGTTAACTTTCCCATCAGACCTCAAGTGGAATAACTATAAAGAATCCATAGCTAAATCCGCTGCTCTGTGCAGGGCCAGGAAGTTTTACCCGTCTGAAACAATTTTGCACATATACAAATCTACCATCCGCCCGTGCATTGAATACTGCTGCCATATCTAGTCGGGTGCTCCTGCTATCCACCTAGGTGTCCTTGAAAAAATCAAACGGAGAATCTGTAATATGATCGATCCCGACTTGGCAGCTAGGATCTTTTTGTTTTCGTCTTTTTTCTTTCTCTTTCTTGTTCTTTTTCTTTTTGTTATCTTCTTTTTTTTCTCTTGCTCCTTCGTTTTTTTTCTATCTTTTTCTCTTTCTCTTTTCTTTCTTTCTTTCTTTCTTTCTTTCTTTCTTTCTTTCTTTCTCTCTCACTTTCTCCCTTTCTCTCTTCTTTCTCGTTTGCATACAGTCGCTTTCTCACCGACGCAGTGTGGCTTCCCTGTGTCTCTTCTACAAATACTTTCACGGCTTCTGTTCCGATGAACTTAGCTCACTGGCTCCCCCTATATATGAATTTACTCGAGCAACAACATTAGTAACTAGGTTCCACCCTTTTACTGTGAAACTGATAAATTGTAAACGAAAATTCTACTCCAACAGCTTCTTTTCTCGAACTTCCTGCCTGTGGAATTCCTTTCAGCTTGCTTGCTTCCCCGACAGATACAATCTCGGAGAATTTAAATGTAAAGTCAATAGTCATCTCCTATCTCACTAACCTGCATCCTCTCTCTCTCATGCTCTTTTCTCCGTCCACCCCACTCTCATCAGTATTCTCATCCTTCTCAATACCGTCTTTCTAACACCCTCTTTAACCGGTCACTCTTTCTCATAACGTTCCTCCTATGTAATCCTTTGCACAACAGTGGCAATAAAATACCTTGCTTGGAGCAATATGATTATAAAAAAAAAGAGAAATGTAATAAAGAAAACACAAAGAGAGAGAGAGAGGAGGTAAAGAGAAAAGAAGATAGAGAAAAAGTGTGAAGGAGATGAAGAAGGAAACAAAGAGAGAGAGAGAAAGTGTGTGTGTATGCGTGTGTGTGTGTGTGAGAGAGAGAGGGGGGGGACACCAGAAAGAAATAGATTGAAATAGGAGTAGAAAAGCGAAAAGATATTTGTGTTTAGACATCGGGAAATGAGATATAAAGAAAATTAGTTTTCCCAACTCTTTATCACCACTGGCCATGATCATCAAGAGCCTGGATTTCGAGTGGAACCTGGTTTATCTCATACGTGGCTGTCTTCATTAGTGAAGCGAATCGCCAACTTTGCTCACATCTTTTGTTTGGTCTCCTTAAACGTTCAGAAAGTATCAATAAATGTTAATGCGTTCAATTATTCACTTGAAGTAGGTCAATTCACCACCTATAAATAATAAGAACTTAAAAAAATCTAATAATTTGTCAACGTTATTTTAACAAACAGACTCTCTGTAATAAGGTAAAATAAGGTAAAATTGAAAGAATACTGGCATACCACCAACATTCGCATTTGGCGGCTTTAAAGAGCATGTTAAAATAGAGCTTTTACTTTTAGATCGACTCTAAGTTATATATATATATATATATATATATATATATATATATATATATACTAGCAGTATAGCCCGGCGTTGCCCGAGTGTAATGAAATCTTTAAAACTAATCCATGGTCCCTGGAGTTCAGACTCTTTGGACATTGGCACGAAAGGCTAAAAAGCAATAGTTGTTTCCAGTTAAAGCAAAACCGTAGACTGAAAGAAAAATGAATGGATGGAAGTCTAATTTTGATTTCCTGCTATCGATATCAAAGAAGTTTTTTCGTCGTAAACTGAATTTTGAAAGCTAAATAAGTCCTCTGAGTAAATGGTATCATGGCTGAGACTAAGAACTACAATTATACCTACTTAGAGCCAAACCTGAAGCAAAAACTAAAATAAAAGGACTGAAAAAAACAAAAACAAACATACAGGCAGATAAACAGACATACACAAACATATTGCCTTATATATATATATATATATATATATATATATATATATATATATATATATATATATATTATCGATTTTCTGCGCTATCGTAAGAACTGCAACCTTGAAACTTCTGAATATCGTTTCTTGTGTCTTTGTCTATGAGTGTATCAAATTTGATTAATATCGGACCACTCCTTCTATTTTTTTTTTGTTTAATCATATCACCCCGAGCAAGGCAGTAACACCATTGAAGCGCAGGGGGCTACGTAGGAGTGAAAAGATTGGAAAAGAGAAATCCGGAGACCACATCCTAAACAAGGAACAAGGGATGAGCCTCTTCACCCGTTCAATAGACGTGGGTGGAGTGTGAACCTGGCGATAGTTTAGTCTATCTACTCCAATTGAAAAAAAAAAAAGAAAAGAGTGAAAAGATTGGAAAAGAGAAAGCCGGAAACCACATCTAAACAAGGAACAAGGGATGAGCCTTTTCACCTGTTCAATAGACTTGGGTGGAGTGTAAACCGGGCGATAGTTTAGTCTATCTACTCCAGTTAACCCGATTTTTTCGATTATCGATTTTCGATATTTATCGGAGGTACCTCGACACAAAACCTAGCTAACAACACTCGCAGACGCTTATAGTACAACTGTGTAAATTTTCAAGAAAATCGGTTCAGCCGTTTCGGAGTCTATAGGTAACGGGGACACACACACACACACACACACACAGACAAAGTTCCATTTATAAATAAGTTTAGATAACCTTTTTTCTACTGCAACAAAATACAATTTTTTTCAAAATGTAGCTAAATGTCCTATCTAACTTCGTAAACTGTTTGAAATTTTGTTGAGAACTGAATTAATGGTGAAATCTGCCTAGATTCACTGAATATCGGACTTAAGCATATCTTCAATCCCTGCTGTGGTTGAATGACACGTGTGTGTGTGTGTGTGTGTGTGTGTGTGTGTGTGTGTGTGTGTATGTGTGTGTGCGCGTGTGTATATATGCGTATTTATAATTTGTTCTCTTATTTTTTTATTGTTTTTTTCCGACATCTTCGTCACAAATATAAACAAATATAACTGAACTCCCCTTTAACCTGCAATAAACAAATCGCCCCACTCCCACAATATATGTATATTATTTTATTTTTTTTAACGCCCAAGATTTTAGTTTCCTATGACATTTTTAGTAGATAGACTAAACTATCGCCCGGTTCACACTCCACCCACATCTATTGAACAGGTGAAGAGGATCATCCCTTGTTTCCTGTTTAGGATGTGGTTTCCGGCTTTCTCTTTTCCATTCTTTTTACCCTTACGTAGCCCCCTGCACATCAGTGGCATTATCGCCTTGCTTGGGGTGATATGATTAAAAAAAAAAAAAATTAAATTGTACATTTAATAAATGAAAAAAATGGAACCCAGATTTCAAATTTATAACGACCTTAAATAACGCTAGAATCAAAAATAAAAATAAAAATAAAAATCGAAAAACTGTCAGTTCATAATATGCACTTGATGATTGCGTAGCGCACGAAACTCCACGTCGTGTCTTAAACGCAGAATATATATATATATTCATTTAGATGTAAGTTTGTGATCCTGGGTTTCACGATCTTGGGATCATCAAACAAACTGATTGATTAAAAAAAATATTGGATATATGTAAAGCTGCGTATATTAGTGTATTTTTGTGGAAGTGGGAGGAAAATTTGTCGTCGTGACAAACTCAGACATATACACACACACACAAACATATATATTTATGTGTGTGTGTGTGTGTGTGTGTGTGTGTGTGTGTGTATATATATATATATATATATATACTAATATATATATATATATAGTCATCCGCAGACAGATATGTTTCGCTGTATCACAGTACGTTTAAGTGGTAGGATAACTCTCTAAGAGAGCTCTAGACATATATGCATATAAATACATATAGAGAAAATATAAGAAAAATTAAGACAGACACATTATTTCATGGTGAATAGGAGGTATAGGCCTATTTCAGGTGAACCATCGTCAGCTTCCGTCTTTGTTTTACAAAAGATTTTACATGAATAAAATAAAAACAGAAGCTAATGATGGTTTGCCTGAAATAGGCCTATACTTCTGATTCACCATGAAATAACGCGTCTGTCTTAATTTTTCTTACTTAATGAATTTTGATATTATCATATATGTAAGTGGAATGATATTCACCTATAACTGTTCAAGTTGAAATGATCCTATTTCTGTGCTATTTAAACAAAAGAAAAAAAAAAAAGATAAAAATAAAAGAAAAAAAAGCAGATAACAAATTCCTTGAAAATCCTGATTTCTTAATTAGGAAAAATACATTTGATATTTTTCTTGTATTTTAATACAACAAAAATATTAAATCTATATTTCCTATATAAAAAATAAATACAATTTATCCCCAATGACACTTTTTAATCTATGTATCGTATCCCTTCAAGACATGAGCGATACTGCCTTTTTACAAATTTTCTGTCCTTCATAGATCTTGGTTCTAAGTTAAAAAAACAAAAAACAAAAAAAAACTTTCAAAATATATTAATTATAATTTTAAAAAGTAAATAATATTTATTCTTCAATGAGACTGAAATAGGATCACTTGACTTTCAAAAGGTTACAAGTGAATATCAAATATAAGAAAAATTAAGTCAGACACGTTGAAGACAGATTAAGACAGACACCATGAAATAACGTGTCTGTCTTAATCTTTCTTATACACACACACACACACACACACACACATATATATGTATATGTATATGAAATTTTACTTAATGGATTAACTCCGACATATTTATATACATGTATATGTATATGAAAATTTACTTAATGGATAAGCTCCGACATATTTGTAACTAATTATTTAAACATTATTTTTCATGTATACTTGTATTTAAGTAAATAATCTGTTTTTATAATCAAGAAGTATATTTATCCATATCTACTGACCTAAATAATCGAGAAATCTTGTTAGGAAAAGACGCATATTTTGTAACAAGATTTCGGAATTAATCCATTTCGTAATAGACTTCGTATAATTTCGCTAATAAATTGCCTTTGTTTACTTTTGTTTACATCATGATATGAAAACAGAGCAGATATGAATATTACGAAAAACCTAGAAATTGTGTTTTTTAAAAGCATCATTTCGCGTCTTGTTTGACTGTATGTGGTCGAGTGGTCAAGACACGTCAGATTAATTGAGGGTTGAATGCAGGTTAGAATACTGCTAGAAGGAGCATATCTTACTAACATGGTTATTCAGGCCAGTAGATATAAATAAATATGCTGTTTAATTTTACAAAAAAGAGTATCTACTCAAATATGAATATCAATTAAAATAATGCTTTAACGAATAAATTATATATATATATATATATAAAGTATTAGGACAACAACTATTTTATCTTTTATGAAGCATATTGACAGAAAATAAACAATTTAATTAAAGTAATATTATTTGATTTACTCAACAAAAGCTTTAACAAGAAAAAATACTTGTTACAAAAAAATTTAATCTTTAGTTTGATAATCTTTTGCTTTGAACACAGCCTTCATTCTGTCAGGCATTGACATCACAAGCTTCTTCAATGTATCTAATGGTACCTCCTGCCAAGCAGCTTGTATTTGTTCCCAAAGTGTGTCTTATGAAATAACAATAGACTTATAAATTTTTTTTATCCAAAATATCCCATAGATGTTCAATAGGGTTGAGATCAGAGCTTTGTAGGGGCCAATTCAAATTCCGAAGCCTTCCTTCCTCTTCTTTTTAGTTAAATAATACTTACAAAGGTTTGGCTTTTCACACTGTATTTGAATTTCAGTTAGGCTTTTAGGAAAATCATCCCTGTCCTAATACTTTTGCACACTATCGGTAGTGAGCAAAAGTGTTAGATCAATGGTGATTTTAAACTTTATTTTGATGCTTCATAAAAGATAAAATAGTTCTTGTCCTAATACTTTTGCACAGTACTATATATATATAGTAAAGTAGAATCCTTGAAATTTGGTAAGGTAATTTCTAATAGAGACAACGCCAAAGAGAACTCAATGTTAAAATTTATTGTTAAATTTAACACAGTATTATATATATATATATATATATATATATATATATATATAGGTAGATATGAACAAACAGAGATAGATAGATAGATAGATAGATAGATAGATAGATAGATAGATAGATAAATAGATAGATAGATATGAACAGACAGAGATAGATAGATAGATAGATAGATAGATAGATAGATAGATAGATAGATAGATAGATAGATGTTGATATATAGATCCTATTGGATGCAATGGTGAATCAATTCCCTGAATGTATTTGCATCTCACCCGAACAGGGCTCGACCTAGAATTTCATAAAGAGTCCACGTCTAACCATCTTAAACAATAATATTATTGTTGGTATGTTTGAAAGCAATTCTTGAGCGCACACTTCATTGAAATATTCATGAGTTAAACGGAAGGCATGTTTTCATTATCATAGTTTAGGAATTCGTTAAGCATCTGATTTAACATATGATTCATGGCTACACATCATTTGTAATATTCCATTTTGATTAGTTAAATTTATAATTTACGAATAATACCTCTTAATAAATTATGGCAATTGAATTCATCAATACGCACTTCAGATGCACGTTAATTTTTTTCTGAATAAAACTAGGCGTGCAAACGACAAACTCAGCCATATTTGATGAGCTAGTTTCGTTTATAATCAAAATTCAAAAACAAAATATCTGTGGCTTGGTCTTCTGCTGCCTGCATAATAAAAACGTAAAAAAATAATATAAGGAGTAATTAACAATATAAACTATTTTCTTGTATCTACAATTAACCTTAATGGCAGAGTTGACGTAGACATAGTCAGACATTATCTTTCATTTTTGAAGAAAGCAGCAGTTTTAACGGATGTATTCAAAAATCTTCCTTTGAACGTTTTTTTTTGTAACAATAAAGAGCTGTTAACTTTTTATGGATCCACTCAAAATACATTTCAGAAGTATTTAGAACGTTTCTTCTCAGACATATTTCACTATACTCCATGGAATAAACTAGGGTACCGTTCTCGTCGTCTTCTCTGTTTTTTCTCAAGAAATCAATATATATATATATATATATATATATATATATATATATATATATATATATATATGTATGTATGTATGTATGTATTCTGTGTATATAGGCACCCTGGTACTAGAGAGATTATTCGTCACTTGAAAATGTCACTCATTAAAATTAATAGACAGGAAACGGATGTCGTTTTAATATATATATAATCATCCGCAGACAGATCTGTTTCGCTGTATCACAGCTCGTCAGTACGGTTAGACTCCGATTGCTTTTAACCCAGGATTGAAACCCGACCGAATTGGCTTCAGTCGGCGATTCTACTTCTGGTCTATGGGCGCTCGGTAGAAGAAGGCAGACATTTTAGCGTGTATATTATCGTTACACACGCCCAATAGCCAGAGTGATCTAATTCATTACTGAATGAGCGATGCGTACATGCCAGAGTAGCTACTGTTTTTCAAAGTCTACCATTCTTCCAGAGTGCTCAATCAGGGTGTGAGAGCGCAAATATATATATATATATATATATATATATATATATATATATATATATATATAAACACGCCCAAAAGCTGATTCATTGGTGAATGAACGATGCGTAGATACCAGAGTAGCTACTGTTTTTCAAAGTCTACCATTCTTCCAGGGTGCTCAATCAGGGTGTGAGAGCGTAAATAATGACCAATAAATGTCTGACGAAATCTCTGATATATATGTGTTCGATTTCAGCCATAGAAAATCCTAAAGTTGAAAAAATATATATCGGGAATACGATGAACGTATTTAAAAAGCGCTTTTACAATCACCTCTCATCCTTCAATAACAAAGAAAAACAAAACATGACGTCTCTCTCCAAATACTTTTGGAAATTAAAAGACGAAAATAAAACGCCTAAGGTCAAATGGAAAATCCTCAAACAAGCAAGAACAGCAAAATCTATAAAGGAACCATGTTTTCTTTGCCTTCAAGAAAAATAGAAATCCTTAAATATATAAATAGTAACAAGGTTCTAAATCAGAGGCATGAAACAACAGTAAACTGTAAGCACATTAAAGATCTAACCCTACAATCATGCTAAAAAACACTCGGAATTTGATTAGACATTTTTATTATAAAAGATTCAAAATGCTATAGAAAAAATCGATCTAATAAATTCTTAAAATAAGGTCTAATACCCACAAAAATATCTAAATAAAATTAAAAATTAAATGAAATAAATAGGCTTCCAAACTATGATCTAAGAAAAATTAAAAATTAAAGAAAAAAGATCGATCCCCTAAATTCAAAGTTAAGATTAAATAAACGCCCCTATCCCGCTAAAACAAAAATTCTATAGAAAAGATCAAATTACTAAATTCTAAAGCAAATCTTAATATTCTGAATTAGATTAGAAATATATCCGCTAAAACTTTACTTAAATACAAAAATGTTCCGTACTGAAAAAATCAGAAAAAATGGCCCCCAAACTCAATTCCTATATTCAAAATCAAGATTAAATATACAATTTCAGATTAATTATATTATATATAAAAAAAACCATGCAGAAATACACTAAAAATGCTCCGTACGGGATAGACATCCCACCCCTACCACGTCCATCTAAGAAACCCCAAGGAATATAATCAAGTCACTAGATAAAAAAGAATACATAAAATCCGTCTAGTAACAACAGACACTCATTAATCAAACACTAGCTAACCACACCACTATCCTAAAAATTCTTAAGGTCAACAAACAAGATGGGTTCCCTAATCACAAAAAAACCCGCACACACACGCACAACTGACCAAGTAGTCAACCTTTTATCTAAGCACACCATTCTTCGAAATTCTAACTAAATGATATACCCGAGCAATAAAAACGTACATCCCAACAGCTAAGGTCATTAATCAACCATTTAACTTCGCACTCTATTTCCTTCAAAAGTCTAACGGTCAACACAGAAGACACATTCCCTTTATTATCAATAACTTCAACCAACCTCACACTAACAATGAACCAAATATAGATAGCGAGGATTTCCATTCTTTTTCATTTTTGTTCATTCCTACTGAAGAGACGTTGGGGACCCAATGTCGAAACAACCATATGATTGTAGAGGACACATATAAAAACATTATGTACATGTTCTAAAATATAATTTATAATATATATATATATATATATATATATATATATATATATACTGATGAAATGAAAGTCAAATTAAGAATAGAATCGAGTAAGAAATAAAAATGCGTGTAAATCTGAAAGAACTAAAAAACTAAAACAGTCCTTCTACGAGATATTGCCGCGTCCGTGTGGGGTGAGGGGGTCAGGTATCCGGTGAAGCAGCAGAGAAGAACTTAAAGGAGGGAAGCAGGCCCATTGTCTCAAATGAATGATAATAGGCACAGATCGGACTTGTTTTTATTGCCTTGGTGCTGGTTTTTAGATTTTACTTGTTTGTTATTGTTAGCCAGTCAACAGGAAAAAGTAGACTCGAAATTTGTCTCGTCTGTTACTTTTATTTTGCACGGCTCTTTTTTGGGGGTTTATGAATTTGTCCGAAGTTTCAGTCAGGATTATTTGCGAATTTCTTTTTCATTCTCTCCAAGGTTATTCACCTTTTCACTACTTTGTTCGTTTTCTTCTCTCACTTCCAGTTCAGTGCCTCGAAGTTCTTTCCTATCGTCTTTATTTAGCACACCCAAGAACACGTTCCCCATTATCTATGTCAGTCTGTTCATATCTATCTATCTATCTATGTCAGTCTATTCATATCTATCTATCTATCTATCTATCTATCTATCTATCTATCTATCTTTTTTATTCTTATTTTTTCTATCTATCTATCTATCTATCTATCTATCTATCTATCTATCTATCTATCTATCTATGTTAGTCTATTCATATCTATCTATCTATCTATCTATCTATCTATCTATCTATCTATCTATCACATTTTGGTCATTGTTTATCATTCTATTCATTTGTTTGTCTGTCTATCTCCGGTTGTTCTTTATCTATTAATCTCTCTCTCTCTCTCTCTCTCTGTCTGTCTCTGTCGCCCCCCCCTTTCTCTCTCTCTCTCTATATATATATATATAAGGTTGTTATCTATCTATCTATCTATCTATCTATCTATCTATCTATCTATCTATCTATCTCAGGTTGTTCTTTATGTATCTATATCTATGCGCTTTGTATTTGAATTTGTTGACAGCACTGTATAGTAGCGTCTGTTGGGCACCGTGTGTGAGAAATAGAGCATCATGACACAATTCGCTCATCCGGGAAATTTGGAAACCACATGCGATTCTGCTTATTGTTCACGTCGGTAGTTCCAACATAAAAATTTCAGCCTCGTTGGGTGTCAATCTGAGGGCTGTGCAGGAAATTCGGTTATACTTTTATGTGTGTGTGTGTGTGTGTCTCCGTTACCTATAAACTCCGAAACGGCTGAACCGATTTTCTTGAAAGTTTACACAGTTGTACTATAAGCGTCTGCGAGTGTTCTTAGCTAGGTTTTGTGTCGAGGTACTCCCGATAAATATCGAAATCGATATTACTTTTGCCTGTCTCTTTTCCCTCTATCTTGCCTGTTAGTATAAGATTCTCGAAGCCCTCTTTCCTCACTGCATGTCCCAGGAACTTCAGCTGTCTCTTCCTGATGTTCAGTATTAATTTCCTTTTTGTTTTAATCATTTCCAAGACCTCATCATTGCTCACATTCTCGATCTATGATAGTCGCAGCATCCTTCTGTAGAACCACATTTCAGTTGCGTCAAGTTTTTCCTTCATCTTTGATGGTATTGTCCAGCATTCATTGCCATATTGAAGGACAAACAGCATGTAGCAATCCAGTACTCTTTTCTTTGTTTCTAGCGAAATTGTCCTGTTTCTTAATACTTTACTCAACTTCTGGAATGCTTCCTTCGCCATACCAATTCGCCTTCGGATCTCTGTGTCGCACTTTCCGTCTTATAACGCTTCCCAGGTATATAAGTTTTCGTACTTGCTTGATTCTGGTATCCCCGACCTGTATTTGGCATTTTGGGCTGCCCTTTTTACTGATGACCATGCATTCGATTTTCGTGCAGTTTATTTCTAGTCCTTTCTTGCTATTTTCTTCTGCTACCTTCTGTAGGGGGTCTTGTAGCGGAGTCTAATTGTATGTTGCATGCTCAAGAGTAAGAAATCATAAGAATTTATTTTTTGCTGTTAAAAAGGAAAAAATAAATTGTCTTAAAAATATTGTTTAATATGAAGTCCTATAAAATCAAACTAAAGTAATTATTAAACTGCGAAGTTAGTTTTTTTTTGTCAAACAGTTTGTAAATCTCGACAAAACATGTTAGCGGTAACTTCAACAATATTAAATACTGTGAGAATTTCAAAATGCATCAGCTTGTTGCAAAAGAATTCTAGCTTAGTAAAAAAAAAAGGTGGGGAAGAAACAGAAGTAATAATGATTGCGGAAATGTTTCATGTGCTTGCTTGTCTTGAAGAGAATTAATTTACAAATCACGACATGAAAAAACCGCAACAAATTACACAACACTTATTTCGATTAACCGCGTTACTTAGAACAATTACTTTGCTAAATATAGAAATAGTAAGGATGTGCATTGTGGTGCAGTGGATATCGGCTCGGAACAAGAAATTGAGGAGCCGAGTTCGAATTCCAGTTGAATTCGTTGCATTCACTTACGCGCAAATACCCTTGGGAAAGGTATTAATCCGTCTCTTCCTTCCAGTTATGGGTTAAATAACAGGACAGATTGGGTTCTATAGCCTTGGTCGGCAACCAGTCTAAAGCAGAAAGTAATGTGGGATAATCTTCTGCCCAGTCAGTCATGTCTCTTTCGAGACATGATCGCCCAAGTGTGTATCACGTATGGCACTTAACTTACTGACTGAATATAATATATGAAATCATGATTAAAGCTTCTACTGGGCATAAAGTGGGTGACCATTTTCCTTTTGTTATGAAGTAATAAACTGACCCCACACTTATTTCTACTTAATATTATAATACATCTCTTCCCCCTCTAGCTATGAGTCAAATAACAGAACAGATTGGGTTCTATAGCCTTGGTCGGTAACCAGTCTACCTCAGGAAGCAATGGCAACCTACTGCGGGATAATCTTCTGCCTAGTCAGTCATGTCTGTTTCGAGACATGATCGCCCAAGTGTGTATCACGTATGGCACTTAACTGACTGACTTAGCAACAAGGCAGGTGCGTAATATTAAGAACCCCCACTACTGACCCGAGGGAAGCCAAGTCTGATTGGGGGCACCGGGCTGTTCTCTGTGACTTTCGCTATTATAACAATAACAACATTTTATCTTTTCAATCAGTCAGTTAAGTGCCATACTTGAAAACTGGGCTGAAGATTTTCCCGCAGTAGGTTGCCATTATTTTCTCGAGTAGATTGGTTTCCAACCAAGGCTACAGAATCCAGGCTGTCATGTTATTTAACCAATAGTTGGTGGGAAGAGACAAATTAGTACCTTTTCCCAAGGGTATTTGAGCGTATGTGAATGAAACGAATTCAATTAGAATTCAATAGAACTCAGTTCTCCGATTTCTCGTTCCGAGCTGATATCCACTGCACCACAGTGCACATCTTTTTAAATAATTGTTAAACCAAATTTCACTGTTCAGGCAGAGACGTTAGAAGTATAAAATTGGAGTAGACTTTAGAAGAAACCAGAAACTCAAGTCTAAACAGGAAACACATCACACTCCACCCACGTCTATTGAACAGGTGAAGAGGCTCATCCCTGTTCCCTGCTTTAGATGTGGTTTCCGGCTTTCTCTTTCCAATCTTCTCACTTTGTTGGTTTTTTTTTTCAATTGGAGTAGATAGACTAAACTATCGCCCGGTTCACACTCCACCCACGTCTATTGAACAGGTTATGAGGCTCATCCCTCTTGTCTCTGTTTAGGACGTGGTTTCCGGCTTTCTCTTTCCAACCTTTACACTCTTTTCTTTTTTTTTCAATTGGAGTAGATAGACTAAACTATCGCCCGGTTCACACTCCACCCACGTCTATTGAACAGGTTAAGAGGCTCATCCCTTGTTCCCTGTTTAGGATGTGGTTTCCGGCTTTCTCTTTTCCAATCTTCTCACTTTGTTGGTTTTTTTTTTTCAATTGGAGTAGATAGACTAAACTATCGCCCGGTTCACACTCCACCCACGTCTATTGAACAGGTTAAGAGGCTCATCCCTTGTTCCCTGTTTAGGACGTGGTTTCCGGCTTTCTCTTTCCACCTTTTACACTCTTTTCTTTTTTTTTTCAATTGGAGTAGATAGACTAAACTATCGCCCGGTTCACACTCCACCCACGTCTATTGAACAGGTTAAGAGGCTCATCCCTTTGTTCCCTGTTTAGGATGTGCTCGGCTTCTCTTTTCCAATCTTCTCACTTTGTTGGTTTTTTTTTCAATTGGAGTAGATAGACTAAACTATCGCCCGGTTCACACTCCACCGGTCTATTGAACAGTCAAGAGGCTCATCCCTTGTTCCCTGTTTAGGACGTGGTTTCCGGCTTTCTCTTTTCCAATCTTTACACTCTTTTTCTTTTTTTTCAATTGGAGTAGATAGACTAAACTATCGCCCGGTCTACACTCCACCCACGTCTATTGGAATGGTTAAGAGGCTCATCCCTTGTTCCCCGTTTAGGATGTGGTTTCCGGCTTTCTCTTTTCCAATCTTCTCACTTTGTTGGGTTTTTTTTTCAATTGGAGTAGATAGACTAAACTATCGCCCGGTTCACACTCCACCCACGTCTATTGAACAGGTTAAGAGGCTCATCCCTTGTTCCCTGTTTAGGGATGTGGTTTCCGGCTTCTCTTTTCCAATCTTCTCATTTTGTTGGCTTTTTTCAATTGAGGTAGATAGACTAAACTATCGCCCGGTTCACACTCCACCCATCGTGTCTATTGAACAGGTTAAGAGGCTCATCCTGGTTCCCCGTTTAGGACGTGGTTTCCGGCTCTCTTCTTTTCCAATCTTTACACTCTTTTCTTTTTTTTCAATTGGAGTAGATAGACTAAACTAATGCCCGGTTCACACTCCACCCACGTCTATTGAACAGGGGAAGAGGCTCATCCCTTGTTCCCCTCGTTTAGGATGTGGTTTCCGGCTTTCTTTTCCAATCTTTACACTCTTTTCTTTTTTTTTTCAATTGGAGTAGATAGACTAAACTATCGCCCGGTTCACACTCCACCCACGTCTATTGAACAGGGAAGAGGCTCATCCCTTGTTCCCTGTTTAGGATGTGGTTTCCGGCTTTCTCTTTCCAATCTTTACACTCTTTTCTTTTTTTTCAGTTGGAGTAGATAGACTAAACTATCGTCCGGTTCACACTCCACCCACGTCTATTGAACAGGTTAAGAGGCTCATCCCTTGTTCCCTGTTTAGGATGTGGTTTCCGGCTTTCTCTTTTCCAATCTTTTAACTCTTACGTAGCATCCTGCGCATCAGTGGCATTACCGCCTTGCTCGGAGTGATATGAAAAAAAAGATAAACTTATATGCGCACTTATATACGTTATGAATTGAATAAAGAACAAATGACTATTAAAGGATGAAACATTTTCGTGGAATGTGACGTCATTCTTCCATATCCGTGATTTTGTTTTGTTCATGCTAAGTCTCGAAAAAAAAAAACACGAAAATTCACATTTATTTTCATCCCTGATGTTGAATGTGTTACAATTATTCAACTTTTTAACAAGAAAAATTTCAAGTTGATCTTAAAAAATACTGCAAAACATTGTTGCTTTGTATAAAATGGTTTGATTTATTATGACATGTATCTAATTTGTATTTAGATACATTGTATATACTTTCAAATTTTCTAGCTAAATTCTTCTTCTTCTATGTGCCATGTTCCTTCAGGACGTAGGCGATCATGGCCTTCCATGTCTTCCTATCCCTGGTGGCTCTCAGCACGCTTTCTCTTGTTATCCCACCCAAACCCCGCTCTGCCATCCACCTGCTCAGCCCCTTCAAATATGTTATCCGCTGCTTTCCCCTGTTTCTTTTTCCTTCTATCTAACCTGTAGGTATCAGATTCTCCAAGCCTTTCTTTCTCATCACATGTCCAAAGAACTTCAGCCGTATTTTCCTGATGCTCAGTATTAATTTCCTTTTCGTTTCCATCCTTTCCAAAACCTCGTCATTGCTCACATGCTCGGTCCACCATATCCGCAGCGTCCTTTTGTAGAACCACATTCACTGCCATATTGAAGAATAGACATCACATAGCAATCTAGTACCCTCTTCTTTGTTTCAAGCGAAATTTTCCTGTCTCTTAATCCTCTGCTCAGCTTCTGGAATGCGTCTTTGGTTATTCCAATTTACCTTCGGATCTCTATGTCGCATTTTCCGTCCTCCGTTAGAACACTTCCCAATTATTTAAATTTTTGTACCTGCTTCATTATCGTGTCCCCAACCTGTAATTGGCATTTTGGCCTCCGTTTGCTGATGACCACACATTCGGTTTTCTTGTAGTTTGTAGTCCTTTCTTTCGACATTCTTCATCCACCTTTTTTCAGGAGGTCTTGTAGTTTTCTTTCTGTGTCAGCCATCAGCACTGTATCATCTAACTATATTACATATGATCCATTATTGTGGATAATTTGGTTATGATAAAACTAAGTAAAATAAAATACACAATAAAATGTGTATTTTACATGAAAAATGCGATAAAGTATTTGGTGTGACTGAGGAAAAGGCGTATCATAAAATATGGGAATACGAAACCCTTGCATTGGCCCTGGTTAGCAATAATATAAGTGACGGGTGGCTATAAGATGGCACTATTTAGGTCTAATTTTTTAAAAAAATCCACTGTTGACAATAATTTTCAGTAAAATGATGCACTAAAATAAGTAACCAAGTAATCGTTTTAAGTTCTCTGAATATCGTTGATGTGCGCTGTGGTGCAGTAGATATCGACCCTGAACAACGAATCGGGAAGCCGAGTTCAAATTCCAGTTGTATTCCTTGCATTCACTTATGCACAAATACCCTTGCGAAAGGTATTGATCCGTCTCTTCCCTCCAGTTATGGGTTAAAGAATAGGACAGATTGGGTTCTATAGCCGTGGTCGACAACCAGTCTACCGCAGAAAACAATGTCAACCTACTGCGAGATAATCTTCTGCCAAGTCAGTCATGTCTCTTTTGAGACATGATCGCCCAAACCGTGTATCACGTATAGCAATTAACTGACTGACAGAATTTAATAATTGAAAATATGATTAAGGCTTCTACTGGGCATAAAGTTGGGGATCAGTTTTATATTGTTATGAAGTAATAAACTGATCCCTTACTAATAACTACTTAATGATATAATACATCTCTTCCCACTCTAGCTATGAGTCAAATAACAGGACAGATTGGGTTCTATAGCCTTGGCTGGCAACCAGTCTACTGCAGAAAGCAATGGCAACCTTCTGCACAGTCAATCATGTCTCTTTCGAGATATGATCGCCCAAACGTGTGTCACGTATGGCACTTAACTGACTGACTGAATATAACAGAAACATGATTAAGGCTTCTACTGGGCATAAAGTGGGTGATCAGTTTTCTATTGTCAGGAAGTAATAAACTGATCCCCCAATAATTAGTACTTATTATTAGAATAATATAATTCACCAGTCTGCCACAGAAAGCAATGGCAACCTACTGCGGGATAATCTTCTGCCCAGTCAGTCATGTCTCTTTCGAGACATGATCGCCCATAGCGTGTGTCACGTATGGCACTTAACTGACTGACTGAATATAACAGAAACATGATTAAGGCTTCTACTGGGCATAAAGTGGGTGATCAGTTTTCTATTGTCAGGAAGTAATAAACTGATTCCCCACTAATTACTACTTATTATTAGAATAATATAATTCACCAGTCTGCCGCAGAAAGCAATGGCAACCTACTGTGGGATAATCTTTTGCACAGTCAGTCATGTCTCTTTCGAGACATGATCGCCCATAGCGTGTATCACGTATTGCACTTGGCTGTTAGTGTTAGTGGAATGTCGTTGCTTTGAACAACTCGCTACCGATTTTTTTCATCTAACAACTCTTGCCGGATTGTGGACATCAAGAGTTGGGTTGTCAAAGCCTGAATATTGCTGCGGTCAGTCTTGCTTATAAGTCTGTCCCAGCTTTCGTCTTCTGTTGAGGATCAAAAGAGTTATTCTCGATATTGTGTATCCAACAAATGACAAATTATTAAAAGAAATGAGAATGATTGCTGTTGTAAATGTCAACGTTAATTATCTTTTGAATAACTGTCAAGTTTTTAAAAAAACAGCAGGAATTCAAACGTAACAAAAATAAAGAGTGAGAGAAACAGAGACAGTGACAGACAGACAGACAGACAGACAGACTGTAAGAAAGTAGCAGTTGCGAAATATCGAGTCAAGTTTGTTAACGTTTGCATTTTCGGGAATGATGATTATGTGTGTTAGTGACATAGTGCAATGTTTAATTTTGCAACCTCGTTTTCGAATTGGAATTATGGCCGAGCGGAAGGGCGGAGCAATATAACCATTGTGGGGGGGGGGGGTCGCGTCTTTTCTTAAATTCCAATTGATAGAGAAGATTCTGTGTGTTAGTGACATGGTGCAAAGTTTAGTTTTGCAGCCTCGTTTTCGAATTGAAATTATGGTCGAGCGGAAGGACGGAGAAATATAACCGGTAAAAAGATATAGATATGATTTGAAAAAGGATCTTAGTTGAAAAGCAATATTTATAATATTTCAAAAGTCAGTTGATTATGTCAGTTTTTATGGTTTCTTACAAATAATAATATCAGATTTCAGTATCTCACCCCGATACAAATTCGCATATAGGTACTATGATTCGCTAAAAATGGGCATAACCTGATGAAAAAATACCCCCAAATTAATAAAAATAAAAGTTTATTGTTGAAATCTTTTTTGTAGTGCCATGTGCAAATTAGTCAGTGAGTTAAGTGCCATACGTAATACACGCTTTGGGCGATCATGTCTTGAAAGAGACATGACTGACTGGGCAAAAGATTATCCCGCAGTAGGTTGTCATTGCTTTCTGCGGTAGACTGGTGAATAATATTATTCTATTAATAAGTAGTAATTAGTGGGGGATCAGTTTATTATTTCATGACAATAGAAAACTGATCAGCCACTTTATGCCCAGTAGAAGCCTTAATCATGTTTCTGTTATATTCAGTCAGTCAGTTAAGTGCCATACGTGATACACACTTTGTGCGATCATGTCTTGAAAGAGACATGACTGACTGGGCAGAAGATTATCTCGCAGTAAGTTGCCATTGCTTTCTGCGGTAGACTGGTTGCCGACCAAGGCTATAGAGCCCAATCTGCCCTATTATTTAACCCATAACTGGACTGAAGAGACGGATTAATACCCAAGGGTATTTGTGCGTAAGTGAATGCAAGGAATTCAACTGGAATTCGAACTCGGCTCCGAGCCGAAATCCACCGCGCCACAACGCAAATTATTAGACAAGTATAAATAGAGTTCCACTGGAGAAGTAAAAAAAAAAAGAAAAAAAAAAGAAAAAGAAAACTCGGTTGTCACAAAAAACACGGGAAACTGTGCTATGACTACTACTACGGACAAAGAAATGCAAAACATCAATGTTATTAAGAGGAAAGACCAAATTAATTTTTGATTATTGAATTATATTTTTGATTATTTCTAGAACGTCCGTAAAATTAGTTAAAAACTATATTTTATTTTTCGTTAGTAGTTTAAAGATTAAATTAGAGACATGTCATAATAGATCATTCCATTTTATACAAAGCAACAATGTTCTGCAGTAATTTCTAAGATCTACTTGAAATCTTTCTTTTTAAAAAGTTGAATAATTGTAACACATTCAACATGAATGAAAATAATGGTGAATTTTGTTTTTTCGAGACTTAGCATGAACAAAACAAATTCACGGATTTGGAAGAAAAAGAATGACGTCAAATTCCACGAAAATGTTTCATCCTTTAATAGATTAGCAACTAGATCCCACCCTTTTACAGTGAAACCGATAAAATGCAGCCGTAACTTCTACTCCAACAGTTTCTTTCCTCGCACTTCCCGATTGTGGAATTCTCTTCCAAACGATTGCTTCCCCGACGGCTACAATCTCCAGGAGTCTAAATGTAAGGTCAATAGACACCTCCTAACACACTAACCTGCTCCCATTCTATCAAGCACTCTTCCCATCTGCCCGACACTCATCCTCGCTATCCTTACTCATCTATCACCTTTCTCCTGACATTCCCTATGTCTATCCACTCCTTCTCTTTACCTTCCCCTATGTAGCCCCATGCGCAATAGTGGCAGTGGAATGCCTTGCTTGGGGTGAGATGATTAAAAAAAAAAAAAAAAAAAATTTGTCCTTTATGTAGTAACTCCTTGGAGATTCTGGATTATCAATTTCTTATAAAACAGGGCCTCCAATTACCGAAAATCTACTCCTAAGTTAAAAAAAGACTATAATTACTAAATATAAATAGAGAAGCTTACTACAATTCAATGAAGCCAAAAAATTTTAAAAAGGAATTTTGAATTCTTTTTTTTGTGTCAAAAGGCATGGTTTGTGTTCTGGGGTTAAGGATTGCTTCCTTCTCTTTATAATAACATTAAAATTATTATTTACTGGGCACAAATATTTGCAACAGACTCCCCATTTTTAATTTGAATATTGGGTATTACGCCTATCGAGAAATCTAAATAAAGTAAAATGTTTGAACTAATAAATACGTTGGATTAAAAATAAGTCCATTGACTCATTAAAAATTGCTTAATATATATATGTGTGTGTGTGTTTATATAAGGAATATTAGTTAATTTAAAGTTTAATTAATCTGATTTAAAACTTAATATTACTTCGAGTTTAAAATCTCGCAGAAATACGTCAGTAGCTGTTTATTTAACAAATTGACAAGCTGACAGCTTGACTGACAGATGAAAGTTTATCTAATTTATTTCTACGGTAAACTTGTCTGTAAAGTTTACTTGAAGAATATAACGTGAGTGCCTTTTTATATAATTTTAACTAAACAGTAATTTTGAAAATTTAGAAAAATACTTTCCGAATGTTTTATTGAATTTTAGATACTTTGGCTTAAAATTTACTAAATTGAAGCGCAAATTTTCCTATTTTTAATTACCATTTTCTGTCTCTGATTTTCTTGTCTAAATAACGTTTTTCAGTTCCTATTAAATTTAACTCAAAGTACCAAGTTTGATGTGCGTTGTGTTGCAGTGTATATCGACTCGGAACGATAAATTAGGCAGCCGGGTTCAAATACTAGTTGATTTCCTTTCATTCACTTATGCACAAATTATATACTTTCTCAATAAAAGTTATGTTTTTTTAAATATACAGTTTGTAGAGTCTTCCTTTCTCCTATTATTATTTACCTTTTATGAGGTAAGGATACTTAAACTAACTTAAACCCCAATTTTTCCTGCAAGTATCTATATATATGTATTTATCCCGCACCTAAAATTTAAAAAAAAATTTTTTTAATTTTTTTAATAAATTTTATTTTTAATTTTAATTTAAATCTAGGTTTATAATTAATTAGATTAATTAAATTAAATTTAAATAAATTATATGTCAGCTTTTTTTCCCAAAATAAATTTTTTTCTATATTTTTTTCTAATACTTCATCCCATTTAAAAACGCTAGTTTTGTTAACACGTCCCTAGCGTCTCTACGAAAACGAAATTTTTCTTTTCTTTATTTTTTTCTTCCTTTTTCTTTTTTCTTCACTTCCTTTCCATTTTGTTCAGCCCACTTCCCTGTCAAACACCACTTCTTATTTACTCCCTTTACTCCCCCTACCCCTTTTTAGAGCTAGTCAGTCAGTTAAGTGCCATACGTGAAACACGCCTGGGCGATCATGTCTCGGAAGAGACATGACTGACTGGGCAGAAGATTATCCCGCAGTAGGTTGCCATTGCTTTCTGCGGTAGACTGGTGAATTATATTATTCTATTAATAAGTAGTAATTAGTGGGGGATCAATTTATTACTTCATGACAATAGAAAACCGATCACCCACTTTATGCCCAGTAGAAGCCTTAATCATGTTTCTGTTATATTCAGTCAGTCAGTTAAGTGCCATACGTGATACACGCTTTGGGCGATCATGTCTCGAAAGAGACATGACTGACTGGGCAGAAGATTATCCCGCAGTAGGTTGACATTGCTTTCTACGGTAGACTGGTTGCCGACCAAGGCTATAGAACCCAATCTGTCCTGCTATTTAATCCATAACTGGAAGGAAGAGATGGATTAATACCTTTCCCAAGGGTATTTGCGCGTAAGTGAATACAATGGATTCAACTGGAATTCGAACTCGGCTCCCCGGTTTCTTGTTCCGAGCCGATATCCACTGGACCACAACGCACATTATCGTTCCCACTACCCACACCGCCGTAGCGCACCGCCGATTTTGCCGCTTTTGAGCTAGACAAAGCCAAATTTTTACATTTTTCACTTGCAACTCAATCTAAAAGTAATGTTGTCCAAAATCTAAAAATAGACATTAATTGTTATTAATCCCACCCATCTTGTCTTTTCTGTGACGTAAATGTCTGAACTTCCGCCGGAAATATCTTATTTTATGTTATTTTGAGTTTTGAAAGTTGCCGATGATATGTGAAATCTCTCTTAGGGATTTCATGTAGAAATGATCATACAACAGTTTTGAACTTCGAAATTTATTTTATTTATAATTGGCTTTGTAATTTAAATATTAATTACATTGGGCCCTCCA
>JBBBDQ010000828.1:9195000-9277500 GCA_037127315.1 Ascarosepion bandense
AAATGTTGTTAATGTATTTTTGATACACTTTATATATATATATATATATATATATATATATATATATATATATAAATTCAGTTAAAATTTAGAGAGAAATAGGTATTTTGAACATGTCATTTTAGGACGTGCATTCTCAGCCCCGTTTAAACAAAAAATGAAAAATTCTAAGCCCAGAGGTTTGCTCTAGTAAATGAAGGGTTTGGGGGATATTGGTTTTTATAGGGTTAAGCTAGCGGAATTTTAGTAGTAATTTCTTTTTTGGTAGTGGGAGGTATGTGGCTTGACACTTCGGTTAGTAGTGGGGGAAGTAAATGTTTAGCCAAATTTAAAAAAAACGAATTGGAAGAATAGGATAATTATTGGAATTTATACTTATTTCTATGGCGACACATACTCATGATCGCCCTCTCTTTATTGTGAAGTATATTATGGTATTGAAATTTCAAAATTTTAATTTTTTTTTGTATTCATAGGGTTAAGCTAGCGGAATTTTAGTAGTAATTTCCTCCTTATTTCCCCTCTAAATTTTATCTGAATTTACAGATAAATAAATAAATATCCGCTTTGTAAGTTAAATTGATTTACATTGAGCTTTCTATTGAATCAGTTTAATATTTTAACGATAATGCTAGGATCCTTCTGGATTTTTTAATATTTTAACGATATTACTAGGATCCTTCTGGATTTTTTAATATTGTAACGATATTACTAGGATCCTTCTAGATTTTTAATATTTTAACGATATTACTAGGATCCTTCTGGGTTTTTTAATATTTTAACGATAATACTAGGATCCTTCTTGATTTTTTAATATTTTAACGATAATACTAGGATCCTTATGGATTTTTTAATATTTTAACGATAATACTAGGATCCTTTTGGATTTTTAAATATTTTAACGATAATACTAGGATCCTTCTGGAATTTTTAAATATTTTAACGATAATGCTAGGATCCTTCTGGATTTTTTAATATTTTAACGATAATACTAGGTTCCTTCTGGATTTTTTAATATTTTAACGATAATACTAGGATCCTTTTGGATTTTTAAATATTTTAACGATATTACTAGGATCCTTCTGAATTTTTTAATATTTTAACAATATTACTAGGATCCTCGTGAATTTTTAAATATTTTAACGATATTACTACTAGGATCCTTCTGGATTTTTTAATATTTTAACGATAATGCTAGGATACTTCTGGATTTTTTAATATTTTAACGATATTACAACTAGGATCCTTTTGGATTTTTTAATATTTTAACGATATTTTTTTAAATCATATCACCCCAAGCAAGGCGAAAACGCCACTTATGCGAAGGGGGCTACGTAAGAGTGAAAAGATTAGAAAAGAGAAAAACCGGAAACCACATCCTAAACAGGAAACAAGGGATGAGCCTCTTCACCTGTTCAATAGACGTGGGTGGAGTGTGAACCGGGCGATAGTTTAGTCTATCTACTCCAATTGAAAAAAAAAATAAAAAAAGAGTGAAAAGATTGGAAAAGAGAAAAACCGGAAACCACATCCTAAACAGGAAACAAGGGATGAGCCTCTTCACCTGTTCAATAGACGTGGGTGGAGTGTGAACCGGGCGATAGTTTAGTCTATCTACTCCAATTGAAAAAAAAAAATAAAAAAAGAGTGAAAAGATTGGAAAAGAGAAAAACCGGAAACCACATCCTAAACAGGAAACAAGGGATGAGCCTCTTCACCTGTTCAATAGACGTGGGTGGAGTGTGAACCGGGCGATAGTTTAGTCTATCTACTCCAATTGAAAAAAAATAAATAAAAAAAGAGTGAAAAGATTGGAAAAGAGAAAAACCGGAAACCACATCCTAAACAGGAAACAAGGGATGAGCCTCTTCACCTGTTCAATAGACGTGGGTGGAGTGTGAACCGGGCGATAGTTTAGTCTATCTACTCTAATTGAAAAAAATATATAAATAAAAAAAAGAGTGAAAAGATTAGAAAAGAGAAAAACCGGAAACCACATCCTAAACATTACTAGGATCCTTCTGAATTTTTTAATATTTAAAAGATATTGCTAGGATCCTCGTGAATTTTAAATATTTTAACCATATTACTACTAGGATCCTCCTGAATTTTTTAATATTTTAACGATATTACTAAGATCCTCGTTAATGTTTTAATATTTTAACGATATTACTACTAGGATCCTACTGCGTTTTTTAAAAATATTTTAACGATATTACTAGGATCCTTTCCTGATTTTTAAATATTTTAACGATCTTACTAGGATTTTCGTGAAATTTTAAATATTTTAATGATATTACTACTAGAATACTATTGGATTTTTTAATATTTTAACAATATCACTATGGTCCTTCTGGATTTTTTAATATTTTAATGATATTACGATGGTCCTTCTGGATTTTTAATATTTTAACGATATTACGATGGTCCTTCTGGATTTTTTAATATTTTAACGATATTACGATGGTCCTTCTGGATTTTTTAATATTTTAATGGTATTACTAGGATCCTTCTGGATTATTTGCCAACCTTATTCTGGATTGTTTACCAGTCCTATCCTGGATTTTTACCGCCGCTATATATAAGAGAAAGGAAGAATGATTTATCTTAGACATTTATATATCTATGCAGGTAAGTAGGGGCGTCTTGATGTTGTTAGTTTTTCCTTTTAAAATCTTTCTTTGTTTGTTTCCTGGCTTGATTATGCGCATCCGTTAATGTTTAAAAGTATAAATATCGTAGATATGTTTGTCTGTGTCCGAATCAAAAAGAAAAACCGCAATTTATCCTCGGTCACATGAATCATTGAGCTTCTCGGTTGAAAAAAGGGCGGCATCATCCCGCGTCTAGCCGTATCAAATTCTTGCACGAACCTTTTTGAACGTCGCCTCCCACTCTTATCCCGTACTCATCAATTTTGTTTTTTTGGCTTTTGGTTTGTTGGCATTTCTCGAAAAGCCTTTTGTTTACTCATCTCTCCATTTCGCAGAGGCGTCTTTTTTTTTTGGATTTACCACATTTCTCTTGTGCGTGGTGGTCCAGTGGATATCGGCTCGGAACAAGAAATCGGAGAGCCGAGTTCAAATTCCAGTTGAATTCCTTGCATTCACTTATGCACAAATACCCTTGGGAAAGGGATTAATCCGTCTATTCCTTCCAGTTATGGGTTAAATAACAGGACGGATTGGGTTCTATAGCCTTGGTCGGCAACCAGTCTACCGCAGAAAGCAATGGCAACCTACTGCGGGATAATCTTCTGCCCAGTCAGTCATGTCTCTTTTGAGACATGATCGCCCAAGCGTGTATCGCGCATGGCACTTAACTGACTGACTGAATATAAAAGTTGGAAATATGATTAAGGCTTCTACTGGGCATAAAGTTGGGGATCAGTTTTATATTGTTATGAAGTAATAAATTGATCCCCCATTAATTACTACTTAATTATATAATACATCTCTTCCCACTCTAGCTATGAGTCAAATAACAGGACAGATTGGGTTCTATAGCCTTGGTCGGCAACCAGTTTACCGCAGTAAGCAATGGCAACCTACTGCGGGATAATCTTCTGCCCAGTCAGTCATGTCTCTTTTGAGACATGATCGCCCAAGCGTGTATCGCGCATGGCACTTAACTGACTGACTGAATATAAAAGTTGGAAATATGATTAAGGCTTCTACTGGGCATAAAGTTGGGGATCAGTTTTATATTGTTATGAAGTAATAAACTGATCCCCCATTAATTACTACTTAATGATATTATACATCTCTTCCCACTCTAGCTATGAGTCAAATAACAGGACAGATTGGGTTCTATAGCCTTGGTCGGCCATCAGTTTACCGCAGTAAGCAATGGCAACCTACTGCGGGATAATCTTCTGCCCAGTCAGTCATGTCTCTTTTGAGACATGATCGCCCAAGCGTGTATCGCGCATGGCACTTAACTGACTGACTGAATATAAAAGTTGGAAATATGATTAAGGCTTCTACTGGGCATAAAGTTGGGGATCAGTTTTATATTGTTATGAAGTAATAAACTGATCCCCCATTAATTACTACTTAATGATATTATACATCTCTTCCCACTCTAGCTATGAGTCAAATAACAGGACTGATTGGCCATCAGTTTACCGCAGTAAGCAATGGCAACCTACTGCGGGTAAATCTTCTGCCCAGTCAGTCATGTCTCTTTCGAGACATGATCGGCCAAGCGTGTTTCACGTATGGCACTTAACTGACTGACATTGCTCTTTCTAAATATAAAGAAAATAATTTTATCGTTGGCTATTAGAGAGTTTACAGGTATTAACTTCTTACTGGAAATCCATACTCTTGGAGCTTACGCATTTTAATTGGCTTTCTTTGACATTTTTTTTAATGAAGATCCATACCCAGAAATCTTATAAGTTTCTTCTTTTTCCGGTTCTTTCTTAATGGAGATCTACAGCTTAGGATATTACAGATTTTACTTGCATTTTCTTACTGCATGTGATTCCTTGATCTTAAAGATTTTACTTGGCTTTTCCATCTGACAATTTTTCATATAGGCTCACACACATAACACATCACTCAATAAGTCCCGAGCTTAACTAATAAAACAACAACTTTTAGACAAAATTCGGCTTTATTTATCAACATAGTCTCCTTCTAGGGTGATGCACCGATTCCAATGCTTCTCTTATAATTTGATGCCTTTTTGTAGAACGATTTGTCTTTGGCTTCAAAACGCGCCTCAGTTTCCGATATCACTTCTTCATTGAAGCCAAATCTCTTTCCCTGGAGCATTCTTTTGAGGTCTGCAAACAGCCAGTAGTTGCTGGGGGCTAGAACTAGAGAATGTGGAAGCAATTCATGTAGTTTTGCTATCGTTGCGATCGACTTGTGACACGGTGCTATATTTTGGTGAAAGTTCACTTTTTTCTTCTTCATTTGTGGCTGTTTTTTGGTGATTTCTTCCTTCAAACGCCCCAATAATGCTACATAATATTCGCTATTGATGATTCTTCCTTTCTCACGGTAATCGATGAACAAAATACTTTGCGCACCCCAAAATACGGAGGCCAAAACCTTGCCTGCTGATGTTTGTGTCTTTGGTCGCTTTGGACGGCTTTCACCTGCTGCTGTCTACTCATCTGACTGCCGATTTGACTCTGGAGTGATGTGGTGGATCCATGTTTCATCTATTGTCACATGTTTACGCAAAACTCCTTGTTGCGTTGAAACAGTTGTAAACAACGCTCTGAATCGTCAACGCGTTCTTATTTTTGATCGATTATGTGCAAACGCGACACCCACTTTGAACACAGCTTTGTCATTGACAAATGTTCATGTAATACACTGCCTTCTGATATATTCACTTCCTCTTCTATCTCACTCAACTTTAATATACAATCGGCAAAAATGAGTTTGTGGATATTTTTGGTGTTTTCTGGGACAGCTGCCCAATTTGGACGACCTGAGCGTTCAGCATTATTTGTGTCTGTACGACCGCGTTTAAAGTCAGCATACCAACTCTTAACCGTTGTTTACGACGGATTCCGAATAACACTTATCAAGTCATTGCTTTGCTTGAACAGTATTTTCCACCTCAGAAAACAATGCGTTATCAACAACCGAAATTCAGATTTTTCTATTGTTTTGAAAATTACCAGAAGTAGGTTCACTTAAATAACTGCAATTGGTAAACTAATAAACCGATTAGGCCCAAATTTTTTCACGTGCCATTTGAAGGTTAGTGCTTCATAAAAATCATATGAATGTTTTTTTATTAGTGACGCCATCTATATATCAAGTCCGGGACTAATTGAGTTATGTGTTTTATAAGTACCTGTAAAGCACCCCCACACTCACGCAAAGGCGCACATGTGTATAGGTACCTCCAAAGCATACACAAATTCACACGCACACAAACGCTCACATAGACACACACATATGCATACACTACCGGCTATAATTATTAGTCAACTCCAGTTTTTTTAAAAGAAATGATGTATTTCATACTATTTTTAAGTGGATAATTCTAAATGAAAACAGAATGGTTCTTTTGTTATTATTACTTTGCAAAATTTTACAAGGCTTGAAAGCAAAGATGAACCCGTCCGAATCACCCTAAATTTTGCGTCTTTGTGTGTCTGTGAGTGTGTGTGATTTGGAAGTAGATGTATGTGCCTTTGTGCACCTTTATGTGTGAGTGTGTGTGCTTTGAAAGTACCTACACTACCGGCCATAATTATTAGGCCACCCCAGTGTTTGGAAAAATGATGTATTTCATACTATTCCTTAGTATTTATTGCCAAGTGGATAATTGTAAATGAAAATAGAATGATTCTTTTGTTAATACTACACCAGAACATGTGCATCAAATGAATTCATAAATATTTAATAATTACCTATACTGCAGTTTGATCAATGAAAGAACGAAGAAAATGTAGGGTGATTCGGACGAGTTCATCTTTGCTTCTTTGCCTTGTAAGATTTTGCAAAGTAACAATATCAAAAGGACCATTCTATTTTCATTTGGCAATAAATACGTAAATAGTATGAAATATATCATTTCTTTCTAAAAAACTTGGGTGGCCTAATAATTATGGCCGGTAGTGTATATACAGGATGTCCAAAAAATGTATACACCTTGACTGTCATTGTTGTATTCAGTGACTGAATCTGCAAAATAAACACAAACAGGTTAATTATTAGCTATTTAAAATTATTTCAAATGTAGTCTAAATGAAGTGAAAAAAAAACAATAAAATGATACTTGTGAATATTTTTATATTTTAGAAATAATAAACACCAAGTTTACAATTATTTAAATTATGTATACATTTTTGGGACACCCTGTAGTATTTTTTTATGTGGCCTCATTCTCAATAGCCGCTATAATAGACCATTTCAAACATCCACTTCCCAAAGAATACCAGGATGCATTACTTGAACAAAAATAACAAAATATAAAATTTTAAACAGTTTATCTACTGAAATCATTTTAAAACACCTAATTATTACCAATAATAACAAGCCATATAAACCCCCCCCCCTATATAAAAATAATACAGTCTATGAATTCTCATACACCCTGGTGGATTGCATATTCAACACTAATAATCAAAAAACATTAAATACTTATATTAGGCACACAAGCACCATTAGCTCTCAGTTTAACCTGCCATATATTGAAACTCAGCGCAATCCGTGCACACATCAACCAGCACATTTGAAAAGATCAAACAACTATCAGCACAAAAGAAATGCTAGTAGATAACACCAAAATACTTTACACCATCCAATGCAAAGAAAGACTCAAAACTCTATAAGCTATTATTATACAAAAAATAAACACCCTACAATTAATAAAATATTTTCATCACAAAGAAAAGGTATCTTGAAGTGCATATGACATAATTAATGTGCACAGATATTTTTTCTGTATTATCATAAAGTAAAAATAAAAATTTAAATGAATATATAAATACAGGATGTCCCAAAAAATGTATACACATTGGCTGTCATTATTTTGTTCAGGGATTGAATTTGCAAAATAAACACAAACAGTGGCTATTTACAATTATTTCAAATATAGTTAAAATGAGTGAAAAAAAAAACAAACAATAAAATGATACTTGTAAATATTTTTATATTTTAGAAATAATAAACACCAAGTTTACAATTATTTAAAATGTGTATACATTTTTTTCGGACACCCTGTATAGTGAGACAGACATTATAACGCAAACAATCTCATTTTGAAAGAAGGACAGGAATAGAAAAACATATGCATCAAATGAATTTGTAAATGTTTAATAATTACCTATATTGCAGTTTGATCAATGAAAGAACGAAGAAAATTTAGGGTGATTCGGACGAGTTCATCTTTGCTTCCTTGCCTTGTAAAATTTTGTAAATTAATAATAACAAAAGACCTATTCAATTTTCATTTACAATTATCCACTTGGCAATAAATACTAGCTTAGGAAAGAAAAAAAAGTTAAGAATATGCACTTCTTCTTCTTCTTCTTCTTCTTCTTCTTCTTCTTCTTCTTCTTCTTCTTCTTCTTCTTCTTCTATGTGCCCTGTCCCTTCAGGACGTAGGCGATCATGGATCTCCACGTCTCCCTATCCCTTGTGGCTCTTAGTATGTTTGTTCCTGTTGCTCCTGGCAACCCCCGTTCCGTCATCCACCTGATCAGACCCTGCAAATATGTTATCCGCTGCCTTCCTCTGTCTCTCCTCCCTTCTATCTGTCCAGTCAGTATCAGGTTCTCCAGGCTCTCCTTCCTCATTGCATGTCCCAGGAACTTCAGTTGTCTCTTCCTGATGCTCAGCATCAATTTCCTTTTTGTTGCCATTCTTTCTAACACTTCGTCGTTGCTTGTATGCTCAGTCCACGATATCCGTAGCATCCTTCTGTAGAACCACATTTCGGCCGCTTCCAGTTTTGTCCTCATTTTCGATGATATTGTCCAGCATTCACAGCCGTATTGAAGAACAGACATCACGTAGCAGTCTAGCACTCTTTCCTTCGTTTCTATTGAGATTTTCCTGTGTGTTAGTATTTTGCTCATCTTCTGGAACGCGTCCTTTGCCATGCCAATTCGCCTTCGGATCTCCGTGTCGCACTTTCCATCTCCTGTTAGAACATTTCATAGGTACTTAAATTCTTGGACTTGTTTGATTCTGTTATCCCCCACCTGTATTTGGCATTTTGGGTTGTATCTTTTGCTGATGACCATGCACTCAGTTTTCTTAAAGTTTATTTGTAGTCCCTTCTTGTCACTCTCCACTGCTACTTTCTGTATGAGGTCTTGTAGTTTCCTTTCCGTGTCCGCAATCAGCACTGTATCATCCGCATATCTTATGTTGTTCAGGTTGTGGCCTCCAATAACAAATCCTGGTGTGTCATCTAGCGTCCTCAAAATATTCTCGCTGTATAGGTTGAACAAATCCAGTGAAAAGACACATCCTTGTCTTACGCCTTTTTCTATCTTTGTGTATCTACTGAGGTCGTTACCTGTCCGTATGCAGGCCGTTTGCTGCCAGTAGAGATTCTTGATTATTCTTATGTCTTTGCCGAAAATGTCGAGGTTGCCTAGCATTTCCATCAATTCTTTGTGTCGTATTTTGTCGAATGATTTCGCGTAATCAATGAAGCATAGGTACAAGTCTTTCTTCATTTGTAATGCCCTTTCAGAGAGCATCCTAATCATGAATATGGCGTTCCTTGTTCCAGTGTCCTTGACGAACCCGCACTGTTCCTGCCCTATCTCTGGCCTGATTCTGCTTCTCGCTCTATTCATCAGGATTCTGACAATCAGTTTTGTAATGTGACTCATTAAGCTAATAGTTCTGTGTAGTTCGCACTCGTTTGCACCGGTTTCTTCGGCAGCGCTATAAATATCGACTTGCATAGGTCTTCTGGTATTATTCCGCTGTTATAAATTTCGTTTATTATGTCGGTAATCTTTTCTATGCCATATTCTTCTAAGGCTGTCAGCAGCTCTATTACTATGCCATCTGGACCAGATGCTTTGTTTCTGTTCATTTTGGCCATTGCAGCTTCCACTTCGGATTTTAGTACTACTGGTCCTAATTCTTAGGCCACCCCAGTGTTTTAAAATATTATGTATTTCATACTATTTTTTAGTATTTATTGCCAAGTGAATAATTGTAAATGAAAATAGAATGGTTGCTTTGTTAATACTGCACAATAACATGTGTATAAAATGAATTTATAATTATTTAATAATTACCTATATTGCAGTTTGATCAATGAAAGAACGAAGAAAATTTAGGGTGATTCGGACGAGTTCATCTTTGCTTCCTTGCCTTGTAAATTTTTGTAAATTAATAATAACAAAAGACCTATTCAATTTTCATTTACAATTATCCACTTGGTTTCCTTGCCTTGTCAAATTTTGCAAAGTAACAATATCAAAAGGACCATTCTATTTTCATTTGGCAATAAATACTTAAAATAGAATGAAATATATTATTTCTTTCTAAAAGAAAAACTTGGGTTGCCTAATAATTATGGTCGGTAGTGTATATACAGGATGTTCCAAAAAAATGTATCCACCTTGCCTGTCATTATTGTGTCTAGGGACTGAATCTGTAAAATAAACACAAACAGTATAATTATTGGCTATTTATAATTATTTCAAATATAGTCAAAATGAAGTGAAAAAAACAATAAAATGATAATTGTAAATATTTTTATATTTTAGAAATAATAAACACCAAGTTTACAATTATTTAAAATGTGTATACATTTTTTTCGGACACCCTGTATAGTGAGACAGACATTATAACGCAAACAATCTCGTTTTGAAAGAAGGACAGGAATAGAAAAAAGTGGATATTACTTAAATATTAAATCGTAAGCATAATTTCATCACCCTTACTTTCACAGACAAGAGTTTCGGGTACATTACCGATTCCGCTGGTCACAGCATTTTTGTTACAGCCATTACATGTCACCACCGGCACCATATAATGTTTTTGAATTCAGGGTTGTCTATATTTCCGAATGGATGCCAACCAAGGCTAAATAGTTCACGTTGACCTGATATTTAATTGATAGCTGGGTGAAGAAGGGGTGGATTCATAGATTTCTTAAGGTTATTTGACCGAAAGTGAACGCAAGCTCAACGGAATTTGAACTCGGCGCGCCAATTCCATTTTTCCCGCCAATAACCACACACACACACACACACACACACACACACACACACACACACACACACACTCTCTCCCTCTCTCTCTTTCTATTTTTCACTCTCTCTCTCTCTATCTATCTATCGATCTATCTATCTCTTATAATTTTGTTCGCAGTTTAATGGGGAAAGAACTGTTAACAATCGGTCCATCTAAAACCAAGGTAGTAGCGTTTCATCACCACAGAGCAAAGGCTGGGTTTTCGTCAGTACACTCTATAAAACCCCTTGCTTGAAACATCCATTACTTTAGATGCAAAATATGGTTGCTTCCCTATCTAAAAAATTACCTTTCATGCTCTTTCTGTACAAGACCAGATAAAAAAAATGGACTATTTCTGCTAACTTTGCCCAGTTCTCAAACTTCCACCCGTACCAGGGTTAAAAAGCATTAGCACGGACTTGTGGGTGATGAATTGTTTTCCACCCTGCAGATGAAACATTTTTAACATCTGGCTACTTATTTGTTGTTTTCATGGCAGATGTTCAAGCAGATTACAATCCATGGTTCCTCCAGCCCAAAGTTTCTCAGCCAGAATTTGTACGACACCTGAATTCCTTTCTTATTTCATACAGGCGTCCCCAAGAATTTCTTCTCGGCTCTACCCTTTTAAAACCTTTTCTACCTGCAATCAGGATGGCTGATGCTAAACTCCAGGAAAGCAACACTCTACGCCTTCTTGACCTCACGTTTTCCACTGACATAAAGTGAAGCGAATCAATTGCTATACTAACGGCCATAATTATTAGGTCACCCCAGTTTAAAAAAAAATGTATTTCATACTATTTTTAGTATTTATAGTCAAGTGGATAATTCTAAATGAAAATAGAATTGTTCTTTTATTATTATTACTTTGCAGAATTTGTAGATTTGCTATATATATATATACACTACTGGGCATAATTATGAGGTCACCCCAGTTTTAAAAAAAAATGCTGTATTTCATACTATTTTAGTATTTATTGACAAGTGGATAATTCTAAATGAAAATAGAACGGTTTTTTTTGTTATTATTACTTTGCAAAATTTTACAAGACAAATAGCGATAATTTACCCATCGCAGCCTGTAGATTCGCTATATATATATATATATATATAATAATAATAATAATATTAACTAGAGTAATAACAATACCAATATTAACCGAACTAACTCTGCCGAAAACTAGTATTAATTAAGGTATAATTTAAATTGTCTTGTACAACCCACCGAGAACGAACTCGGAGGGAAAAGAAGGGGAAGTAAAAAGGGAAACAAACGAAGTACATGAACAAAAAGTCAAGCACTTGTAAGAAAGAAAAAAGCCGTAAGACGAAAACCCTAACATTAAAGCGCTCAATACGAAAGCCGTAGGACGAAAAAGTAGTAGGTTGTTGGCTCTTGTTTAGATTTTCTGTTTATATATATATACACACTACGGGCCATAATTTAAAAAAAATTATGTATTTCATACGATCTTTAGTATTTATTGGCAAGTGGATAATTCTAAATGAAAATAGAATGGTTCTTTTGTTATTATTACTTTGCAAAAGTTTACAAGGCAAATAGCGACAATTTACCAATCGCACCCTCTAGATTGTCACCCCAGTTAAAAAAAATGTATTTCATACTATTTTAGTATTTATTGCCAAGTGGATAATTCTAAATGAAAATAGAATGGTTCTTTTGTTATTATTACATTGCAAAATTTTACAAAGCAGCCAGGAAGCCTTTTCTTCAGCCAGCCAATAAGAAGAAGAGACGAGCATGGAGAACAGAATACAAAATCTGGTCATCAGAACAGTTCATTTAATGCACATGTTATGGTGCAGCATTAACAAAAGAACCATTCTATTTTCATTTAGAATTATCCACTTGTCAATAAATACTAAAAATAGTATGAAATACATTTTTTTTAACTGGGGTGAAAATCTAGAGGGTGCGATGTGTAAATTGTCGCTATTTATCTTGTAAAATTTTGCAAAGTAATAATAACAAAAGAACCATTCTATTTTCATTTAGAATTATCCACTTGGCAATAAATACTAAAAATAATATGAAATACATATTTTTGTTCAAACTGGGGGACTTAATAATTATGAGCTTCAGCAAATAGATAGCGGAGCAGGATTTAGAAAAAATAATAAAAAGCCAAAATTATTAGAAGCTACAAAAGACATAATATTGTGGAGAACTATGATCGCCAACGTCCTGAAGGGGCATGACACATAGAAGAAGGAAAAGAATGAGGTTGAGCGAATAGATAGTACTACAGGGTTTAGGAGAGATAACAAAAGGACAAAATTTATTAAGAACTCAAAAGAACTAGAAATTGTGAAAAACTGAGAACCACCCACATTCCGAAGGGACACGGCGTATTAAGAAGGACAAGTAGATGAACAAAAAATATTCGATTTACCTTGTTAGTTAGTATGAAGACGTAATAACTTAATGATGAGCAGTTAAATCTGTAAGCAGGCCCTGGAATAAACCTTCGCTGTAGAGCCAACCAATTTTAGGGGAAGCTCATAGAAACTTCGCTTCGTGTTAAAGAGCGATAGAAATAACGTATTAGGAACCCTAACACATTCTGGAAGTTTATTGGCAACACACGTTTTTCTTTAGTTGTCCGAAATCTATATACATGTAAGATGGTTGTAAAATGGTTCAGACACACCCAACAAAGATCAAACAGAAAGTTACTGGGAGTGACTTTAAACGTCGATGTCAATTTAAAGGAACGTCGATCTAGAACGGCTTAAAAACAAAAAAATAAAGTCTTGAGTCCAGACCTGTCAAAAGATGTTGTAGTCACAGAATATGATATAAGCCCTAAGTAAATTGTTACGCCCTCTGGCGGTTTTTCGGGACAAAAAAGTATGTTATATCGCTATAATAGCATCAAGGCCTTATCATGTATAGCCCCAAACGAGTAAGTTACATAAAATTTGATGTTATTGTTTTGGGTCAAGGTAAGTGTAACGTAGATACCATTAGTTAATTATCAGATCCAATATCTGTATTTCTTTTGCATCATAGATAGAAATGAGGAGCATTTCAAACGTTTTCAAACCTTTTTTAGCAGTGGCAGTTATAACAGCTCCAGGTAATTGGAATTTTTGTATATCATTGCTACACATCTGTTATTATAGCGGAACCCGTGGAATTTCCACGGAAGGATAATTATGATTTCCTGGGAAAATTTTACTTTGTCATACTCCAAATGATAGTAACGTCTTCAAACATAAAGCTATTGGTGTATAAAATAATAATAATACAGAGTGCAATTTTATTAAAATATCTATAAAAGTAATGTCCATAGAAGCTACTTTACTGTAATCTTATATTAAAACTAGCAGTATAGCCTGGCGTTGCTCGGGTGTAATAAAAGCTTTAAAACTAATCCATGGTCCTGGAGCTCAGACTCAGCCTAAAGAATATTTGTGTGAAGTTTGGTGAGAATCGGATAAAAATTGTGGATGTGTATAAAGGACATACACACAGATAAACAGACACACACACACAAACATCTTGCTTTTTTATATATATATTATCGATTTTCTGCACTATTGTAAGAACTGCAACCTTGAAACTTCTTAATATCATTTCTTATGCCTTTGTCTATGAGTGTATCAAATTTGATTAAAATCGGACCACTCCTTCGATAACCCGATTTTTTCGATTATCGATTTTCGATATTTATCGGGGGTACCTCGACACAAAACTTAGCTAAGAACACTCGCAGACGCTTATAGTACAACTGTGTAAATTTTCAAAAAAATTGGTTCAGCCGTTTCGGAGTCTATAGGTAACGGACACAGACACACACAGACACATACACACAAAGTTCTATTAATAAATAAGTTTAGAATAAACGACGTACGCACAGACCATAACCAAAATACTGTACGTTATTTTGTGAGAGATTTTGAAAGAGAAACGATTTTTATTAAACTTTTCAATTTTAGATAGGCAATATAATCATCAATTCTTAACTAAAAAGTCTACGTGCAATCAATTCTTTAAAGATTTTAAAAATAATTTAAAAACTTTATATATTATTAAATAATTTAATAATAATGAAAACAATGAAAACATTTCTTTTAAAATTTTATTAATAATCGAAAAAAGTTTTTTTCTTCAGAGTACAATGTATAGTTATTATAATTTATTCCGGCAATTAAAAGTTTATCAAATTAAATTATATAAAAGTTTTATTGAATTTTTTATTTTACTCTTCGCAAAAGATTTTCAGATAATGATTACGAACTTAAGAAAAAAGATAATTTATACTCCCAAATGTTTTGCTTTTATTACTGAAGAATCATGGCTTCTGTGTCTATTGTAAACAGAAAAGACCAACTGAATAATGGCCTAGGGTGTAAAGGCCAGAAATTTCGTTATTAGGTCGCGGGATACAACAAACCTACCTATTTTCAAACATAAAGGTATTGGATGATAAAATAATGATAACACAGAGTCCAATTTTATTAAAATATTTATAAAAGTAATGTCCAGAGAAACCATTTTACTGTAATCTTATATTAAGCGGCGTATGCACAGACTATGAACAAAATACTGTACGCTATTTTGTGAAAGATTTTAAAAGAGAAAATGTTTGTTTTATTACTGAAAAATCATGGCTCCTGTGTCCATTGTAAACAGAAAAGACCAACTGAATAATGGCCTAGAGTGTAAAGGCCAGAAAGTTCGTTATTAGGTCGGGGGATACAACAAACCTACCTATTTTGACTATATTGTACAGTACATACACATATACACACACAATTACTGCTACAATTACCAGCTTAAGCTGCTACTGATGCAGTAACGCTATAGGCTCTCTCCTCCTACTCTCTCACTCTTTACTACCCTTCCATTGACAATGGTGAGAGAAAGGCTGAGGAGATATAGAGGGGAATGAAAAGCTTGTGTAGAGAGTAAGTGGCGTAACGGACGGAGGAACTAACCAAGTAACTAAGGAAGCAACAAGCAAAATTATTATATCATGGGTTTATCAGCCAGCCATAATTTACTGGCTATTTCATGTTAGGAAAAATAATACATTTTCGCCTTCTAGTAGCACCGATACTAATATCATCATTAGCGTAGCCATTGATACACTAACACCGAATGCGAATATACGTAGAAAGACGAGATACACGACTGTAACAAACAAAACATTTAATAAGGCAAACAGATTACATAAACATATTAAAAGGATTTACATATGTCCCAAAACAAATGATTGTTTGTGCAGTATAAAAGAACGAGGGTGTTTACAGAACGAGAACAAAGAAATAACACACCAACCTCCTTAGGGCCTTTGACCCTCCGTGGATAAGTGAACAGAAAATATTTGTTCTCCAAGCTAGGCTGTGCACATGCAGACCAGTTTCCACGGGTGTGGATGTCCTGGTGCCCAGGAAGGTAAAGAGGCTGATCCTCGAAAGAACGGAATCGAAGAAGGAAAAAAAGGGACAGAAGAATTCTCTTTTCTAAGGGGCTAAACATCCATAATCTCATCCCAAGGGAAACAACTGTCAGTCAGTCAGTTAAGTGCCATACGTGAAACACGCTTGGGCGATCATGTCTCGAAAGAGACATGACTGACTGGGCAGAAGATTATTCCGCAGTAGGTTGCCATTGCTTTCTACGGTAGACTGGTTGCCAGCCAAGGCTATAGAACCCAATCTGTCCTGTTATTTGATTCGTAGCTAGAGTGGGAAGTGATGTATTATATCATTAAGTAGAAATTAGTGGGGGATCAGTTTATTACTTCATAATAATATAAAACTGATTCCTCATTTTATGCCCAAGAGAATCCTCAATCATGTTTTCAACTATTATATTCAGTCAGTCAGTTAAGTGCCATACGTGATACACGCTTGGGCGATCATGTATTGAAAGAGACATGACTGACTGGGCAGAAGATTATCCCACAGTAGGTTGCCATTACTTTCTGCGGTGTACTGGTTGCCAGCCAAGGCTATAGAACCCAATCTTTCCTGTTATTTAACCCATAACTGGAAGGAAGAGACTGATTAATACCTTGAATGTGAATGCAAGTGAATGCAATGAATTCAACTGGAATTCGAACTCGGCTCCCCGATTTCTCGTTCCGAGCCGATATCCACTGCACCACAACGCACATAAGCTGACCTGAGAAGAAGACAGCTGTAGCAGCCCTTTGAACCCTAACCCTACTAAACACTGCTTGTCACAGGCAACAAGTTTGTAGAACGTAGTCACGATGTGAAGACAATTTGGAAACTTGATATCCAATAAAGTTTCTTGTCGACAGAAACGGAAATCAAAACAGTTTCTCACTCCTCTGCAGCCAATAACTTGCTCGCTGTGATATTTGGTTGTTCCACAATCCGGGGAACCATATATATCTGCTGTTTGAAGTGAGGAGATTGTCAAAGTATTCATTGGCAAATAGGAGGCGTACCGATATTAGATAACAACTTAATATTCTTTTCTTTGTTTTTTTTTTGTTTTAATCATATCACCCCAAGCAAGGCGATAACGCCACTGATGCGCAGGGGGCTACGTAAGGGTAAAAAGAATGGAAAATGAGAAAGCCGGAAACCACATCCTAAACAGGGAACAAGGGATGAGCCTCTTCACCTATTCAATAGATGTGGGTGGAGTGTAAACCGGGCGATAGTTTAGTTTATCTACTCCAATTGAAAAAAAATAACGAAGTTTTTCTTTTGTTTAATACTTTTCATAGCTTATTTGAAGGTATCCTCGATTATTAATTCAGTTATTTTTATTTCTTAAATGTATTAAATATATTTGTTCGTAAACTAAATCGATTTCTATTGATGTTAGGGTCGAGACTTCTACACGTTTTTATTCTCGAATTAGTAAACTTCAAAGTAAAAAAGTCAGCTTCCAATTAAAAAAAGGCAACTTCAGATTAAAAAAGCCCATCTTTGAATTAAAAAAAGCTCAAATTCAAATTAAAAAAGCTCAACTTATAATTAAAAAGGACAACTTTAGATTAAAAAAGCTCAACTTAAAATTAAAAATGCTCAACTTATAATTAAAAAGGACAACTTAAAATTAAAAAGCTCAACTTTAAATTAAAAAAAGACAACTTCAGATTAAAAAAGCTGAACTTCAAATTAAAAAGCTCATCTGCAAATTAAAACAGTCATCTTAAAATTAAAAAGCTCAACTTCAAATTAAAAAAGCACAAATTCAAATTAAAAAAATTTAATTTCAAATTAAAACGATCAACTTCAAATAAAAAAATTCAACTTTAAATTACGCTGAATTTAAAATCAACATAAGTTCAATTTGAAAGCAAAACATTATTAGTAGGCAAAGATACAGTATTGGAATATAAACGAATGTTTTTCAACCTATTTTTATCTCATACTGCACCTGAACCTACAGTTAAACTGTCGCGACTCACTTATATTATAATTATAAAAAGAGCAACAAATGAGTATAATTTTTATGAATTATTTATTAATACAAACAAAACAATTCATTATAATTTGTAATAAAAAGATAATTAAAATTCTTAAAATATTATATTTATTTATTTAATTTTCTGTTTATTATAATTTAATATTTAATGTCATATTGACTTTTTTTACTCTCTTTGAAAGATCAAATTTTAGACTGGCCGTATTGGCATGGCAAAAGGTGCATTCCAGAAGCTAAGCAGAGTATTGAAAGACAGGAAAATTGCGATGGAAATAAGAAAAAGGGTACTGGATTATTATGCCATGTCTGTCCTTCAATATGGTAGGGAAAGCTGGACAATTTCATCAAAGATGAAGGAAAGACTTGAAGCAACCGAAATGTGTTTCTACAGAAGGATACTGAGAATACCATGGGCAGAACATATGAGCAACGACGAGATTACGGAGAGGATGGAAGCAAAAAAAAAAAAAAAAAGAAAAAAAGAAGAAATATATGGAAAAGCTGGTTGAAATTTCTGGAACACGTAATGAAGAAAGAGGGCTTGGAGAATTTGATGCCCACATGGCGGATAGAGGGAAATGGTGACAGAGAGAAAGCATCGAGTGACATACTTGATGGAAGCGAGCGGAAATTTATATTTAACTTCAGGAAAGGACAAATTAAGCTTCTGGGACATATAATGAGGAAAAAGAGCTTGGCGAAACTAATACTCACAAACCAGATAGAGGGGGAGAAAGATGGAAGAGCAATTTATGACATTAGTATGGTATGAACTTGAGCAAATGGATGGCATAATGTGGGAGGGGTAACAAGGGAAAGGGTATTAAGTGCTAAAAGAGATAGGGATATGTGGAAGGCCATGATCGCCTACGTCTTTAAGCGATACACCACATAGAAGGTATTCTCAAATCTTTTTCCAAGGATTCTTACCGTGATCAATTTTTGATCTTAATATTGCTTATTTCAGAAACGTTTGATTTTTATATCATTTTATATATTATGTATATGTTTATTTCTTATTACAATGATATGCTTGTAAAATCCATTGAATGGAGTGTTAATTTTTATATGTAAGCATATTGTGCTTTGAACTTCTTTTCGAAACAAGTTAATTAATGACATTTGAGAATTTTCGCGGCATATCAAATTTTTCACCGACGGGATGTGGCTTCCCTCTCTCTTTTCTACAAATACTATCACGGCTTCTGCTTTCACGAACTTCGTGAATTTACTCGTGCAACTAGAGTGGCAACAAGGTCCCACCCTTTTACCATCAAAATAGGTAAATGTAACCGCTACTTCTTCTGTAGTAGTTTCTTTTCTCGCACTTCCGGCTTGTGGAATTCTCTTCCCCATACTTGCTTTCCTGATAGCTACAATCTCAAAAGTTTAAGTGCAACGTCAATTGCTATCTACTATCTTCTTGACCCCCACCTCTCTCTAACCCTTTCTTCGACATCATCTGCATCATTTTTGCTCTCTTCCTCCTCTTCTCACTGTAAACTCCTACGCTCCAGTAGCAGTACTGCCTTGCTCAGTGTAAAACGATTATGAAAAAGAACGAACAAAAATAAACTTTGATCCTTTTCACGGCATACCAACGTGCCACGGCATACCAACGTGCCACGGCATACCAACGTGCCGCGGCATACCAACGTATCGCAGCACACCGGTTAAAAATCAATGCGGTAAACAAATGAGCAATATAATCCCAAACAGATAATTAGAAATTAACCAGCATTTACATTATTCGGACTATTGTCCTCATCTTTGTTGTCCTTTGTACGACGTTTCGGCTGTTGTACGCCCCGGCCTTCTTCAGGTGCTAGGAACTTCAAAACGAACCCTTTCTTACAATCACTAGGGTATATCATTCTCATTCCTTGCGTAGTAATGCCTTGATTGGAAGTCATGAGTTATCTCGCTCTAACCCTGCAAGTTACTTGTTCACCACCGCTGTAGCCTGTTATTGAACTCACAACTCTTTGGGTCAAGTCACAGGAACTAACTAACTTCTATATCTACTGGGATGTGTGGATACGGGCAACAAAGATGAGGACAATATTCTGAATAATGTAAATACTGTAAATACTACCTCATCTCAGAAATATAGACAAATAGAATGATCTATTATTAAACGCTGTACAAATGGCAACAAAGATGAGAAAAATAGTCCGAATAATGTAAATACTGTAAATACTACCTCATCTCAGAAATATAGACAAATAGAATGATCTATTATTAAACGATGTACAACTGGCAACAAAGATGAGGAAAATAGTCCGAATAATGTAAATACTGTAAATACTACCTCATCTCAGAAATATAGACAAATAGAATGATCTATTATTAAACGTCGTACAAAAATGGCAACAAAGATGAGGACAATAGTCCGAATATTGTAAATACTGTAAATACTACCTCATCTCAGAAATATAGACAAATAGAATGATCTATTATTAAACGTCGTACAAATGGCAACAAATATGAGGATAATATTCTGAATAACGTAAATACTGTAAATATTACTTCATCTCAGAAATATAGACAAATACTAGAAATTAACTAGTTCATAAATTTAAAGATCATGTTGCGCCAAGATTGAGGTAAAATGTTTGTGTACATTATTGTAACTTTATAGTATTGGAGTAATTTTACGGATTTATTTTCGCGGTATCATAATCTGCACTTTGAGTAAGTCCGGTTGGTGGAGAAACTATAGAATTGTTAAAGTTGACTGAGTCGTTATCTTGAACAGGTGATGACGTCATCTTGTGCGCCTAAGATACCACAGCATTGTATCAGTTCCGTCCAAGAATGTTACCAACATTTCATTTGAATTCTAGAAGACAAATAACATGGTTCTAATGATTCACACTCTTGTAGAATTCATTTGCGTTCCTCATCAATATTCCTGCTATGTTTTTTGGCAACCATTTGCTTTCACCCCCACCCCCCGTTTACATCAGGCTGGTTATTGCGAACACGTGTGACTTTGCTATTTACTTTTGTTAAGCTCTGTGGCTTCTTTTCAAATGGGAGGAGTCTCATTCTTATGAGAAAGTTTATTAGATTGTTGCAAATGTTTTAAGTATGTTTTACGACTAAATTTTTTTGTTTATACATTCATAGCATCATTATTCAGCCATCAATGTGGTTTCCCTGTTTTTCTTTTTTATGACCAGATGCCACTTTCCAGTCCTAGGTATGACGATAAACTACACCCAGCAGCAAGGATCGGGAGATTTTGAAGAGCGTAAAACCAGCTCTTAATTGATGTTGTTCTCAGGTCCACCGTGAACTGGGGGTGGTAGCGTTTGTTAGGGTCCCAGCTATATGCAAATATTTAACCCGAAAACTATGGTCAAAACACTATGAAAGTATAAAAACTTTATAACAAAAATACCATCGACACATTTTCAAAATAAAAAATTTCGTAAAAGAATCAAAACCCCAAATACATTTCTGTAAGAAGAAATTACCAGGCATTAATAATGCTCTCAAGAAAATTAAATTGTGTTATTAAATGACCCACAAGATGTTGATATGCCGCTAAAAAACAAATAAATAAAAATAAACATAGATTGAAGTTTATTAGCATTGATTTTGGACAAAATATTTTATTCATATAAACTCATAGCGTCATTATTCAGTCACCAACGTATTTTTTTTAGCTTTTTTATGAAACTTACACCGCCATTCAGTGAAATTGTCCTTCAATCTGTAATAGTAAAAGTGGGCAGGTCAGCTTATTAGATGTACACTAATGATATCCTAAATGATATATGTTGTGGATCTTCGTCGACAATTTGTTATGGAGTTGTTGTGTCGAAACTTCGCCGCAAAGTTCTGGTGACCGGTTTGTTTTGGAAGCAAGACACGGAACAAGAAGATAGGTTCCTCCTAACAAACTAACTTCCATTCTTTCAAACACACTAACTTCCATTCTTTCAAACACTCTTCCCACCCACCCAACTATCTATCACCCCCTGACAGTTCCTATATCTAACCACCCTTCCTATTTACCTCCCCCTATGTAGCCCCAAGCGCAATAGTGGCAGTGGAATGCCTTGCTTGGGGTGAAATGATTAAAAGAAAAAAAAACAGTGTATTAGTATAACAAGAACAATATATACAAAGTAAGTGTTAATAATAATAAATAGAAATAAGTAAGTCTGAACGGTACAGTTACGCTGCTTATTGCCCGACTAGTAGCTGGTTTTAACTGCGTTCTAACAGTAGTTAATTGCATTCCCACTTAAGACAAAATATGGCACAAGGCCTTTTTAATGTGAGTAATCCGGTCCATATAACCCGGGCAAAAATTTATGTCTAATTTTTCCCAAACGAGACTCTATCCTTCGGCGGAGTCTCGACCGGATTATTACTCCCCTCCCAAAGGCAGAGAGTTTGACAAGGCAGTTAACTGCATGCGGCAGGCAATTATACAGTAAGAGGAAGAGTCCATTCCTCGTAGGAGAGAACAATAACAATATACTAAATGATGTGCTAAATTTGCAATTATCTAAGACAGTTATAACTGCCATGGCTAAAAAAAAAAACGTTGAATAAAGTCTAGGGACGGAAAGCTCATATTAGAGAAAGAAAAAATACTTCAGCGATGGACAAATACATCAGAGATTTCTTCCACGACGAAAGAGAACAACCGGCAATATACAGAAATACCGACAGACTGGAAATATTAGCATGGACCAGGCTTGCCTCCCAGAGAGTAAAACTGTACGCCTCCTTGGTCTCACACTTTCAGCGGACCTCAAGTGGAATAACTATATCGAATCCATTGCTAAATCCGCTGCTATGAAAGTCGGTTCTCTGTGCAGGGCCCGGAAGTTTTTTCCGTCTGAATCTATCCTGCACATTTATAAATCTACCATCCACCCGTGCATTGAATACTGTTGCCATATCTGGTCAGGTGCCCCTGCTATTCTCCTTGGGCTTTTCGACAAGGTACAGCGGAGGGTCTGTAATGTGATCGATACCGAATTAGCAGACCGCCTGCAGTCTCTTTCTCACCGGCGCGACGTGGCTTCCCTGTGTCTCTTCTATAAATACTTTCACGGCTTCTGCTCCGATGAACTTAGGTCACTGGTGCCCCCTAGATTCGAATTTGCACGAGATACTAGATTAGCAACTAGATCCCACTCTTTTACAGTGAAACCGATAAAATGCAACCGCAACTTCTACTCCAATAGTTTCTTTTCTCGCACTCCCCGACCGTGGAATTCCCTTCCATATGACTGCTTCCCCGACGGCTACAATCTCCAGGAGTTTAAATGTAAGGTCAATAGACACCTCCTAACAAACTAACTCGCTTCCATTCTTTCAAACACTCTTCCCACCCACCCATCTATCTATCACCCCCCTTCTGACATTTCCTATATCTAACCACTCTTTCTATTTACCTTCCCCTATGTAGCCCCAAGCGCAATAGTGGCAGTGGAATGCCTTGTTTGGGGTGAAATGATAAAAAAAAAAAGAAATTAAAACCGAAGTGGAACCAGCACTGGCCAAATTAAAAAGAAACAAAACGACAGAGATGCTGACAACCTGAGATGATTTCGGCATGCACAAGATTACAGAAATAATAAATGAAATCTACAACAGTAGTAATATGCCGGAAGACCTATGCAGGTCACTTTTCATAGCACTGTCTTAGAAACAAAGCGCAATGCGAACTCCAGCAGACAATCAGCTTAATGAGCCACATAACAAAACTCATCATCCGGATTCTGATGAAGAGAGCGCGAAACAAAATCAGGCCAGAAACAAAACAAGAACAGTGCGGGTTCGTGAAAGAAACCGGAACAACGAATGTGATGTTTATGCTCAGAAAGCTATCAGAAAGTGCAATACAACAGCAGAAGGACGTGTACCTGTGTCTTACAGACTACGTAAAGGCTTTCGGGATGTGCGTTGTGGTGCAAAGAATATCAACTCGGAACGACAAATCGGAGAGTCAAGTTCGAATTCCAGTTGAATTCCTTATATTCACTTACGCACAAATACTCTTGGGAAAGGTATTAATCCGTCTCTTCCCTCCAGTTATGGGTTAAATAATAAAACAGATTGGGTTCTATAGCCTTGGCTGGCAACCAGTATACAGCAGAAAGCAATGGCAACCTACTGTAGGATAATCTGTCCAGTCAGTCATGTCTCTTTCGAGTATCTAAGCGTGTATCACGTATGGCACTTAATTGACTGGAAGGCTTCTGACAAAGTTCGCAACCTTAACATATTCGGAAAATAAATTATAATAATGAAGAATCTATACTGGCTGCAAACCGCCTGCATACGGACAGGAAATTAATTCTACTCCAACAGCTTCTTTTCTCGCACTTCCCGCCTGTGGAATTCCCTTCCACATGCTTGCTTCCTCGACAGCTACAATCTCCAGGAGTTTAAATGTAAGGTCAATAGACACCACCTAACACACTAACTCACATCCATTCTCTCAAACACTCTTCCCATCTACCCAACCCTTATCCTCGGTATCCTTACCCGTCTATCACCCTCCTTCTGACATTTCCTATATCTAACCACTCTTTTTCACCACCTTCCCCTATGTAACCCCCTGCGCAATAGTGGCAGTGGAATGCCTTGCTTGGAGTGAAATGATTAAAAACAAAAAAATTCAGCAGATACGCAAAAATGGAAAAGCGGGGTGTCAGACAATGAGGTGTCTTCTTACCGGATTTATGTAGCGAGGCAACCCTAGGGAAACTAGAAATCCTTCCAGGATTCATCACTGGTAGTCACAATATTAACAATATAAGATATGCTGAAGACAAAGTGTTGGTAACAGACAAGAAAAGGAAAATACAAAGTCGCCTAGGGAATTTAGCGAAGGAAATAAAGGACTAATTATGAATTACAAGAAGACTGAATGCACGGTCATCAGAAAAAAGAGGAGCCCAAACTGCCGATTACAGATCGGGGATATTAAAATCAAGCAGCTACAGAAGTTTAAAAACCTGAAAAGTACTCTAACAGGGTACGGAAAGATCCGAAGAAGTATTGGGATGGCCAAAGACGCATTCTAAAAGCTAAGCAGAGTATAAAGTGACAGGAAAATTTCGTTGGAAACAAAGAAAAGAGTACTAATCTGTTACACGATATATGGCCTCCTATATAAGGCAGTGAAGATGACGAAAAGAATCGAAGCAACAGAAATGTGGTTCCCACAGAAGGATGATGAAGATGCCATGGGCCAAACATGTGAGCAAAGACAAGGTTTTGGAGAGAATGAAAGCAAAAAAGAAACTTATACATAAAATAGGGAAGAGGTAATTGAAATTTCTGGGGCACGTTATGAGGAAGGAGGGCTTAAAGAATTTGATACCCACATGACGGATAGAGGGGAAAAAGGGACAGTGGAAAGCAGTGCGTGACACACTTGATGTGCTTGAGCGGATGGGTGGAGGAACGGGATTATGGAGAAATAACACAAAGGACAAACTTATTAAAAGCTACAAAGGTATAGGAAGATTTGGAGGGCTATGATCGCCTACATTCTGAAAAGGCACGGAACACAAATGAAAAAAATCAGAAGATTGCAACGTGATCTAGCCTGACGGTAAAAGGACCGGCAAACATGCTGCTTGTAAAATATTATCTTTCTCACAAAAAAAGCTTCTTGAAACATTTAAACGAGCCAATTACGCTGAAACATTCAAACGAGCCAGTTACTCATTGTCATATTATATATGAAATCATTTGACTCCGATTTTATGACAATACGATTGACAATGTATTTGATACAAAAATCATTTGCAATGCACGGAATACTAGATTTTTATTTAAATTTTTATTATAAATATTGAAATTTTATTTCTAAATATAATACTGGACGTAAATTTTTATTTTTGTAATTTATATTAAATTTTTATCTTTATATTTTAGAATTATACTAGATTTTTATTTTTAAAATTAATATTGGAATTTTACTTGAATTTTATAACTAACATTGGATTTTAATTTTAATGTTTATAATTATTTGATATGTATCGGAAAGGGATATATATATATATATATATATATATATATATATATATATATATCATTCGAGGTAGCTAGCGGTGTTTGCAAAAGTACAATCTAGTGTGTAGACGCAATGGACGGTACTCGTCGTATGCAGTATCCCGAGGCGTAGGCGCAGTCAATAGACGTAAACCAATAGTCGTAGATCTCTAGCCGAAGACCTGTATTCCTCTATGCGTCTTCTCCTTTGCCTGTATTTATGGCTGACACCAGCCAATCACATTACTGTAAGGGTGATCCAAGTAGTATGCATATTCATTTTATATTCATTACGTCATTATTACAAACATTGTTTTTAGTGGATACTTGTATTTGAGTAAACGCTTCGTTTTGTTTATTAAACACTATATTTATTTATTTTCGTCCGCCCGATAATGTTTAATAAATAAGCGGAACGTCTATGTAAATACGAGTATCCATAAAAATAACGTTAATAAATAAACGGAACGTCTTTGTAAATACGAGTATCCATAAAAATAACGTTTCAGTTATGAATTCTGTCAGATTAATAAAAAAAGATTCGTCTCTTTTTTTTACAAATGACTTTGTTTACGTTGAGATACAAAACTGAGCAGATATGTCTCTTTCGAGATTCAGAGAAAAATCTGTCTTTAAAGGCACTATCCAGCTTTGTTTGGTCATCGGCGCACACTGCAACCGAAAAGTCAAGGTAAGTCATATCTAATGACGGTTTTAATTAGGGAAACGCAGGTTCGAATCATGCCGGAGAGAGTATATTTCTACCTAACAATATTTCATGAATATTAAAGCCGGTAGACGAAAATAAATAAAAAATACTGTTTAATACATCTAAACTTATTTATAAATGGAACTTGTGTGTGTGTGTGTGTGTGTGTATGTATGTGTGTGTGTGTGTCTGTGTGTGTGTATGTCTGTTACCTAAAGACTACGAAACGGCTGAAATGATTTTCTTGAACATTTACGCATTTGTACTATAAGCGTCTGCGAGTGTTCTTAGCGAGGTTTTGTGTCGAGGTACCCCCGATTAATATCGATAATCGAAAAAATCGGGTTATAGAAGGAGTGGTCCGATTTTAATCAAATTTGATACATTCATAGACAAAGACATAAGAAACGATATTCAGACGTAGCAGTTCTAACAATAGCGCAGAAAATCGATAATATATATATAAAAGGCAAGTTGTTTGTGTGTTTGTCTGTTTATCTGTCTGTATTTTTTCAGCCCTTTTATTTTAGTTTTTGCTTTGGGTTTGGCTCTAAGTAGGTATAATTGTAGTTCTTAATCTCAGCCATGATACCATTTACTCAGAGGACTTATTTAGCCTTCAAAATTCAGTTTACGACGAAAAAACTTATGTGATATCAATACCAGGAAATCAAAATTTGACTTACAGCCATTCATTTTTCTTTCAGTCTACGGTTTTGCTTTAACTGGAAACAACTATTGCTTTTTAGTCTTTCGTGCCAACGTTCAAAGAGTCTGAGCTCCAGGACCATGGATTAGTTTTAAAACTTTCATTACACCCGAGCAACGCCGGGCTATACTGCTAGTAAATAAATAAACGAGGTGTCTATTTCAATTGGAGTATCCACTAAAATAATGTTTAAATAGAAAAAAACTGTCGGATTAAAAACAAAAACATTTATTTCTTTGACACCCCCAAAACATATATATATTAAGAACTTGAATAAGTTCTCTCTGATTTTTCATGAAAAGTAATGTTTTTTTTACAAAAATTAGTAAGAAACATGTCAGTGAAAGTATGGTCCATTGCTAGCCCCTACCTTTTAATATCTTTTTGACAGCATTTGGATTTCACGTCGGAAAAAAGATACGTCTCTTTTGAGGCTAACCAAGAGTCGGCACATTTTTGCATCTTCATAAGAATGAAAGTGCTGCTTAGCCAGGCAATGTGTCATCGATCGGAACAAATAATAACAAACGGGGCAATATCTGGTAAACACAGCGGGTAGGGTAGAAGTTCCTATTTAAGCCTTTTTACGATAATTTTTACCCGTTTTGAAACATTTGACCTCGCTTTGTTATGTTGCAAAATTACTTTATCGTGTTTCTGCTTGTATAGCAGCCGTTTTTACTTCAATGTTTGGCACAAACGCATCAGTTGTAGTCGTTAGCTATCTCTCGTGACGATTCCGGTCGGTTTGAGCAGCTCGCAATAAACTACACCGAACTGATCTCACTGAATACAAAGCAGAAGCTTTGAATCATGGACATTCTGCTTTGCCGCTGTTATTAATGCATGCCTCTGCGATTACCCAACGATCTTCTTTTAGGGTTATTGCAGTGTATCAAATTTTCATTGCCGTTCACAATACGATGCAAAAAAACCTTAACTTTTCCATCGTTGAAGCAGTTGTTCACACGTAGCAAAACGCCGTTCAACGTCTCTCGGCTTCAACTCTTACGGTACCCAATGTCCTTGATTTTCAATCATTCCTAATGCTTTCAAACGTTTCGAAACTGTTGTGGAATCAACTCCTAATGATTCGGCAAGTTCAGTTTGCACTTGACATGCGTTTTCATGAATTAATGCCTCCAATTCTTCATCTTCAAACGTTTTTGGTGCATCAGACGATTCTTTAACTTCAACATCAAAATCATTACTTTTGAAGCGTCTAAACCAATCTCTGCATGTCGTTTCCGACAAAGCTGCCGTAAGTCTCAATAAGAATCCGGTGTGCTTTAGGTGCAGATTTCTTTTGAATAAAGTAGTGCAGTAAAATTCCCCTCATATAAATTTTTGGGGTACGAAATCCGATACATTTAACGCTATGAAAAACAAAGTTTTTTACACTTCGGCGAAATGACACGCACGGAGTTCATATGTTAAAAAACAGTGACAGTGCAAAATGGCATTGTAATAGAGATGTTGACATCCTTAGACGATTTCAGCGTAGACAGAATTACAGAAATAAAAAATGAAATCTACAACAATAGTGATATAACGGAAGAACTAAGCAGGTCAAAGTTCATAGAAACCAGGTACAAAAAATATACATCCGTATATATATAATGTCTGATCATACATATGACTGCTAATATCTATCTATCTATCTATCTATCTATCTATCTATCTATCTATCTATCTATCTATCTCATTCTGTTCATATCTATCTATCTATCTATCTATCTATCTATCTATCTATCTCAGTCTGTTCGTATCTATCTATCTCAGTCTGTTCGTATCTATCTATCTATCTATCTATCTATCTATCTATCTATCTATCCTAGCGAAAATTGTGATTTTTTTCTGTAACATATTCTGCGACATTTTCTTGTGAATTATTACTGGCAACGATATATAATAATGGACTCTCCCGTCGATTTCGACGTATGAGCATCTAACACAGACGACCACACAAAGAATTGTTTAAAGTGGTGACGGCTTGTGTAGCACCAACCACACTTTTTGGAACTGCTGATAACAAACAATCGGTGCAGAAGTCTGCCACAGATCGCATGAACAACAGACCTCAGTAATTTAACCCATAACTGGAGGGAAAGGACGGATTAATACCTTTCCCAAGGGTACCAGTGCGTCAGTGAATGCAAAGTGTCTGACTGGAAGTAGAACTCGGCTCACCGATTTCCCCCTCCGAGCCCACATCCACTGCACCACAACGCACATCCGTATATATATATATATATATATATATATATATATATATAGTGTCTGATCATACATATGACTGCTAATATCTATCTATCTATCTATCTATCTATCTTAGTCTGTTCATATCTATCTATGTATCGCGTTGACAACCTCGGTGTGGTGTAATGGTTAGAAGGCTTGTTTTGCTAGAACCAGGTACAACTGAATCGTGAGTTCGATCCTCACTGGGTTTCCCATACTTTTGGCCTTGTGCCGCATCTAAGCGGTGCTTAGAAAATCGATTATCTGTCTTGTTCGCTTTATATCTATGTATCTGTGCATATGTAAGTTAGTCAATATCTATTTATCCCACGCTGCACACCCTAGTACACACACACACACACACACACACACACACTAATATCTATCTTTGTTCATATATATGTCTGCTTATATCTCCGTATCTATTTCTCTCTCTTTTATATATATATATATTGTAACAAAATTGTGGAACTTGTAGGTTTTTTAACCAGCTGTTCATGCATTTACTTTTATAAAGAGTGCTCGATACAAACGTAGAGCGTTATATATATATATATATCGTTATATCGTGCAATAAAAAATAACCAAATGTTGGACAATTTTTGTTTTTATTTCTAACAGAAATTAAAGCCAAAATACAATGTTTATAACGGCTCATGATTAAACAATAATAGACATTCATTGTCTGGTATATTTAACAAAGCATGCATACATACATACATACATACATACGTATATATATATATATATATATATATATATATGTTGATATCTGTCTGCTTACATCTATCTATCTATCTATCTATCTATCTATCTATCTATATATATATATATATATATATATATATATATATATATATATATCCGCTTTTTAATCTTTTTATCTTCATATTCTATTTAATTATTATATTGGTTAATAGCTCACTCACCGACAGGAACGGTTTTCCCAGCGTATAGGAAACGTTTCTAATAAACACGTAAATGTGCCCTTCGAAGTGCGTAGAATCAACTATGTCACTTCGAAACAAAACTATTCTTGACATTCCGCTTAAATGTCAGAGGTCATTAAAATAGACAACTTTTGACAGGTGTTGTCGACGAACGCCTTTACTTATCTGCTTGTCCCCACCCCAGGATAAAAAAAAAAACATACAGATAATATTTGTCCCTGGTTACTGAGTCCAAAACACTTTTTTTGTATTGGGGTCATTAAGGGTCCCAAGATTTTTTGTTAGATCTTCCGACGAATGAATCCGAATTTGAGATGAAGCCTGATTATCAAAGTGTTCCACATCTGACATGAAAAAGATACGAATTGGTACGTCTGGTATCCCTAACACGTGAAATCGAGAATTGGTGTAACTGGTTTGAGTCCTTGTTCTTTTTTTGCAGTAACGTTCACCCTGTACAAGGCCTGGGGACAACTGGAAATAAAGAGTTACGTTAAGTGGTAGTTTGTATGGATAGGAGGGAAAGATAACAGTTAGCTTTAGACTGAACAGGTTAAGGTTTTAATGGTAGAGGAAACATTCTCTTGGGAGTCAGTTCCACGGAATAGTAGTTCGCAGGAAGAAGAGAATACGGAGGGAATGTGGGTTGGTTTGTTACTCTGTTAACTGCGAAGATTAGAACTGACGGAAGCAAGGAATGTAGTTCGTCCGACCGAACACTCTCCATGGAAGTAGCCAAAGCGGTGAGAGACTCGATATTCCTGCCTGTGAAAGAGAGATTGGAGAGTGGAAAAAAATTCTTCATTAACAAGGATTCGAAGACGTTCTTGGACTCAATAAAGACTGAAAAATGAAGACTAGAGATATAGATTTTAATTAGTCTTTAAAAAGATCGAAGAAGCTACTTGAAATCCAATCTTTAACAAAAAAAAAAGATATACACTTTTACTCACATTCAAAAGGCACACACACACACACACACACACACACACACACATATATATATATATATATATTTAAACATTTTTTGTGGTACAGAACTTGAGTATTGCATTTAGAGTTATAAATGTTATGTTAGAGGGCATAATGAGGATAAAATATTAAAAAAAAAAATGAAAAGAAAACAACCGGTTTCGCTCCCGCTTGTTAAAGTTTTTTTTTTTTTTTTTTTTAATGAGAGAACTTAACGTAAAATGTGAGAGTTGTGAAAAATGGAATAGTCCATGATGGGAAAGGGAGAATGAACTGCTAAAGACAGCAAGACCCAGCGAACACTCCCGTTGTTTACACAGCGAAGGTCTGCAAGATCTGTTGCAAACAGACTCCAGTACCTTCAAATAAAAAAGTGAATGTAAATTGGCCAATGCGGAAAACCAATTCCCATCAAACTCCATGGCACATATAATTTTTTTTAAAGCTGTTCACAAATTGAGAAACAGTACGTGTTGTGAACAAGTTCATTTTCTTGTCAGGAAAAGTTCCTGCATTTATATATATCTATGCATTAGTGAACACGTATTTGAAATAAAAAACTCATTTATGTTTATTAAATTGTGTATTACGTGTATCGGCTTGCACATTCATGAAATTTAATTAAAGAGATAGTATTTTAGAATCTACAGGATTATAGACGTAATGCCCAATACCTTCATAAATAAAAAAAATGGGGCGTCTATTTCAAATACGAAGTGTCAGAGAAAACAATCGCAGTCTATTTAAATTGGGTTTGAAATACCACAAAGTATTTTGTCTATTGAAAATAGTTATTTAATCTATTAGTTTGTAAATGAAAATAATGGAAAAAACCAAGAAAGTATTAATTTTCAAAACCTATTTTAAACACTAAGCATTGCTATTTTGAAAAGCACACACACACATATATCCATAAGTAAGTATATATATATATATTGATGCATGTTTCATTAAATAATATAGACAAGTTTTGTCTATTTATTTTATGCAAATATTTTTCATGTCGTCTGATAAGCTTAATAGCATTATCGTTGAAAGAGGAAAGGAAATCACAATATTGATACATGTTTTATTTAATCCTTTCTGAGCTTTCGGCTTACATCAGCCATTATCAAAGATGAAAATGGTGTTGGTTGTAACGAGCAGTTCGCGAACGACCGATAGTAGTAGTCGTCTATTTTGTTTGTGTGGAGGATTGGCGAACACGTGCGTACATAACTGACTGATTATATTATTATTATATTCTAATACAATTCTTAATATTATAATACAATTATAATATATCTATTTAATTATTAAAAATTTATGTACCAATTTAATTATTTTAATATATATTTAATTATTATTATTTCATAATATAAAACCAATTATTAGATATATGTAAGTTAATAAGCATTTTTACTTTTTATTATTTTACGAAGAATCTTTTTAACCATATTCTAAGGTGAACATTTTGCAATATTTACATATGACTTTTATTTCATTACGTTTATTTAGCAGATTTATATTCTCAAGAAATTTAATAATATATAATTTTTCATATAGACACAAAGGATATGTGTCGTTTAAAGATTTACATATTTTAGCTTTTTAAAACATTTTCCATTTTAACGTAGGTGTTTTATTTGTTTCTTTTAGATACCAATAATATTTCGTTTGGGATGTTCTATTTCTTTATTCATTAATATTAAATGAAGACGTGTGTTCTTGGTACTACCCACATAAATCTTTACATTATTAGGGTTTTCTACAGAAGAAATAGTACATTAATAGACAATAGATTGTGTAAGGCATCTGTTTTCCAATGGACACTCTATAGGGTTTCTACAATTACATTTATTATTGTCCAAATTGTTAATTTCAGTTATTGGCTAATTCTTATTTTCAATTGGGTTTAAATTTTTATTTAAAATATTATTATTAATAAATATTATTATTTTGATTTTTATAATTTTTCCAGATTATTCTTACAACGATACCTAAATTTAAGAGTACTTTTATTGAAATTCTTATTATTCGGAAAGTGTTTCTTAATCAAACCGAGAATTTTTTTCTAATTTTCAGCTATTTATTTGGTGGAAAGGGGGTGTATACCAAATAATATTTCTATTCCTATTTTTTTCTTCGGCGGTAGATCTTTTCTTTACATATTTAATATATATATATATATATATATATCCACTATTTTTTAAGGCAGTATTATAAAAAATTACTTTGCTTATTAAACACTTCTTCATTTGCTGAATTTCTACTAATTCTTTATTCTATGGATGAGGGTACATGTTTAATAATAGATGGAGGGTTATTAGATTTTGGGTGGATATATAAAGGATTTGTATTTGTTTTTTTATATGGTTGGTATAAATCTAAAGTCACGTCGAGGAAATCTACTTTTTTATATTTGTATTAATGGTCACCTTTAAAGTAAGGTTTTTAAATTCTCTATGTATTATCTTTCTAATTTATCTACTTTATAAATGTGGCATTCCTCACTATCATAAGGCCATCATCCCTGTATAATACAATATCTTCAGTATTTATATCCTTATAGACTGTAAGAATGTATAGTACGAATAAGCCAACCAGATCTGAAGACTAGACAAAGTCTAAAGATATATATATATATATATATATATATATATACTCCTCTTAGCAACATTAATTATATATATATATATATATATATATATATATATATATATATATATATATCCCTGCAAAATAATAGTAACTCCACTATTAATAAGAGTAACCTACCAAAAATAATTACAACTACCGAAAAAATATAATCTATGGAAATATCGTTTCTACAACCATAAATTAACTTTAAATAATAATAAATACAAAAACAGCGCTGTTCTCTCCAAACTATTTTTGTAAATTAAAAAACAAAAACAAAAACAAAAAAACAACAAAAAACCAAAAAAAAAAACAATTATTGCTTGAGATATCATCGCGAAAGATAAATATTATAATGGAATAGAAAATAATTTTTTTGGTGCCTCTTAGAAAAACTTGTCATCTTGAAACACCTAAATAAACCTAATTTATTAAACAAAGGAAGTGAATTAATGACCACTTACAAACATAGAAATAAATATCTGCTTAAATACTTAGACTCTGACTAAGATCACATTTTCACTCCTTTCTTTTTATTTACTTATTTATTTGACTGTTTACTTCTTATCTTTTATTAATTATTATTTATTTTTTCACTGTATCTGTATAATTTATAACGATCTTAAACAACTTAAAAATTCAAATCGTCAAACGCTCAGTTCATAATATGAACCTGATGATTACGTAGCGCATGAAACTGCAAGTTTTGCTATAGACGCAGGATAATATGGTTAATTTGTAATATATATTTAGCTCTGTTATATGACATTGAGCGCTGTTCTATTAACACCAGATAAATATTTATACATGGGTGTGTACATGCGGGCATACACCTATGTATGTTTATTTACATCTATCTATCTATCTATCTATCTATCTATCTATCTATCTATCTATCTATCTTTTATTTCTATCTAGGTTTCTGCGGATCTATCTATCTATCTATCTATCTATCTATCTATCTATCTATCTATCTATCTATCTTTTGGTTTCTGCGGATCTATCTATCTATCTATCTATCTATCTATCTATCTATCTATCTTTTGGTTTCTGCGGATCTATCTATCTATCTATCTATCTATCTATCTATCTATCTATCTATCTATCTATCTATCTATCTATCTATCTATCTATCTATCTATCTTTTGGTTTCTGCGGATCTATCTATCTATCTATCTATCTATCTATCTATCTATCTATCTATCTATCTTTTGGTTTCTGTGGATCTATCTATCTATCTATCTATCTATCTATCTATCTATCTATCTATCTATCTGGGATCTATCTATCTTTTATTTCTGGATCTATCTATCTATCTATCTATCTATCTATCTATCTATCTTTTATTTCTGCGGATCTATCTTTTATTTCTGGATCTATCTATCTATCTATCTATCTATCTATCTATCTATCTTTTGGTTTCTGCGGATCATCTATCTATCTATCTATCTATCTATCTATCTATCTATCTATCTATCTATCTATCGTAATCCGCTGACAGATCTGTTTCACTGTGTCACAGCTCATCAGTACGGTTAGACAGACGATTGCTTTTTACACAGAACTGAAATTCGACTGAATTGGCGTCAGTCGGCTATTCTACCTCTGAGCTATGGGCGCTCGGTAGAAGAAGACAGGCTTTTAGCGTGTATATTATCATTACACACGCCCAGTAGCTGAGAGTGTTCTAATTCACTGCTGAATGAACGATGCGTAGATACCAGAGTAACTACTGTTTTTCAAAGTCTACCATTCTTCCAGAGTGCTCAATCAGGGTGTGAGAGCGTAAATAGTCATCCGCAGACATATCTGTTTCGCTGTTTCACAGCTCATCAGCACGGTTAGACAGCCAATTGCTTTTTACCCAGGATTGAAACCCGACCGAATTGGCGTCAGTCGGCAATTCTATCTCTGAGCTACGGGCGCTCGGTAGAAGGAGGCAGACTTTTTAGCGTGTATATTATCATTATACACGCCCTATAGCTGAGAGTGTTCTAATTCATTGCTGAATGAAAGATATATATATATATATATATATATATATATATATATATATATATATATATATATAAAATAAATTTCGATGTTCAAATCAGTTGCATGGCCATTTCATCATGAAATCCCTAAGAGAAACTTCACGTGTCCTCGGCAATTTTTTATTTCAAAATAATTGGCTCTGTAATTTAAATAATAATTACATTGAGCCCTCCACCTTGATCATTTTTTAATTTTAATGTAATTAATATTAATTAGAATCGGTTATTTGGGATTTACCTTCCTGCTTTTATTTTTGGATTAAAGTTTTATATTTAAAGATTCTGTTCTTTCCTTAGTAACTGATTTCTATCTGGGAATAGCCAATTTTTCCTCCTGGCATAATCTGCATACTTTACTACCGTTGTAAGACTTGGCAATTTTTACTATGCTTCAAGTTATATCGGGGTCTTTTCTATATTTCAATTTTAATTTCCACACGTGCCTAGCCATTTTTGTACAATTTTTGATGCTTATATATATAAGGACAAAATGGAAAAAAAAGTTTCTTTTTTCTATTTTCATGTGCCATGTCCCTTCAGGACGTAGGCGATCATAGCTTTCTACATCTCCCTGTACCTGGTGGCTCTTAGTACGCTTTCTCCTTTTGCACCATGCAACCCTCGTTCCGTCATCCACCTCATCAAGTCCTTCAAATATGTTATCTGCTGCTTTCTCCTGTCTCTTTTTCCATCTATCTGGCTTGTTAGTAACACGTTCTCCAAGCCCTCCTTCCTCATTGCATATCTCAGGAACTTTAGTTATCTCTTCCTGATGCTCAGTATTAATTTCTTTTTCGTCTCCATCCTTTCCAAAACCTCGTCATTGCACATATGCTCGGTTCATGATATCCGCAGCATCCTTCTGTAAAACCACATTTCAGCAGTTTCAAATTTTTCCTTCATCTTCGAAAATATTGTCCAACATTCATTGCTATATTGAAGAACCGACATCACTTAGCAATCCAGTACTCTCCTCGTTGTTTCTAGTGAAATTGTCCGGTTTCTTGATACTTTACTCAACTCCTGGAATGCGTCCTTCGCCATACCAATTCGCCTTCGGATCTCAGTATCGCACTCTCTATCTTCTGTTATAGTGCTTCCCAGGTATTTAAACCTTTTGTACCTGCTTGATTTTAGAGTCCATCACGTGCAATTGGCATTTTGGGCTGCCCTTTTTACTAATGACCATGTATTCAGTTTTCTTGCAGTTTATTTTTAGTCCTTTCTTGTCACTCTCTTCAGCTACCTTCTGTAGGAGGTCTTGTAGTTTTCTTTCTGTGTCTGCTATCAGGACTGTATCATCTGCGTACCTTATGTTGCTTAAATTGCGGCCTCCGATGACGAATCCCGGCATAACTTCTAGGGTTCTCAGAATAGTCTCGCTGTATAAGTTGAATAGATCCGGTGAAAAGACACATCCTTGTCTTACGCCCCTTTCTATCTTAGTATAATTGCTGAATTCGTTACCTGTACGTATGCAGGCAATTTGCTGCCAGTAGAGACTCTTAGGTCTTTCCCAAATATGTTGAGGCTGCCAAGCATCTCCATCAATTCTTTGTAGCGAATTTTGTCAAACGCCTTTGCATAATCAATAAAACATAGATACAAGTCCTTCTTCATTTGTATTGCCCTTTCAGAGAGCATCCTAATCATAAATATGGCGTTCCTTGTTCCAGTTTACTTAACGCGTTTTATCCATCAGGAGTTCATCGGACTAGGTTGCTGACGTTGCTCTGACTACACATGTGCATGAACAAGAGATGCTAGTAGTTTCAACATTTCAAAAGAAATTGTTTTTTGTAATCGTATTTGAAATAATATTTTCCATGTCGACAGTATGATACGAAACAACGATATATATATAGAGAGAGAGATCGAGACAAACATCCTGAGATAAGTTGAGCAGTTTCTCAGACATCGTAGACGATGATGTAAGGTTCATATTTCGGAAGAGAGAACTGGGGCTGCTAACAGTCACCGACTGATTGAAATTAAAAGGATTACTGAATTAAATATAATTTAATGGATAATATGTGGGGATGTGCGTTGTGGTGCAGTGGATATCGGCTCGGAACGAGAAATCGGGGAGCCGAGTTCAAATTCCAGTTGAATTCATTGCATTCCTCATTTACCTCTTCTAGCATCGGCTATATTTTTTAGGATCCCTGTCTCGGTCGCCTCACAGTTAACACCCTCTTGAAGCGAGGGAAATTTTTGAGGATCTTCAACGTCTTTTGAGTTGACTCCTTTGAAATTTAGTCAGTCAGTCAGTTAAGTGCCATACGTGAAACACGCTTGGGCGATCATGTCTCGAAAGAGACATGACTGACTGGGCAGAAGATTATCCCGCAGTAGGTTGCCATTGCTTTCTGCGGTAGACTGGTGAATTATATTATTCTATTAATAAGTAGTAATTAGTGGGGGATCAGTTTATTACTTCCTGACAATAGAAAACCGATTACCCACTTTATGCCCAGTAGAAGCCTAAATCATGTTTCTGTTATATTCAGTCAGTCAGTTAAGTGCCATACGTGATACACGCTTTGGGCGATCATGTCTCGAAAGAGACATGACTGACTGGGCAGAAGATTATCCCGCAGTAGGTTGCCATTGCTTTCTGCGGTAGACTGGTTGCCAGCCAAGACTATAGAACCCAATCTGTCCTGTTATTTAATCCATAACTGGAAGGAAGAGACGGATTAATATCTTTCCCAAGGGTATTTGCGCGTAAGTGAATGCAATGAATTCAACTGGAATCCGAACTCGGCACCCCGTTTATCTCATTCCGAGCCGATATCTACTGCACCACAACGCACATCTACAAATTTAGTAGATATCTTAAATCTTTTATTTTGTGCATTTGGATTAATGCCTTTTCTGCCTGTTACTTCGACACCTGCCATAAGTTTTCCCTTAAATTGTAGATGAGTTTAGATGATTTATTTTTAACGTTTGTGCATGAACGAGCGATGTCAGTAGTCTCAACATTTCAAAATAATTATTTGAAATAATTTTTTCGCTATTGATAGTATGAAATGAAACATCGATATATTTTTTTAATATGAAGAGACAGCATTTAGTATATTTTAAGACCAAAATGAACAAATTTACTTGTGACACATATCATCTGTTAGAAATTCACTAGACTGGGTTTTAATGTTGTTGTTATGACTACACATGCACATGCTCAATATGGAAAAAATATTTCAAATAATACTTTGAGAAAAATGGTTAATTTATTAGTATTTTATTTCATTTAATAAAGTATTATGGCAATGAATACTGGCCAAGCTGAACAGAAACAAAACAGCAGAACCAGATAAAATTGTAAAATAGATGCTGACGTCCTTAAATGACATGAAATTGTGTGGAGTCATGATCATCAAAGTCCTGAAGGGGCTCGGCACCTAGAGGAAGAACATCTTCTTCACATACACACCCATGTATACACACATTGAATAAAACACACATACATTTTTATATGAAATTTGACATGTTCATATGTATAACTAGCAGTATAGCCCGGCGTTGCTCGGGTGTAATGAAAGCTTTAAAAATAATCCATGGTCCTTGAGCTCAGACTCTTTGGACGTTGGCACGAAAGACTAAAAATCAATAGTTGTTTCCAGTTAAAGCGAAACCATAGACTGAAAGAAAAATGAATGGATGTAAGTCAAATTTTCATTTCCTGGTATCGATATCAAATAAGTTTTTTCGTCGTAAACTGAATTTTGAAGGCTAAATAAGTCCTCTGAGTAAATGGTATCATGGCTGAGACTAAGAATTACAATTATATCTACTTAGAGCCAAACCCGAAGCAAAAACTAAAATAAAAGGGTTGAAAAAAATACAGACATACAGGCAGATAAACAGATACACACACAAACATCTTGCCTTTTATATATATATTATCGATTTTCTGCACTATTGTAAGAACTGCAACCTTGAAACTTCTGAATATCGTTTCTTATGTCTTTGTCTATGAGTGTATAAAATTTGATTAAAATCGGACTAATCCTTCTATAACCCGATTTTTTTCGATTATCGATTTTCGATATCGGGGGTACCTCGACACAAAACCTAGCTAAGAACACTGGCAAACGCTTATAGTACAACTGCGTAAATTTTGAAGAAAATCGGTTCAGCCGTTTCGGAGTCTATAGATAACAGACACACACACACATACACAGACACACACACACACACACACACACACACACACACACACACACACAGACACACACACACACACAGAAAAAAATTCCATTTATAAATAAGTTTAGATACATGTTTTATATTATGATTCAGAACCGCGTTTTAGTGACCGGGTGGCCTGTCTAGTATTAAAAAAATTAATTGATGATTTAAATTCTTCAAAGAATTAATTAATATATACATTAAGCGGTACAAAAATTAATTTCTCTAAATTTCATCAGTGGGGTGTTGCAGAAGTAAACAAATATGTTCCTACCAAAATGCTCTGAAAAAGAATGATTTCTAAAATAATGTAATTTATTCGTGAATAATTTTCGAAACTAATACTAAAATCCAACAATTATTAGTTTTTTGCAAGAATTTCCGAGCCCTTTTATTTTTCACGGCAAAAAACGCTAGAATTTCTTTCATTTATTCATGTCATACGTGATACACACTTTGGGCGATCATGTCTCAAAAGAGACATGACTGACTGGGCAGAAGATTATCCCACAGTAGGTTGCCATTGCTTTCTACAGTAGACTGGTTGTCAGCCAAGTCTATGGAACCCAATCTGTCCTATTATTTAACCTATATTTGGAGGGAAGAGACGGATTAATACCTTTCCCAAGGGTATTTGTGCGTAAGTGAATGCAAAGGACTTAACTGGAATTCGAACTCGCCTGCCCGATTTGTTGTTCCGAGTCGATATCCACTGCACTACAGCGCACATCCACTAATTTATAAACGTTCGAAAGAGGTTAAAAATATAGTTATATAATAAAATCTTTTGATCTTTACTCTTAATAATAATATAAAGATTTTAACTATAAAAGTTTGAGTTTCTTTAATTATTTATACTCATTTTATATCCAATCTTTCGAGGCACCTAGCTGTATAGATAGATAAATAGATAGACATATAGCTAGATATGAACAGACTGAGTTAGATAAATAGTTAGCAAGCTAGTTAGCTAGATAAAAACAGTCTGAGATAAATAGATTAGAACTGAGATAGATAGATAGATAGATAGATAGATAGATAGATAGGAATGAATGAAAAGAATGATAGATAGATAGATAGATAGATAGATAGATAGATAGATAGATAATGAACGGCCTGTGATAGATAGATAGATAGATAGATAGATAGATAGATAGATAGATAGATAGATACGTACGGGATAGATAGATAGATAGATAGATAGATAGATAGATAGATAGATAGATAGATAGATAGATAGAAAATGAACGGCCTGTGATAGATAGATAGATAGATAGATAGATAGATAGATAGATAGATAGATAGATACGAACGGGATAGATAGATAGATAGATAGATAGATAGATAGATAGATAGATAGATAGATAATGAACGGCCTGTGATAGATAGATAGATAGATAGATAGATAGATAGATAGATAGATAGATACGAACGGGATAGATAGATAGATAGATAGATAGATAGATAGATAGATAGATAGATAGATAATGAACGGCCGGCCTGATAGATAGATAGATAGATAGATAGATAGATAGATAGATAGATAGATAGATAGATAGATAGATATTAAAAGGATGTGCTAGAGCTGCTGATAGCCTTGGAAGAATTTGGTATAGAGAAAATACAGAAATGATAAATGAAATTTATAATAGTGGTGTAATACCAGATGACCTCAGCAAGTCGATCTTTATAGCACTACCGAAGAAGCCAGTAGTAAACGAGTGCAAACTCCACAGACCGATCAGTTTAATGAGCAATATAACAAAACTGATCGCCCGAATCCTGATGACTAGAGCGAGAAGCAGAATCAGGCCAGAGATAGGACAAGAACAGTGCGGTTTCGTCAAAGACACTGGAACAAGGAATGACATATTTATGATTAGGATGCTCTCTGAAAGAGAAATATAAATGAAGAAGTACTTATAACCTGTGATTTATTGATTATGAGAAGTCGTTTGACAAAATACGCCACAAAATATTGATGGAGATGCTCGGCAGCCTTGACATATTTGGGAAGGACTTAAGATTAATCAGGAATCTTTACTGGCAGCAAACAGCTTGTATACGATCAGGTAATGAATTCAGTAGATATACAAAGACAGAAAGGAGCGTAAGACAAAGATGTGTCTTTTCACCGGATCTATTCAACTTGTACAGCGAGAATATTTTGAGGACCCTAGAAGTTATGCCTGGATTTGTCATCGGAGGCCACAATTTAAACAACCTAAGGTTCGCAAGGGATACAGTGCTGATAGCAGACACAGAAAAATTTAAATACCTGGGAAGTGTTATAACAGAAGATGGAAAGTGCGACACAGAGATCCGAAAGCGAATTGGCATGGCGAAGGAAGCATTCCAGAATTTAAGTAAAGTATTAAGAAAGACCCTTGGGAAAGATATTAATCCGTCTCTCCCCTCCAGTTATGGGTTAAATAACAGGACAGATTGGGTTCTATAGCCTTGGTCGGCAACCAGTCTACCGCAGAAAGCAATGGCAACCTACTGCGGGATAATCTTCTGCCCAGTCAGTCCTGTCTCTTTCGAGACATGATCGCCCAAAGCGTGTATCACGTATGGCACTTAACTGACTGATTAAGAAAGAGGACAATTTCGCTAGAAACAAGGAAGAGAGTACTGGATGTGTTGTCCGTTCTTCAATATGGCAGTGAATGCTGGACAATATCATCAAAGACGAAGGAAAAACTTGAAGCAACTGAAATGTGGTTCGACAGAAGGATGCTGCAAATATCATGGATTGAGCATGTGAGCAATGATGAGGTCCTAGAAATGATGGAAACAAAAAGGAAATTAATACTGAGGAAGAGACAGCTGAAGTTCCTGGGACATGCAACGAGGAAGGAGGGCTTGGAGAACCTGATTCAAACAGGCCAGATAGAGGGAAAAAGAGACAGGGGAAAGCAACGGACAACATATTTGAAGGACCTGATCAGGTGGATGATGGAACGAGGGTTGCATGATGTAACAGGAGAAGGCGTGCTAAGAGCCACCAGGGATAGGGAAACGTGGAAAGCCATGATCGCCTATGTCCTGAAGGGACAGGGCACATAAAAAAATACGATGTAAGCAAGTTAAAAAAGACATGCATAAATTGAGATAGATACGAGTAGCTTATAGATAGATAAAATGATGAGTTTACTTTTATGCCTTTATGCATGGGCTTATGCCTACGCACACATGTGTGTAGACGAGAATGGATTTATTTTCACGAAACTAGGCCAGGTGCCATTAGCCGTCAAAAATATCCCAAATCGAGCATCGGCAAATAAAACAGGAAGAAGAAAACTAAACAAACGGAAGACGGACGAGACAAATAGAAATATTTATGGGACCGTAAAGTAAGCCACTGGTTTTGTTGATGGTGAGATTACTAAAAGAAAGAGGGAAGAGAAAAAAAAACCGAACGTAAGCAAAAAATGTTTAGAAAAATAGAATGATGACAGTTTTTAAATAGCAGATAAACATCAGGAAGATAAGTTATGGCGGCAAAGAATGAAATAGCGGCGGGGAAATGTTAGGGCGGGAAATTAGCAGTAAATAAAAATAAAGCGGAATGTGTTACGCAATCAGGATGATGAGCAATACACACACGCACAAACATTAATTGTAATAAGCTGAAGAACTGTTAATCACTTAGCTCCTTCCACACACACACACACACACACACACACACACACACACACACACACACACACACACACACAATGCAAGAGATGGTCTTAATCGGATACAACTTGAATTCTACTATATATATATATATATATATATATATATATATATATATATATATATTAATACAGGTTTCGTTGAATAATATAGACAAGTTTTGTCTATTTATTTTGAGTAGTATCCATTCGTATCGTCTGATAAGCTTGATGATGCTCTCGTTGAAAGACAACAAAAATCACAGTAATTGTTGATTTTTTTATCAGGTCTAAGCTTTCGGCTTACATAAGCCATTATAGGCAAAAAAACTTGTCTATATTATTCAACGAAACCTGTATTAATGAAAAAAATGCTGCCAAAATACACACAATCGGGTTTCAATCCTGGGTTAAAAGCAGTCGGAGTCTAACCGTACTGATGAGCTGTGATACAGCAAAACAGATTTGTCTGCGGATGACTATATATATATATAGCCACTTTCTTACTGGTGGGATGTGGTTTCCTCTCTGTCTCTTTTCCAAATATTTTCATGACTTCTGCTCCGACGAACGTAGGTCACTGGTTTCCCCTCCACAAGAATTTACTCGTGCAACCAGACTGGCAACAAGGTCCCACCCTTTTACAGTTAAATCAACGAAATGCAGACGACAATTCTACCCCATCAGCTTTTTTTCTCGCACTTCCCGCCTATAGAACTCCCTTCCGTATACTTGCTTTCTTGCCGGCTTCAGCCTCCAGGAATTTAAATGCAATGTCAATTCCCACCTCTTATCCATTTGACTCCAGTCCTTTGTACATCACCCCGTATATCTTGTTCTTTTCTTTTCTCTCTACCTTCGCAACTGTCTTCACTCCTGTGTTCCCATCCTTCTCTTGCCCTTTCTCTGTCACCCCCTGTAACTAGTTCGTCTTTCTGTTCATTCTTCTCCTGCCAAAATTTTTACTCTCTTATGTAGCCCCCTGCGCATCAGTGGCGGTATCGCCTTGATCGTGGTGAAACGATTAATATATATATATATATATATATATATATATATATATATATTGCTTGTCTTTAATCCGAAGTGGAAGAGTAGGAAGGTAAATTCCAAGAACCTGATCCTAATTAATATTAAAAAATTTTAACATTAAAAAGTGATGCAGGCAGAGAGCTCAATGTATTAAGAATACAGAGCCAATATAAATTAGAGAAAATTTTCAAAATTCAAAGGTGTCGGATGTACATTTCGACATAGGATCTCTAATAGAGATTCTACGTCACGTCAGCGACATTGTTTTGTTCCAAATGGCGAAGGCCCTGGAGTAGAGTGTGGAGGGGTTTTAGGTTAACAACGGTCACAAAGTGGAAAAGGACAGAGTTGGTAGTCGTGGAGTTACAGGGTGTTGAAACGGTATATTTAGGAAGGGGAGGAATAGGAGTTCATATTTTATAAAGATAGACAACTAAATGAGTTAAATTACTTTTTTGAAGTTAAGATTTTGGGCTGTTTGAAGAGGTGTATTAAGGCGAGAAGGAATGGGTTTCAATATAAGATTTTAAAAATTTTATTTAAGTTTATTTGATTAAACCTTTTAGCTAAATGCCAATTACAGGAAGTTATCAGTTTAAAAATTATTAGAGAAAAATATTAGAGAAAAAAAATGTTAACCACTTAAAAAGGGGTTTAGTAAAAGAATCTATATTTTCTAAAGATAGGAAATTAAAGGAGCTTGGGATAGGAAGGTAGGAGGGTTAAAATACTTTTTAAGGTTAACGTTAGGGTAAAATTAAGATTAAATTTTAAATTGAATCCTTTTAATTTATATTCTAACATCTAGTCAACGGGGATTTAAATTCTAAATTTAAGTTTTCGAAAAATTTGCCTTGTGGCGCCGCTTACTGATGAATTCCCTCCTAAGATTCAGTAGCCGGTGTTGATGGGGGTATTTTAATATTGAAATTTTTTCCAGTAAACATAGACAGCACCTATCACGAAAATTCCTCGGAATACAGGCTGAACCTATCAGTTTCCAGCTAATTTCAGGATCCAGCCCTTCCTCTTTCATTTTCCAGAATGCCCGCAAAAGGGCTGTCTGGTACCTCTGACCGAGGTTCGAAAAGGAGTACCTGTGGTTATACAGTCTTTGTTTGAAAGGACCGGCGGACATACCGATATAGGTCCGGAAGTCGTTTTTTTTTGTTAGATGAAGAAATGCAGGCTTCATAAATCACCTGGGTGGATTTGCATTTTCCCTCCACCAGGCAGGCGTTCACAGAATTACAGCTGCATTCGTTTAGAATTCCGGGCCTAGATTCAGCATTGCGCAAGTTCACCAGAATACTCCTATTATGGGAACTAACAAGGCTGTCCATATTTGGGGTGCAAGAATAACTAATTTTAAGGGTGTGCCTATTAAAAATCTTCCATAGAGGGTTACTGTTATTAAAATGTTTGTCTATTAACTTGAGAAAATATTTACCAACATTGATGTTAGTTAGTTTACAATAAGTGGGGTTAAACCAACTTATCTTTCTTTTTCTACAGTTTCCTTTATTTTTATTTTTGGATGATTCGGAGTCTATTGTAGGTTTATTATATGTTAACTTGTTCTTATATCCGCTTTTTTGAAGGGCCTTATTGTAAATATTTTTACTTGCGTTGAAAGTTTTAATTATGGATGATAATTGATTGATCCTATTATTCACTATCTTGGGTATCTGTTTTATAATATTTTTGGGGTGGTTGGATGAAATATTAATACAATTGGGGAAACTATTTTCTTTGAGAAATGGTTGGTAGGATCCATCATTTAAGTTAAGGGTGATGTCTAGATAGTTTACAATTTTAAGATTAAAGGTGATTTCGATTTTAAAACAGAGGTACTTCAGGGCTCTAATTATTTTTTGTGTATCCTATTTGTGTAGGGCCCATTGGAATTAGGGATAATTATTAATCCATCGTCCATAGGCCTAATTGTTTTGGGTCTAAAAATCTGCATAGAATATCTAAAATGTAAATTCCCACAAGAAATGCCACCTGGGCTGAATCATATGCTCCCATAGGGACGTCAAAAACCTCCCCCAGCCCCTTTGTCCATGTGGAATCATGAAAGGTGAGAATGGATTTTCTGGCCGCAAAGATAATTTCGTAGTCCTTATCCGAAATGTTCACGTAATTTTTAGCAAATCTTAAACAACTCTCAAGAAGGTCCCTTCTTGAGAGTTGTTTAAGTAAGTGCCGCCACAAGGCAAATTTTTCGAAAACTTAAATTTAGAATTTAAATCCCCGTTGACTAGATGTTAGAATATAAATTAAAAGGATTCAATTTAAATTTTAATCTTAATTTTACCCTAACGTTAACCTTAAAAAGTATTTTAACACTCCTACCTTCCTATCCCAAGCTCCTTTAATTGCCTATCTTTAGAAAATATGGATTCTTTTACTAAACCCCTTTTAAGTGGTTAACATATATATATATATATATATATATATATATATATATATATTTTTTTTTTTTTTTTTTTTTCTCTAATATTTTTCTCTAATAATTTTTAAACTGATAACTTCCTGTAATTGGCATTTAGCTCGCTTCTACCTAAAAGGTTTAATCAAATAAACTTAAATAAAATTTTTTAAAATCTTCTATTGAGACCCATTCCTTCTCGCCTAAATACACCTCTTCAAACAGCCAAATATCTTAACCTTAAAAAAGTAATTTAACTCATTTAGTTGTCTATCTTTTACTAAACCCCTTTTTAAGTGGTTAACAATATATATATATATATATATATATATATATATATATATATATTATATATATATATATTTTTTTTTTTCTCTAATATTTTTCTCTAATAATTTTTAAACTGATAACTTCCTGTAATTGGCATTTAGCTCGCTTCTACCTAAAAGGTTTAATCAAATAAACTTAAATAAAAATTTTTAAAATCTTATATTGAAACCCATTTCTTCTCGCCTTAATACACCTCTTCAAACAGCCAAATATCTTAACCTTAAAAAAGTAATTTAACTCATTTAGTTGTCTATCTTTTACTAAACCCCTTTTTAAGTGGTTAACATATATATATATATATATATATATATATATATATATTTTTTTTTTTTCTCTAATATTTTTCTCTAATAATTTTTAAACTGATAACTTCCTGTAATTGGCATTTAGCTCGCTTCTACCTAAAAGGTTTAATCAAATAAACTTAAATAAAATTTTTTAAAATCTTCTATTGAGACCCATTCCTTCTCGCCTAAATACACCTCTTCAAACAGCCAAATATCTTAACCTTAAAAAAGTAATTTAACTCATTTAGTTGTCTATCTTTTACTAAACCCCTTTTTAAGTGGTTAACATATATATATATATATATATATATATATATATATATATATATATATATATATATATATTTTTTTTTTCTCTAATATTTTTCTCTAATAATTTTTAAACTGATAACTTCCTGTAATTGGCATTTAGCTCGCTTCTACCTAAAAGGTTTAATCAAATAAACTTAAATAAAAATTTTTAAAATCTTATATTGAAACCCATTTCTTCTCGCCTTAATACACCTCTTCAAACAGCCCAAAATCTTAACTTCAAAAAAGTAATTTAACTCATTTAGTTGTCTATCTTTATAAAATATGCACTCCGATTCCTCCCCGTCCTAAATATACCGTTTCAACACCCTGTAACCCCGCGACTACCAGCTCTGTCCTTTTCCACTTTGTGACCGTTGTTAACCTAAAACCCCTCCACACTCTACCCCAGGGCCTTCGCTATTTGGGAAAAAACAATGTCGCTGACGTGACGTAGAATCTCTATTAGAGATCCTATGTCGAAATGTACATCCGACACCTTTGAATTTTGAAAATTTTCTCTAATTTGTATATATATATATATATATATATATATATATATATATATATTCCATTTGTAAACGAGTTTTTACCATGAGTGGTGTCTTCAGGCGATTCATGGTAGAAACCTAAGTCGCGTATGAACTCGTTTACAAATGGAAAATATTCAAAAGTTCTACAATATAATTGTATTGAACACTTTTTAATACAAATATGCACTGGTCTAATTTTATTATGACCAGAAACTAAGTAATTAAACAATCTATCTATCTATCTATCTATCTATCTATCTATCTATCTATCTATCTATCTATCTATCTAGTCATCCGCAGACAGATCTGTTTCGCTGTATCACAGCTCATCAGTACGGTTAGACAGCCGATTGCCTTTTAACCAGGATTGAGACCCGACCGAAATGGCGTCAGTCGGCGATTCTACCTCTGAGCTATGGGCTCTCGGTAGAAGGAAGCAGACTTTTTAGCGTGTATATTATCATTATACATGTCCAATAGCTGAGAGTGTTCTAATTCATTGCTGAATGAACGATGCGTAGATGCCAGAGTAACTACTGTTTTTCAAAGTCTACCATTCTTCCAGAGTGCTCAGTCAGTGTGTGAGAGAAATACGACATACATATATATACATAGGTGAACATATGTACATATATATATATACAATGCATATACATTGTATATTTGGGCAAGAATTTCTCCTTTATGCAGGTTTCATTGAAAATGACAGACAAGATATTGTCATTAAGTTTTTTATATAATTCTTCATGTGTTCTTATGAACTTTGATTTACATGTAACTAAATATGTGTAAAGTTTATGTATATTGACTCATGTGAATAGTATCTTCCGAACACCGTAATCACATAGTTCATAATTGATATTATTAAGAGTATGATTTTTTTTTTATTAGTAATGCATTCATACAAAAGTAGATTAAAAATAATGGAGGCTTTACTAATAAAAAATTAAAATCATGCACTTAATAACATCAATTTTGAACTTTGTGCTTACAGTGTTCGGAAGATAACATTCTCATGACTCTATATACATAAACTTTACACATGTTTAGTTACAAGTAAAGCAAAATTAATCCTTGATAATGGCTAAAAATATAGCCGAAAGCACTAGAAAAAAATTTCGGATAAGTTGTTAAGCAGTTTACTCGAAGTTGGGGATAAATTGTTCGAAATTGTTATTTTTCTTTTATTGTACTTTCGATATTCGCAGTCATTATCAAGAACCGATGTGGCATCTGTGAGGTTGAAAGATTTTCTATTTCTGCATACTGTTATTCTTTAAGAAGCTGCACGTTTCAAAGAGTCTGGCAAACACGTCCATTCTACACATCAGCCTATTGTGCAGTTTATTAAAAAATAAAACAAACTTTTCCGTCTTTGTCTCTTGTCCGCTAATTTAAGTTGAATAATAACTTAAATAAATAATGAATAATAAAATAATGAATAATAAATGAATAATAACTTAAATAAATAATGAATAATAAAATAATGAATAATAAATGAATAATAACTTAAATAAATAATGAATAATAAAATAATGAATAATAAATGAATAATAACTTAAATAAATAATGAATAATAAAATAATGAATAATAAATGAATAATAACTTAAATAAATAATGAATAATAAAATAATGAATAATAAATGAATAATAACTTAAATAAATAATGAATAATAAAATAATGAATAATAAATGAATAATAACTTAAATAAATAATGAATAATAAAATAATGAATAATAAATGAATAATAACTTAAATAAATAATGAATAATAAAATAATGAATAATAAATGAATAATAACTTAAATAAATAATGAATAATAAAATAATGAATAATAAATGAATAATAACTTAAATAAATAATGAATAATAAAATAATGAATAATAAATGAATAATAACTTAAAGAAAATCCTGTAACCGTTTTACAAAGACACGCGATAATTTTTGAGACTTGCAAAATTGCAACATTTGTATCTTAAATTCATTTCATCACTGGAATGAAAAATGTCTGGGTCTTTATGTCATTTTAAGTCTCTATCACCCCTTTACTCTTACAACCAAATTTCTCCTATACATCAATACCTGATTTTCTATTGGTTAGCTGAGATAAACCTTCAAAAAATCCTCCATTTTAATTGTCTGGATTTGGTAAAAAAACTATGTTCTTCTTTAAGCTTCTATATATAATAATTCCTAACAGTAAAAATATATATCACTGCCTGAGGAGTTGGTAATAAGATAGTACAAAAACGCAATAGCTCTGGTGTTACAGTAAACTATGTATTTATTATAAACTTATAATAAAAATATTACCATATATATATATATATATATATATATATATATGGTAATATTTTTATATCATTATACATGCCCGCATTTTTTATCATTATACATGCCCGCATATATATATATATATATATAGTCATCCGCAGACAGATCTGTTTCGCTGTATCACAGCCCATCAGTACGGTTAAACTCCGATTACTTTTAACCCAGGATTGAAATCCGACTGAATTGACATCAGTCTGCGATTCTACCTCTGGGCTATGGGCGCTCGGTAGAGGAAGGCAGACTATTTAGCATGGATATTATCATTATACATGCCCGCAATATATTGCGATGAATGAATTGTCGGTTAAATTATGCAAAAAAGAAAATAACGTTGACATTTCATTTTAACAGATATATTTACGAAAATTACATAAAAATGTCTTGAAATACTTATTCAATAAAATCGACATCGGTTTCAATCAAAGCCTGTAGACGACTTCGGAATCAACTGCATTTCTTATGGACGGTGACCTTGTTTAAGTTGGGTACTTCGGCCATAATCCGTGCTTTCAGTTTAGCTTTGCGGTGAAAGGAGTTTGTAGGTTTCCCGTTCAACTGGGCCCCATACATAATAATCAATTGGGTTGCAGTCTAGGGGGTTAGATTGCCAGATGTATGGGGTGATGTGGTCGCAGAAATTGTCTGACGGTTATGACTGGGCCCTCCTGCTTGTGTGGCATGGTGCAAAGTTCTATTGTATTTATGAACACAAAAGGGACCTAATAAATAACAAATGAACAAATTTACTAGGCATTACGACACTACGGTTTACTCTCGCCTCGATCAAAAATCTGTCGAGGCTGACAAAGCAAACCTTTTCAAGGACCTCCAATCCGTGGTCGACTGAGGAAAGAAATGGCTCGTGAATTTTAATGTTTCCAAAACGAAGCTACTGTCTATTAACCATCACAGACAGTCGCTCCTACCACCCTTCCCCATTAGCAAGGATCAGGCTAATCTCCCTGAGAGAAAAAACACCTCACCACCTCGGGTTAACTCTCACAACAGACCTCAAGTGTAATGACTATATCGAATCCATAGCTAAATCCGCTGCTAAGAAAGTCGGTTCCCTGTGTAGGGCCAGAAAGTTTTTCCCGTCTGAAACCACCCTGCACATATATAGATCTACCATCCACCCGTGCATTGAATACTGCTGCCATATCTGGTCGGGTGCCCATGCTATCCACCTAGGGGTCCTTGACAAAATCCAACGGAGAATCTGTAATGTGATCGATCCCGACTTGGCAGTTCAGATACAGTCACTTTGTGGTTTCCCTGTGTCTCTTTTACAAATACTTTCACGGCTTCTGCTCCGATGAACTTAGCTCACTGGTGCCCCTCATGTATGAATTTACTCGAGCCACAAGATTAGCAACTAGGTCCCACCCTTTTACTGTAAAACCAATAAAATGTCAACGCAAGGAGTGTTATAGACGGGTAAGGATACCGAGGATGAGGGTTGGGAAGAGTGTTTGAGAGAATGGATTGCGAGTTAGTGTGTTAGGGGGTGTCTATTGACCTTACTTTTAAACTCCGGGAGATTGTAGCTTTCGGGGAAGCAATCATGTGGAAGGGAATTCCACAGGCGGGAAGTACGAGAAAAGAATCTATTGGAGTAGAAATTGCGGTTACATCTTATCTGTTTCACTGTAAAAGGGTGGGACCTAGTTGCTAATCTAGTATCTCGTGCAAATTCATACCTAGGGGGCACCAGTGATCTAAGTTCATCGGAGTAGAAGCCGTGAAAGTATTTATAGTAGAGGCACAAGGAAGCTACGTCACGCCGGTGAGAGAGTGACTGCAGCTGGTCTGCCAAGTCGGTATCGATCACATTACAGATTGGATTTTGTCACGAACCCCGAAGTGAATAGCAGGGGCACCCGACCAGGTGTGGCAGCAGTATTCAATACACGGGCGGATGGTAGATTTACAAATGTGCAGAATAGATTCAGGCGGGAAAAACTTCCGGGCCCTGCATAGAGAGCCAACTTTCATAGTAGCGGATTTAGCAATGGATTCGATATAGTCATTCCACTTGAGGCCCGCTGAGAGTGTGAGACTAAGAAGGCGTAATGTTTTACTCTCTGGGAGGCAAGCCTGTTCCATGTTAATGGGATTTAGGTGTGATTGTCTATGATGGTTAATTGATAGCAGCTTCGTTTTGGAAGCATTAAAATTTACGAGCCATTTCCTACCTCAGTCCACCACGGATTGGAGGTCCTTCTCAAGCTCGGTAGCGAAGTTCGCTTTGTCGCCCACACCAGAGTTTTGCTCGAGGCGAGAGTAAACTGTGGTGTCATCGGTGTACATGCCTTCTTGGGATCTTATGGCATCAGGGAGATCATTAATGTAGATTAGAATGAGCGTAGGACCTAAGATAGAGCCTTGAGGGACACCCGCATTCGTAGGGTAGTTTTGTGAGGCATGTCCATTTAATACCAATTTAATGGGTAATACGTATTTCGCCGCAGGATGACCTTGCTGCTCTTCAGACCCATATAATACAACAGTTTATCTTCAAAATATTCCCGAAAAATCATTATGCACAGACACTCAATTATATTACTCTGTTAAATTAAATAAAGGAATAAATTTGAGTTCGTCTCTAGTCTCTATCGGAAATTACCTGATTAATATACCAAGTATATTACTCTAAACAAAGTAAACAAAAATACATAAATAAACAAAGATAAAGTTCCTTTGCTCTTCAGACAAAATGAGGATTCTTCTTTTATTCTGATTTTACAATATTATATTAATGAAAAAAGTAAAGAAAAGAAAAGAAAAAATGAATTACCTGGAAAACTCAACAACGACATCGAGAGGTTTTTAATAGAAAATTAGACAAAGTTACAGTCGGATGCAATTCTAAAATTGTCTTTATAATGATATGATCGCCTACGTCCTGAAGGGACAGGGCACATAGAAGAAGAAGAAGAATGATCGAAGATAGTGAAGAATATAAAGATTGGTAATTATAGTTAACGCTTGTATTGAAGAAAATATCTTCATAAGAAATCGATGTAACCTATCTTCCAAGCCTATTCATATCTATCTATCAATCTATCTATGGTCGTTAATTATCTATCTATCTATCTATCTATCTATCTATCTATCTATCTATCTATCTAGTCTATCTATCCCTATCTATTCATATCTATCTATCTATCTATCTATCTATCTATCTATCTATCCCAGTCTATTCATATCTATCTATCTATCTATCTATCTATCTATCTATCTATCTATCTATCTATCTATCTATCTATCTATTCATTATCTATCTATCTATTCATATCTATCTATCTATCTATCTATCTATTGTTCTTATCTATCTATCTAATCTTATCTTATCTATCTATCTATCTATCTATCTATCTATCTATCTATCTATCCCTAGTCTATTCATATCTATCTATCTATCTATCTATCTATCTATCTATCTATGGTCGTTCATTATCTATCTATCTATCTATCTATCTATCTATCTATCTATCTATCGCAGCCTCTTCATGTCTATCTATCTATCCCAGTCTGTTCATATCTATCTATCTATCTATCTATCTATCTATCTATCTATCTATCTATCTATCTATCTATCTATCTATCACAGCAGTGCATATCAGAAGTGTTTGCCATTATTTTTGAAAAACATTTCAAATCTGATCAGAAGTTCAACGTGTTTATTAAATAAGCAATAACCTCCTCGAATCTGTTGTACTCATAAATCCGAAATTTGAACCCTGCTTATCATCATTAAGCGCTTCCTGGGGAATTTCTGTCCCTGTTTTCTTTCCCGTCGATTATTTTGTCATTTTTGTTTATTTTTCACTTGTGATATTCATTCTTTCGAGCCGCCCGTCTGCCAAATTGTCAATCAACCTGTTTACCTGTCAATTCCGTGCGCGATCTCTTCGTAAATGTCATTCGTCGGAAGAAGGATGTTTTCATTATTAGTCAATGGAACTCATTCTTCATTTAAGGCACTATAAATTACAGTAGCTTAAAAAAAGAAAAAAAAACACTATATATAACCAACAAAAATGGTTAACAGTACTTGATGAACTCGCGACACTTTGTTAACCTAACTCATATTTCAAAAGTTTCTTTTTGCAGCTATTCGTAAGTAGAGGACCTTGCAACGATTGTTTTCTCCCGTGTTAGACAGAGAAACTTCCTGAAATTTTTCAAACATTGTCATATGAAAAACCAAAAAACAAAAACACACACAAAAAACTGATGAATACTATAGTTTAAAAAATTAACTATTTACTGATTAAAAGTTTTAAAATTTATTTTACTTTTTTATAAAATATATTATTATTATATTATCAAATACATTTCTTAATATCTTAATACAAACTTGTAATAACTATTTAATTATTAAAAATTTAAACATCAATTTAATTATTTTAATATCTATTTAATTATTATTCTTTCATAATATGAAACAAATCATTAAATATTTGTAAGTTAATAAATTTTTTATGAAGAATCTTTTTAACCATATTCTAAAGTAAACATTTTGCAATATTTATATATGACATTTATTTCATTACGTTTTTTGTTTAATAGATTTTTATTCTTAAGAAATTTAAATAATATATAGTTTTTCATGCAGACACAAGAGGCATGGGCCGTTTAAAAACTTACATATTTTAGCTTTTTTTTTTAATTTTCCATTTTGATGTGGGAGTTTTATTTCTTTTTTCAGTCTTAGCGGCAAAAGTGTCAGTCGATCAAAACCCCTGTCTAGACTCTATTTCCGTTGATGTATCCATTATTGTTACAAGATTATTGTCTTAGTTTTCTCTGTATCCCATCACTTTCTAGAACAAAACAAAAAAAGAAAGAATACATTTTATATTTTTTATCTGACTTAAAGGGACCTTTGAGTGTAATTATACTATTTTCATTTTGATTCGAAATGCATTTTATTCTTTTTCCAAAAACTCTTAATTTGTAAAAAAACATTTTAATATTTATTTATTCATTAAAAATTTTAAAAATAATTTTATAAAATCTATTATATTATTATTATATTCTAATACAATTCTTAACATCATAATAGAAATTTTTAATAACTATTTAATTATTAAAAATTTAAACATCAATTTAATTATTTTAATATCTATTTAATTATTATTCTTTCATAATATGAAACATATCATGAGATATATGGAAGTTTATAAATATCATATATATATATTAATAACATATTATTAATAGTTATAAATGTTAAACCCATCAATAATAATAAACAAAGTAAGGTCATCATTAAGAAAGCTGACCTTATAAACCATCAACCACAATTAAATCCTCTACAGAAAACCAATGTAGTGTATCAGTTTACATGCTTGTTCTGAGTTTGTATCTCTAAAACTAATAATAAACCCACTACATATATTGGTTTTACTACAACCACGCTCTCCCGTAGACTTACCTGTCATCTTGCTTATCAGAGTTCAATTAAACAACATTTCTTAGAAAAAAACATAGGTATGTACGTAATATTAGACAGGTTTTAGTTGATAACACAATAATACTCACACATACACACAATAAAAAGAACCTTCATATACTGGAGCCATTTACATTAAGTAAGCCATCCTTTATAAAATCACATTTCAAATTAGGCACAACACATTACATTGCATTTACATTCATAATTCTGTTAACATTTCGGTCTCTCACGTGGTAAGACGTCATAGAACCGCATTACTAATATACGACTTGCGTCTGCTACTCGGTGAACGTTATCGTTGCGTAACAAAGTTTTATGTCAACACAAGAGAATATCATCTTTGATGGTGAATATCTTTATGTTAATGTTCCTACAACCACTTTGAAGATATCTTATGTGAGCCGAAAGTTTAGGACCAGCATAATGAAAAAATACCCAAATGTTGGACACATTTTGCCTGCATTTTCACCAGAAATTAAAACTAAAATACGATGTTTAGAACAGCTCATGATTAAACTTAGCAGACATTCATTGTTTGTTATATTTACACACACACACACACACACACACACACACACACACACACACACACACACACACACACACACACACACACACACACACATATATATATATATATAGAGAGAGAGAGAGTCATTACACACACACACACACACACACACACACACACACACACACACATATATATATATATATAGAGAGAGAGAGAGAGAGAGAGAGAGAGTCATTCGCAGTACGGTTAGACATCGGATTGCTTCCAGCTAGGATTGAAATCCGTCCGATCTGGTATCAGTCGGAGAATCTACCTCTAAGTTATCGGGGCACGATGGAAGGAGGCAGACATTAGCATCTTATATATATATCTATATATATAGCACGACCCCTGGCTGCGTCCACTCAAACGCCCTGACCTTTGGCTGATTCCGCCTATGTTGTGTTGTTGATCTCGGATTTACCAATCTGGACCGCTTATTACCACTTGATGCGGATAGTCCAGACTTGCGAGGAATTGGTATATGATAAAAAAACAGATTTAAGACGGCAACGACAAGGTGTAGATTTATATATATTTATATATATCAAATAATTATAAAATTACAAGCAAGTAAAAATAAGTGACGGAAAAGAAATATCAGTGGGCTGGTATTTCAGTATAATATTCCTGTTGTATGATTTCAGCAGGGCAATCAGTTGGTTGAATTTGGCAATATGTCCCGCTGATCGTTTCCTTCTTATTTCTAGCAGCAAACGAGTTTTCAAGCCGATCGTATTTTAAAAATGTTTTCAACTTCTTCTCTCAGAACACTAGAGTCGTCTCACTAATTCTCGTCTTGCATTCTGATTTTGTTAAACAGGCACCCTTCTCAACTGGGGTAGGAAAGAAGGATGTAAGGTTTTCATTTCTCTCCCTGTATAACTTTTACCACCTCGAAATGAAAACAATTACATTTAACCATTTCGACTTCCAGTAGTAAATACACACCCTCTATTTGTCTGCCTGCTCTTATCAGTTGTCCTGGTAACTCAGTACACGAGAAATTGTGAAGGTCTCATTTTGACCTAGGGTCACTCATCGTCAAAACCCATTGACAGATATTTTGTTTCGAATTACTTTGATAGATTCCTTAAAAATAATTTTGTACTTGTTGGGACGCCCGGGCCTATTCGGCTATAATGGACTATTCCATTACTATGTAAAGTAATGGTGGCATCTACGTAGGTAGAGTGTGCCGAGCAGCCGTATCGACAAGTCAGTCTTAGACTTCCGGTGACGACCCGGAAGTACCCATTGCTCATACTACGTCTTACGACGGTTGAGACGATTAACCTCTATTCTTGTATTGGATACTAATAACCTTTGTAAATACTATTTTCATGGAATACAACAATTAACCTATTCCTGTTGTTGAGTTATTTATTCTTACTCACGACATAACAGTGGCGACGAAGATGAGATCGACACAACAGTGGCGACAAAGATGAGATCGACACAACAGTACTCAGAAAACTTTGCACCTGGGTTTTTAACTTGTTAACACTTCGGCTCCTTTTTCCAACAAAAATAATTGTATACTTCAAGTTCAGAGAAATCTTTTCTCATCTTGAAAATAAGTTAAGATTAATACCAGGAATCTGAAAATAACATCAGGAAAATACAGTTAACATTTCTAGGGCACATAAGGAAAGAGGGCTTGGAAAATCTAATATGCATAGAGCAAATTGAAGGCAAGACATATAGAGGAAAACAACGGCTAACACGTAAAGCGCTCAATACACTGGTAGAGCAAATTCGAACTCGGCTCTCCGATTTCTCGTTCCGAGTCGATATCCACTGGACCACAACGCACATCCTTATCAATATCAAATACATGCTAGAATAAAATTGTCCTTGTTTTTTATTAATGTTATTCTGACTATGTAGGCTTTCAGGGATTCTTTAGTATTACGAGGGGGCTCATTAACCTCTTTCTTATTTATGCTTCATACGAAATAGTGTAATTGATTGAGATCTGGGGAGCAAGGAGTCCAAATGTTAGGGGTTTATGTGATCTTCTAAGAAGACCTAAATGACATCTTTCTCTGCTGGATTTTTAAGTTTGTTTAGAAGCTTCTTAGATCTGATTAAGCGGTTTTCTTTTAACTTTTCTGACATAAAAGGACCTTTTATCATCGCATAAATCTTGTATCTGATGTCTTTGTGGACAACATTTCGGATTGTTTCTTCTGACACATGGTGTTCTTTTGCAATCGACATCATGGATCTTCTGGAATTGCCATAAATGGTCTGATATACTTGCCGAATAAGTTCAGGCGTTCTAATGGTATCAGTGCGTCCGGGATGTTTCTTATATTTTGTTACTAGTGATACGTTTTCATCTTTAGTCTCTAAATAAATGCGAACTTTGTAGTCGAAGGATTTAGCGACTTTTTAGAACCGCGCTATGTCTAAATTGTTATATTCAGTCTTTAAAGGCACGATAACTGCAAGCCTCTTCATATTTTTGTGCATGGACACGGGCTGACAATTATAATTCTAAAATACAGAAAATGTAAAATTAAATAATATACTGTTATAGTAAAAATACCGTAAGCATCCCATATATATATATATATATATATATATATATATATATATATATAGTACACCAGGCCTGACGATCCGTTGTGTGAAATCGCGTTCGGTGTTGGCTCGTTTTTAGATTTAGTGTATTGTATTTTTTGCTCTACTTTCGTACTTTCGTATTTTCGTATAGAGCACTTTACTGTTAAGTCTCTTCGTCTTGGCTTTTTTCTCTTTCAAACAAGCTCTTGACGCATTGTTCTTGTGCTTGGTTTGTTTCTTTTTTACTTTCTCGTTATTTGACCTACCAGGTAGTCCTCGTTGGGTTATTGACGATTTAAGTTACTGACAGGTTAGCATTGGTTTTTCGGATATTAGTCTATAATAATTAGTGCTGCTTTATTGTAATTACGTATATATATATATATATATATATATATATATATAGTTATGTATCAATTGTAGATTGCGACATGGAAATTTCTACGTTTCGAGATAGATTCTCATCATCAGGCAATGTTGGTGTTAGTTGTGCAGATGATTTACATTTAAATGACAAAAACCTTTGCTTTGCTATGAATGTATGTGGGTGTTTCTTTTGGATAATCAGAATGGAAATTTTATTTTGGGATTTGACCCCAAACAATACATACTAACCAACTTTATCTCTTTTTTTCCCTTTTTTTCCTTTTGCCCCCTCATCCTACCCTTCCCTTGTTTCTTTTCCCTCCTTAATGGTCGGGGTGTTAACCTGCCTTTAAACTGATCTTATCTTTTTCCCTTCTTTCCCTTCACTTTTATTACTTTTGATGTGATATTCTCATTGAGTAACAATTTTACCTGATGATGAAAATCTATCTCGAAACACAGAAATTTCCGTGTCGCAATGTACAATTGATACACAACTATATAATTATATTATGCTCTATAATACTCATTATATTGAGCACCGTTTATAATAAAATAAATGCCAGAGCACTCAAAAAAAGCTTGAGTCCTTTTCACCTGGAATATATATATATATATATATATATATATATATATATATATATATATATATATATATATGATAAAATAAAGGAAATCTTAAAGACAACTAAAAATTAATACCAAACGCTAGCCCCAAAATTTAATAGACATCTTTTTCTCATCAAAATTCGAACTACGCACAACATAAGGGATCACAAAATGCAACAAAAAATGTGGAGTATGCAACATAATAATAGAAGGAAAACACTTCAAGTTCGAAAACACATCGACATTCGAAATAAAAATGGATCTGAGCTGCAACTCGAAAAATGTAGTATACGCTCTAAAATGCGACGAATGAGCAAAAATATACGTGGGTGCGACACAATGCCTGAATAAAAAGGTAGCCCTTCACAAAAGTAACATCAAAATAGCACATAACAGGAAATTGTATGTCTCCCAACGTTTACATGAATGTAGTGGAGGTAAATTCAGAGTAATATCTATCTACCAAAATGCAGATTATGACACACTCATAATGCAGGAAGAAATATTCATAAAAAATACAAGCCTTGGCTCAACAAAACAACATGAAAAACCTAAAACACACACACACAAAAAAACACACTCACACACACACATACATACGCGCACACACATACATATACCAAATTCAAATAGTATCCCCAATGCAATAAAAAGAACTAGATGACCCATAAAAAACAATTTTAAAGCATAAAGACGAAATCCAAAAATGCTTACACACACACACACACACACACACACACACACACACACACACACACACACACACACACACACCGAATTCAAATAGTATCCTCAAAGCAATAAGAAGAACCAGATGACCGATAGAAAACAATTTTAAATCAATTTCGCAAGTCAGTGAAAAATCCCTCGATAAGGAAGGTAAGGAAGACGCCGCCAGAAGAAACTTAACGTGCTAATGTGAAAAAAACCCAACCCCACAATCCCTTCAACCTTGTGGTCACCACTTGATTTATCTATTTATCTATTTATACACGATACCTTGGCCAGAAGAAACTTAATGTGCTAATGTGAAAAACCGCCCACCCCTCAACCCCTTCAACCTGGTGGTCACTACTTGATTAATCTATCTATACACGATACCTTGGCTATCAGAAAAACAAAGGGATCTCGATACGTAAAGACACAAGTTTATTCGCCTGAAGAGAGTCAACTTTAGACTCGAAACCCGTGTAGTGTCACAAATACGGTTATGGCCACTTAATGTATCATAACATGTATAATAACAACAACAATAAATCTACATTAAAAAAGTTCAAGGCCTCTCACACTTTTTATTCTATGTATATATTTATATACAAATGAATAAGGAATGAAGAAAATAATTGCAAAGATCAAAACATTAAATCAGTGCTCAATATTATTGGGAAACACTCCTTTTTTGCACTTAAGAATGAACTCGCCTGATGTGTACATATAATTTTGCCTATACGGAGAACGGCAGTGGTCGCCAGCTCGCTGCGACTACATCTCCACTGTCAGCACTTTGCCTTCGAGTAGAGGGCGCTCTCTGCTTCCGAGCAGAGAGCACTAACCCAGTCGTGGTTCCGCCGAAGGGTAGAATCACGACTGGGGAAAAATAGACAGGTATTTTTTGGCCGGGCCATATAGCCCGGAAATCCCAGTTATAAACTGACCATGTGTCACATGTTGCCCTTACTGGGAGGGACAGCTAAATAATGTAGCACCAGTAGTGCCACTATTGACACTGTCAGCTCTCTGCCTTCTGGTAGAGGGCGCACTCTGCTTTCGAGCAGAGAGCAATAATCCAGTCGTGGTTCCGGCGAAGGGTAGAATCACGACTGGGAAAAAATAGACAGGTATTTTTTGGCCGGGCCATATAGCCCGAAATCCCACTCATAACTGACCATGTGTCACATGTTGCCCTTAGTGGGAGGGACAACTAAATAAAGTGGTTGTCAGAGAGTTGCCTCGCTGCGACTACATCTCTCACTGTCAGCTCTCTGCCTTCGGGCAGAGGACGCTCTCTGCTTCCGAGCAGAGAGCAATAACCCAGTCGTGGTTCCGCCGAAGGGTAGAATCACGACTGTGGGGAAAAATAGACAGGTATTTTTTGGCCGGGCCATATAGCCCGGAAATCCCAGTCATAAACTGACCATGTGTCACATGTTGCCCTTACTGGGAGGGACAACTAAATATAGTGGTTGTCAAAGAGAGTTAGTAAGGGGTCAGTTGGTCTGTAAGCTGATGTATAGTAAGTTGGGGTTGTTTTGGATATAGACTGATTACCCAGATAAACTTCTTCACTACAAGACTATATATTGATTTCTACTAATAGTATTCCTAGTATTCCTGAATTGATTAACCCGTGTTCCAGTTTGTATATTTTTGTTCAATATAACTTACATTTTCTCTCTCCATATCTGATTTTGTTACTTATTATTTTGTGAGGTTTCTCAACAAGAATCCACAACAAATAAAAAAATCGGTATCATATAACAATTTAATACTCTTTTCTTTTTTTTCTAGCAATTTTTTCTTTACAATGGATTCAACGGGAATTCAAACTCGGCTCCCCGGTTTCTCGTTCTGAGCCGATATCCACTGGACCACAATGCACATCCATCTACACAGTTTAGTACCTTTCCTTTTTTTTTTTTTTTCTAGCAAAATTTTTCTTTTTCTTGATACTCTGCTTAATTTTTGGAATGCATCTTTTGATATCCCAACACACCTTCAAATTTCAGTGTCACACTTTCCGTCCTCCGTTAAAACATTTTCTAGATATTTAAATTTTTGTACTTATTTGATTTTGGTATCTCCAATTTGCAGTTTGCACTTTGGACTCATCTTTTTCCTAATAATCATGCATTCTGTTTTCATGCAGTTGATGTTTAATCCTTTCTTCTCGCTTTCTTTCATTACCTTCTGTTAGAATTTCATAGTTTTCTTCTCATCAATACTGTCTCATCTGCATATCTTATGATGTTAAGATTACAGCCTCTAATAATTAATCCTGGTAGGACTTCTAATTCTCTCAGAAACATCTCACTGTATTTGGTGTTTTGCTTCTCCTCCTGGGCTTCTCCATGTTCATAGTCTTCTTGAGTGTTCTTGAAACCAAGTGTTGGTTGCTACCTGGTTATTTGCTATGCACCATTGAACCCATTTTTCTCTACATTCATTACAGGTTCCTAGTCAAAATTTGCCAAGTATTTCACTATCCTTCTTGTTCCCTACTTTGGCATTGAGGTATCCTATGACAGTTGCAATTTTCATTGATCTTTGGCATTGTCTAGTATGAAGTAGAATTTTTCAATTTCTTCTTCTGTACTTACTTCTGAAATTTAACCTGCTCGTTTGTTGTTTTTTTTTTTTTTTTTTTTAGAGATTACGTGTCATTAAACTTTTTTGGCAATAAATTTACTCTGTTTAGACTAACTTTAACTTTAATGATACCTGATCTCTGAGCCCAAATCACATTTAATATATTTGTAAAGTTGTATACTATTTAATTGTTATCATTAATTTCATCAGTACATAAATTTCACTGATTAGAAACCTGAAGTAGGCCAGTGGATATTACAGCTGAAACATTATGATAACAAAAAAGATGTGGACATTAGTCTGAATGTAACTAATAATTCATTTCATAAATCTAGGTAGGATTTAATGGAGTTGTTATGAGGTTATTATATACTTGCTCGCACATTCTTGATATTTTGTATTCAAAGAAAATTGCAAACGAGAAAGAACAAATTATTAAATTATTTCCGAGATATTGAAGCTTTTGTACTTATTTGAGTTTGGTATCTCCAGTTTGCAGTTTTCACTTTCCACTCATCTTTTTCTTAATAAACATGCATTTTGTTCTTGTTTCTTGCAATCTTAAAAATGTTTAATCACATTGAAGCATAAAAGGACTCTTTCAGGAGCAGATAACTCGGTGACTTTGAATTTTTAATACTTATTTAAAAATGTTTGGTCACTGTGTTGGACCAGGAAGTTTTCTTTCTGCCTGAACCCATTTTGCACATTTACAAATCAACCATCCGACCGTGCATGGAATACTGTTGTCATATTTGGTCAGGCGCCTCTGCTTTTCATCTCAGTGTTCTCAACAGGCTCCAGAGAAGAATCTGCAATGTGATTGGTCCCGACCTGGCAGCTCATCGGCGGAATGTGGGTTCCCTATGTCCCTTCTATAAATATTTTCATAGCTTCAGCTCTGACTAACTTAGGTCACTGGCGCCCCCTCCACAAGAATTTACTCGTACAACCAGACTGGCAACAAGGTCCCACCATTTTACAGTTAAATCAACCAGGCCACAATTCTACTCCAACAGCTTCTTTTCTCGCGCTTCCAGCCTGTGTAACTCCCTACCATATACTTGCTTTCCTGACGACTACAACCTCCAGGAATTTAAATGCAATGTCAATTCCCATCTCTTATCGACTTAACTCAAGCCCTTTCTACATCACCCCGCGTGTCTTGTTCTTTTATTTTCTCTCTACCTTCGTAACTGTCTTCATATCTGTGTTCACATCCTTTTCTTGCCATTTCTCTGATACGCTCTGTAGCTGGTTCGTCTTTGTCTTCACTTTCCTCCTGCCTAAAACTTTCACTCTTCTCTTATATAGCCCCTTGCGCACCAGTGGCGGTACCGCCTTGCTTGGGGTGAAATAAAGCTGAGAGAAGATGGATTCATAGTTTTCCGAAGGGTATTTACGCAAAAACGAATCTAACGATCCGGGTCACTATCCACTGCCTTATAAATGTGTATACATGCGTCGATAAATATATGGATATGTACACACACACACACACACACACACACACACCTGGGGAGAAGGTATGATGTTTTTAAAGGACCGAAACCGTCAATGAACCAGGGTAACATCATTGATGATGTGTCCTAACCGCATCTAAATGATGTATTTTTCAAATTCATATATATATATATATATATATATATATATATATTCGATTTGTAAACGAGTTATTACGCGACCTTGGTTTCTACCATAAGTGTTATCTTCAGACACTAGTCATGGTAGGAACCTAGATTGAGTAATAACTCGTTTACAAATAGAAAATATTTAAAAGTTCTACAGTATAATGGCATTGAACATTTTTAAATACAAATGTGCACTGGTCTAACCTTATTATGACCAGACACTAAGTAATTAAACAATCAATCAATCAATATATATATATATATATATATATAATCATCCGCAGACAGATTTGTTACGCTGTATCACAGCTCATCAGCTCCGATTGCTTTTTAACCCCGGATTGAAACCCGACCGAATTGGCGTTAGTCGGCGATTCTACCTCTGAGCTATGGGTGCTCGGTAGAAGGAGGGAGACTTTTTAGCGTGTATATTATCATTATACACGCCCAATAGCTGAGAGTGTTCTAATTCACTGCTGAATAAACGATGCGTTATATATATATATATATATATATATATATATATATATACAACTGTCTTTATTATAATAGAAAAGGTATACGTATATTCTTCATTATTCGACGACTTAATTACAGCATAAAAATATATTCATAAGGTACTGGTAAAGAGGAAACATGCGGCAAGAGCTTTCATAGCTGGTAAGAAAAAGTTTAATAACTGGTAGTAAATATAATGAACTTGCCTTGCGATTGTCTCTCTAATGAACTGAGTTAACGTTGTCTCTCTCCATGAGCCTGACAGGAGGAATATATATATATATATATATATATATATATATATATATATATATATATATAATAATAATAATAATAATAATAATAATAACTATAGCAACAACAATACCAATAGTAACCGAACTAACTCTTCCGAAACTAGTATTAAGCTATAATTTAAATCGTCTTGAATAACCCACAGAGAACAAACTCGGAGGGGAAAAAGGGGAAGCAAAAAAAGAAACAAACGAAGTACATGAACAAAAAGTCAAGCACTCGTAAGAAAGAAAAAAACCCAAGACGAAAACCCTAACATTAATGCGCTCAATACGAAAGTAGAGCAAACAAAGACAGAAAATCTGAGCAAGAGCCAACAACCTACAACGGTTTCGCCTAACGGCTCGTCAGGGAAATTGGCTCCAATTAGGCCAATTTCCCTGACAAGCCGTTAGGCGAAACCGTTGTAGGTTGTTGGATCTTGCTCAGATTTTCTCTCTCTCTCTCTCTCTCTCTCTATATATATATATATATATATATATATATATATATTGTAAGAAAGTGATAGAACACGTAGATTTTAAACCCACTATTCAAGCATTTACTTTTATAAAGAGTGCTCGATACAAAGTAGAGCTTTATATTTAAATGGTTGTTACAATGGTTTATAAAAGCATAGTATCACTACACAAAAGTTATCGTGTTTCAGAGCACAAGTGTCCTTTGTCTGTTGATTAGTGGAAATGAAAATAAATGGTTTGAAACGATCCATTCTTTGGAATGCGATATGTAAGTGATGTGTGGGATGGGAATTTAGTATGTCTAAGCTGGTCTGTCGGCAGTTTATAACCATAGAGATATATTTTTGGTTTAGGAGGGGGGAGCGGGCTAGTTTAGTTTTGGACAGGTCAGATTTTAGTTTTGTCTAGGTAATTCTTATATTGGGATGTTCAGTTTTAAAAAAAGGGTAGACACTTTTTATTTTACTACTATCTCTGAGAAAATGGACGGCAGTAACTTTTTAGTGTTGTATGGGTTTATTTTATGTTATTAATATAATATTCGTTTTTTATTTTGTGGATTAAACATGGATATTAATTATTTTTTGGAGAGGATTATTTTAAGTGAATGAGGTATTTTAGTGGGGCCATATAATACTTCAAATAGGTAAATGATTTTAACTGTAAGTTGATTTTTATATTAGGGCGCGAGTTTAGACAAATACCTTTAGGTTAATTAAATTTGAACGAAAAATATTTTCGGTGTTTGCATAACACTGCTAATTCATCTCTACGGTTTAATAGTTCGACATTGTTTGGGTACCTTAGAATGTGCAGCTTTTCACTCAGGCATAAAGGGCAGATTTAGCTTATTGAACTGGCTATTTTTTGAAATTACTATTATTATTTTCTTTGTACATATGATAATCTCAATAAAATTTAAAAAAATAGCTTCTTGAACTTTGTTTCTTTTTTCCTTTTTCTTTTTTTCCTTTTATTTATTTTTCTGGTTTATCTTTTTCTTCTTCCAGTGTAAAACTTGACATGTCTGGAAAATCGTACACACACCGTTCTTTGAGATGCTATTACCTCCTCCTCCACTCAGTTGTTTTCATTGGCTAACCTTGTGTTTATGTCTTCATTTTTTCATGCTTGGTCAATTTTGCCAATAAACGGGAATAATGCATGTACAACTGGAAGAACGGGTAGGGCGTTACAGGAGCCTGTAATGACGTTGGAACGCAAAAGTGGATGCATTGTTACTGCAGCCTCGGTGGGGTTGGCACCTTGAAGAAAACGTGAAATAGTTATGGCATACGATAAGGTAGAAGTTACAAAGAAACCCCAATGTTTTGTTGGAATACAACTAATCATTTCGGAGAAAAAACGATCGCAAAAAGCAATATTTTCCATTAATTTTTGCTGCACTCTGCGCGTCAACTGAAATTTTTGTTCGCATGTCAAGGCACCTGACCTTAATCTACCAGTGACTCGATTTGGTTTGAGTTTGAGTGAAGCGTCTTGGAGAAATGCATAAAAGTGCACAAAAAACTACCTGAAATTATGTTTGTCGTTGATTTTGATGAACCCTGTACATTGATTCGAATATTGTTGTGTACATCAAAGGATTGGACCTTGATCTACGAGTTATTTGATTTTAGTTGAATTCGCATAAGGCGTCTCGGAGGAGAAGAGTTGGTAAATTCTAAGCCTTCCGGTGGTTTCTACCGTAGCCTCTAAATCGATTCGAAACTTTTTTACGTGCATCAAAGGTTCATGTCATGATGGACAAGCGACCCAATTTTGGTTGAAATCGGACCAAGGGTTTCGGAGGAGTAGGTTCGTTAGAATGGAGGCACACACACACACACACACACACACACACACACATATATATATATATATATATATATATATAGGTATTATTCAAATGGTTGGCAAAACATTGGCTAATTGCCATACGATTTGAACTTGAATATATCTATCTATCTATCTATCTATCTATCTATCTATCTATCTATCTATCAGCTATTGGGCGTGTATAATGATAATATAAACGCTAAAAGTTTGCCTCCTTCTACTGAGCGCCCGTAGCTCAGAGGTAGAATCGCCGACTGACGCCAATTCAGTCGGGTTTCAATCCTGGGTAAAAAACAGTCGGCTGTCTAACCGTACTGATGGGCTGTGATACAGTGAAAAAGATCTGTCTGCGGATGACTATATATATATATATATATATATATATATATATATATATATATATATCCAGGTGAAGGGGACTCAAGGTTTTACTATTTTAAGTGCTCCGGCATTTATATTTATTATGAAGAGTGCTCACTGTAATAAATATTATACAGCTTATATAATTATATAGTTATGAATTAATTGCACATTGCGACACGGAAATTTCTGTTTCGAGATAGATTTTCTTCATCAGGCAATGTTTGATGTTAGTTGTACAAATGATTTACATTTAAATACAAAAACCTTCGGTTTACTGTTTTATCTATGCGGGAAGATATAAAATTTACATGTGTGTTTCTTTTAACTAATCAGAGCGAAGATTCATTTTGGAATTTGGCCCCAAAGAATAGATACTAAGTAAGTTTTTCTCTTTTTCCCTTCTTTTTCCCTTTCCTTACTTTTCTCCTTTCTACTTTTTCTTCCCTAACGGTCAAGACGTCAACCTATATATATATATATATATATATATATATATATATATTGTAAAAGAAAAAACGTAAAAATTCTTTACACGTTTAGATCTTATAAATTTAATCATGAATTTTTAAAACAATAAATTTAGCCGAGGGGTGAAGCAAATTTTAAATAATAGTGGTGTTAACGGAAAAGACCATCTTTTTGACAATCTTTTTTTTTCATGCAAGCATTAAGGTCAAAGTCTGCTGAAGATATTTTGGGAAGGGACACTGGCTTGTGAGGTTGCAGGGCCAGGGATTTTGAAAAAGAAAATATGATTTTCAGTCAGCTGTATTCAAATTAGTTTGCATGATCATTTTCTGAATGAAAACGTAAATTTGTAGGCGTCTTGTCTGAATAAATAGTGGCTAATTTATGTATTAAGTCCTGATTGCTCTGCAGAAGGTCCAAATATCAATCCCTTTTTTCTATGCACCCTGTCGATTAAAGGCGGTGATAATGATAGCTCTTCCCAGTTCACTGCTATTTGAAGACTTTTTTAAAAAATCATATCACCCCGAGCAAGGCGGTAACGCCACTGAAGCGCAGGGGGCTACGTAAGAGTGAAAAGATTGGAAAAGAGAAAGCCGGAAACCACATCCTAAACAGGGAACAAGGGATGAGCCTATTCACCTGTTCAATAGACGTGGGTGAAGTGTGAACCGGGCGATAGTTTAGTCTATTATTCTATCTACTCCAATTGAAATAAAAAAGAAAAGAGTGAAAAGATTGGAAAAGAGAAAGCCGGAAACCACATCCTAAACAGGGAACAAGGGATGAGCCTCTTAACCTGTTCAATAGACGTGGGTGGAGTGTGAACCGAGCGATAGTTTAGTCTATTAGTCTATCTACTCCAATTGAAATAAAAAAGAAAAGAGTGAAAAGATTGGAAAAGAGAAAGCCGGAAAGCACATCCTAAACAGGGATGAGTCTCTTCACCTGTTCAATAGACGTGGGTGGTGTATGAACCGGGCGATAGATTAGTCTAAGTTTTGTCTTTGTTATCAATCGCATAGCGTGTTCCGCCATTTACTTCATCAAGCTTCCTAGATAGGTTATATGCTATTTTCCCTCTGCTTCTCTTGCATTCAATCTATCCAGTGAGTGTCAGATTTTCCAAGTCCTCTTTCCTTATTTTGCGCTCTAGAAATTTCAGCTGTCTCTCCCTGGTATTTTATTTCCATTTTCTCTAAATCTTCGTCGTGTTTGGTTCTTCGAATTCTGGGCATCCTTTTGTAAAATCACATTCCTGTTCCTTGAAGATTTTTTTCATCTGTGAAGAGATTGGCTAGCATTCATTACTCTTTTCTTTTTATTTAAGGAGTTTTTGGTTTCATAATATTTTTGCTTATCTTTGAGAAGGCATATTTCGCCATGCCAATGCGTTTTTTTGATTTCTGTGTCTCACCTTCCGTGGTCCTCGGTATGACGATAAACTGCATTCAGCAGCAAGGCCTCTGATTGGGAGGTTGTGAGAGCGTGAGACCACCTCCTAACTGCTGCTGTTCCTGGGTTCAACCTGACTCGGGTGGTAGCATCTCTTAGGGTCCTAGCCATGGGCGAAAAGTTAACCCCTAAAACCGGGATCAAAACACTACGAAAGTATAAAAATAGGTTTTTATAGTAAAAATTCCAGTAATACATTTATGAAGAAAAATGTATTACCAGCAATACATTTTTAAAGAAAAGAATATCATTAGCAACACATTTTTTAAGAAAAAAAGTAGTACGCGCCATACATATTTAAAGAAAATATTCCAACAATACATTTTTGAAGGAAAATATATCACCATCACCATCAATACAGTTTTGAAGGAAAAATATTATCAGTAATACATTTTGAACAAAAAACACATGACCAGTAATACATTTTTGAATGAAAAAACATATTACCAGCAATACATTTTCGATGGATAAACATATGACCAAGAATACATTTTTGAAGGAAAGACATATTACCAGCAATACATTTTTGAAGGAAAAACATATTACCAGCAATACATTTTTGAAGGAAAACATATTACCAGGGATACATTTTTGAAGGAAAAACATATTACCAGCAATACATTTTTGAAGGATAAACATATTACCAGCAATACATTTTGGAAGGATAAACATATTACCAGGAATACATTTTTGAAGGAAAAACATATTACCAGCAATACATTTTTGAAGGAAAAACATATTACCAGCAATACATTTTTGAAGGATAAACATATTACCAGGGATACATTTTTGAAGGAAAAACATATTACCAGGGATACATTTTTGAAGGAAAAACATATTACCAGTAATACATTTTTGAAGGAAAAACATATTACCAGGGATACATTTTTGAAGGAAAAACATATTACCAGTAATACTACGAACTTATCCTAAAATTCTTATCTGCATTAAGTAGCCTATGTCGTAAAACAAACAAACAAACAAACAAACAAACAAACAAACAAACAAACGCCTTCCGTCTATTTTTAAAACACTACCCAGAAATTTAAATTGTTGTACTTGTTTGATTTTAATATGCCAATTTTTAAATTGCATGCTAGACTTTTCCTTTTTCTTTCAACTGCCATTCATTCCGTCCTACTTGCAATTAGGGTTTAATCTTTTCCTCTCGCTTTCCTTCACTAACTTCTGTTTTCTTTCTGTGTCTGCTATAAACAGTGGGTCAACTTTATATATTATGTTAAGATTGTAGCTGGCAATAATGAATCCTTTTAGGACTTCTAATTTTCTCAGAATCGTCTTACTGGATTGGGTGAATAAGTCAGGCGTGGTTTCATGAAAACTTCGTTTTCAATATGAAACCTCACCGGCACAATGTGGCTTTCCTGTGTCTCTTCTACAAATACTTTCACGGCTTTTGCTCCGATGAACTTAGCTCCCTGGTGCCCCCTATATATGAATTCTCTCGGGCCACATGATTAGCAGATAGGTCCCACCCTTTTACTGTGAAACCAATAAAATGTAAACGCAAATTCTACTCCACTAGATTCGTTTCTTGCACTTCCCGCCTGTGGAATTCCATTCCGTTTACTTGCTTCCCCGACAGCTATAATCTCCAATATTTTAAATGTAAAGTCAATAGTCATCTCCTATCTCAAAACCTGCATCCTCTCTCTCATGCTCATTTCTCTGTCCACTCCACTCTCATCAATATTCTCATTCTTCTCTTACCCACTTCCTGACACCCTCTATAACCTGTCACTATTTCCCATAACTTTCCTCCTATGGAATCCCCTGCCTTGCTTGGGGTGATATGATTAAAAAAAAGTTGGTGAAGGTTGGTTCATACTGAGTTTTTTAGTATCAGAGAACCTTAAATTTGTCTTCGATATGAGGCAGAGCGACTCTAATGAATCCTCCATTCACAGCAAAGAAATTTGTGTCACGGTGTCGTGTCAGAAATTTATCTCGTCATAATCTATTTAGCACATTTACAAATCTACCATTCGTCCCCGCATTGAATCCTGTTGCCATATCTGGTCTGATGAACCTGCTGTACATCTTGAGATGCTTGACAAAAGCATCACCTTCCAAAGAAGGATTTGCAATGTAATCAATCCTGACCTGGCATCTCGACTTCAGTCACTTTCTCAAAGACGTAGTGTGGCGTTACTCTGTATTTTCTACAAATATTTTCATGATAACTGCTCTGAAAATCCACACATTCGTTTATAAGTGTGCACATATGATGATGGACTCTTCCGTAGTCTTCGACGCATGGGTGTGCAACAGCTCAGTTATTAGAACCGAACAGCCAAACAAGCCGCATATAAGATATAATCATAATAAAAAAAGGCTTGTGGTAAACCGAAACTTTTTTTTGAAAAACCGAATAGAGAAAACTGAAACACACAATGTGCTACAAGGTTGTGGTGGATAGGAAATTAAGAATTAAAATCAACCTTCTTCTTCACTTTTACAAAAATTCACAATGACGTAAGAAATCCTGGTTTTTCCCAGACAGAAAAAAGATTGACCTCGTGCTTAAAGAAAAAATCGGAACCGGATTTCGCAAGTATATGTTAAATTGATTTTCTGACCAATGGGAGCGAATTGCAAGACTAAAGAGATTTCGCGATCTTGTGCGAAAAATCAAAATACTATAAAACGCCCCGGTCAGCGTCAGTCAGACAGTCAGGGATGGAAGCAGCAAAGACCACAAGCTAAAATGTAACAGGAGAAGCTTCAAGTGATCCGAAAATTTGTCCTCTTTCTCCTTCTTTCTCGTGTGCTGATTTCTTTTACTTCTTCTTCTCCATTCAAAGACATTCCTACCAAAGAAACGCTAATACATACATAGGTACGCATAAACTCTTTCCAACAATTTACTTCTATGAAAACTTCCATCTCTTGATAACCTTAACTCATTACTTGTTTCTCATTGAACATTAACCGCTACCTATTTTTTTTATTCTATTCTTTTAATAAATTTCTATTTTAACATGAAAATTGTATATATTTTTATTCTTCCACTATTCCATACTATTCCACACATTCCAACCTGCCGACAACTAACCTTCTGATGAAAACCTGATGATAATCTAAACTTATTTATAAATGGAACTTTGTCTCTGTGTGTGTGTCTGTGTGTCCGTTACCTATAAACTCCGAAACGGCTGAACCGATTATCTTGAAAAATTACACAGTTGTACTATAACTGTCTGCGAGTGTTTTTAGCTAGGTTTTGTGTCGAGGTAGGTATCCCCGAGAAATATCGAAAATCGATAATCGAAAAAATCGTGTCATACAAGGAGTGGTCCGATTTTAATCAAATTTGATACTTACAGACAAAGACATAAGAAACGATATTCAGAAGTTTCAAGGTTGCAGTTCTTACAATACTGCAGAAAATCGATAAAATATATATATAAACGGCAAGATGTTTGTGTGTGTGTCTATTTATCTGCCTGTATGTCTGTATTTTTATCAGCCCTTTTATTTTAGTTTTTGCTTCGGATTTGGCTCTAAGTAGGTATAATTGTAGTTCTTAGCCTCAGCCATGATACCATTTACTCAGAGGACTTATTTAGCCTTCAAAATTCAGTTTACGACCCAAAATGCTTATTTGATATCGATGGCATGAAATCAAAATTTGACTTACATCCATTCATTTTTCTTTCAGTCTACAGTTTCGCTTTAACTGGAAACAACTATTGTTTTTTAGTTTTTTGTGCCAAAGTTCAAAGAGTCTGAGCTGCAGCACCATGTATTAATTTTTAAAGCTTTCATTACACCCGAGCAACGCCGGGCTATACTGCTAGTTCTGGATAAATCTTGTAAGCTGTAACGAGTTCAGTTATGTCTGAGACAAGGCCGGGTCAAATAAACATTAACCTTAATATTTCCCTATAGCTACAAGGTATCCAAACGACTCATACCAGAAATTGAACTCAGAGTTATCCTTCTTTAAGAATGGTTGCCATCCAAGGCTAAAGAACCCAGTTTGCCACACTATTTAAGCCATAGCTATGAGGAGACGGATTCATAGCTTTCCCAAGGATATTTGGGCGTGAAGGAATGTAACGAACTCGAATGGAATTTGAACTCAGCTCTTCAATTCCTCACTCCGAGCCACTATCCATTTCGCCATACGTGTGTATATATGCATAGATTAAGATACAGATATGTCCGTATAGACACACACGTGCGCTCACGTAAACGCACACGTGTATAGGTACACACACATACACATAAACGAATGTAACAAACTCGACTGGAATTTGAACTCGGCTCTCCGATTTCTCACTCTCCGAAATGCTATGCTTTGCACCATACGTGTGTACATATGCGTCCGTTAATGTATAAATATGTCCATATACGCATGCAAAAGTACACGCACATACACACGGGCACACACATACTCATACGAAGGAACAAACATGCACACTGTTATGCGGAAACACACCTATTCCTCAGATAATGGACTCTCCCTTCTATATTAATAAGAGTTAACAGGAAGTTCTTGGGAATTTCATAGGAGTTCTTTAGACTTATATTGGAGTTTAGTAGAACTGCTAGATAGTTGATATTAGTCGGCAGTTAGCCGAATACTAAGGAGTCAGCTTTCAGTGGGAGATTACTAAGTTCCTAACATTTTGGGTACGTTAAGTCGATTAGCAATTGACATAGCACGATTATAACCTTCAGTGCGAAAACTACTCCACAACACACACATAAACAGACACAAGTACGCACACTCGTACACACACAAACACACACACACACACACACACACACACACACACACACACACACACACACACACATAACTGCATACATACACATGTATATACGATGGTTTAGAAGTCGGGAAGAAGTGACATAAATATGCCAATAGAGAACGAAATAGACTTTAAAAGTAAACAAAATATTTGACAATCGTGGATGACATCTTTCTGTCTAAGAGCCGATTTCTTTTCTATCGTTCTTTCTGTGTTTGAGCACATATTATAATAATAATAATAGTTTGGAAACAGTATTATTTGAAAAACGCCTTCGATGTTTGCTACTGGGGCAGTAATATAGTACGGAGGTCTCCCTTTTCAGAATATGAAAAGCTAAAAAAAGAAAAAAAAGAGAAGAAGGACGAAATGGGTGGGTAAGTCTCTTTAGAAAACGTGATAACGATATGTTATGATATTATGCATTCGTGTTTAGATTGGAGCATTGTGATTCAAGGCAGCCGGTTATTGAAAAAAAGTGGTTGGGCCATCAGGTCCAAAATATATCAACTCCCGATGAACATGACACTGAAGAGGGTCAGGTTTGTATAGAGAGAGTCCCGTCTGTTTGCTCGGGGACCATGTTTACCATGTGGGGTAGCGGAGCAAAAAGAGAAGACATCTTTTGTTACTGACGGATATTGTTCGATTTGAGGAGAAAAGAAGGAAAGACACCAAAGAAGGAAAAAGGCGGGAGAAAAAGGAACAAAAAAAAAAATGGAAGACAGAAGAAGAAGAAGAAGAAGAAAGAAGAAAACTTCAGCCAGAAGAAAAGAAAAAAAATCAAGAAAAGAAAGGTTAAAAGAAAGTGACGCCAAAGATAAAAGAAGGTGGTAGAAAAGGAAAAAAAAAAAATAGACAAAAGAAGAACGAGAAAGAAAAAAAGTGTGGCCAGAACAGAAAAAAGAAGACAAAAAGAAAAGTTCACAAAAGAAAGTGACGTCAAAAAAGAAAAAGGCGATAGAAAAAGAAAACGTAAAATAGGTGAAAGAAAGAAAGAAAGAAAGAAAGAAAGAAAGAAAAAGATAGAAAAATAAAAAAAGAAAGAAACACCGATTGAAAAAGAGAGTATAACAGGAAAGAGTCGAATGTAAATAAAAAGAAAGTGAAGATTGAAAGGAAAGAAAGAATAAGATTTAAATGTGTGAAAGGATCTCATTCAGTAATTGAGTGGCTGTTGGGCCTTATATTGGACGAATAATAGTTTTTTAATCATTCCACCCCAAGCAAGGCGGTACCGCCACTGCTGTAAAGGGAGCAACATAAAAGAGTTAAAGTTTTAAGCAGGAGGAGAGTAAAGACAAAGACGAACCAGCTACATGGGGCGAAAGAGAAAGGGCAAGAGAAGGATGTGAACACAGTTACAAAGGTAGAGAGAAAGAAAAAGAACCAAGATTACCAACGGGGTAATGTGGAAAGGTCTACAGTTAAGTAGATAAGAGATGGGAATTGACTTTGCATTTACATTCTTGGAGGTTGTAGCTGTCAGGAAAGCAAGTATATGGTAGGGAGTTCCATAGGCAGGAAGCGCGAGAAAAGAAGCTGATGGAGTAGAATTGTCGCCTGCATTTGGTGTCCAAATGTAAAAGGGTGGGACCTTGTTACCAGTCTGGTTGCCCAAATAAATTCTTGTGGAGAGGACACCAGTGACTTATAGGAAACAATAAACACTTCGTTTTTATGTTAGCGAACTCGTATGTGAGTTCTTAAAGTATAATGTATAAATAATTATTTACTATGCCGAATTTTTCGGAAAAAATACATCAAGATGAAAAGAAGCCGGAAAACTGGAATAAGAATTGTAAAAAAAGAAAAGAAAAATGCGACAGTAGATTTATAAAAATAAAATATATAATGTCCAAAATAGGTTAAAGTGTATTATTTTCCACCATACAACTCCTTCTGCTTAGATACAAAATTCTCAACCCCACCCGCTACTCTATTGTGGAACAAATGACGAACTACTTTCCCTAGTTCGGACCTTTACAGCAAAATTCTTGTTTTTGTGCATGTTTGATTGTTTAGAACGTTCGCTTTCTGACCACGAGAGCCGTTTTCGGTTTGTCAGTATTTTGACATCGGTCTGGGGGAAAAGAACCCAACGTAGAGTAAAGGGCTACTGCTTTGTGTTGTGTGCACAACAGAAGGCAACAAGCAAAGTCCATGGTGTTATGCGGGAAAGATAACAGTTAGTCCCAGATTGGGAAAACATCCTGCCGGTAGTCTGTTCCACAAAACAGCAGTTCTTGGGAAGAAGCTGTCCGAGCTTACTGTTTGAATACGATGGAAATAGTGATGAAGCAGCGGCTTCCGACGTTTCTATTTATGAGAAACGGGTTTCAGGCTGGAAAATAATTAATTACCCACAAACCCACGTACATACTTTTGATTTCTATCAAGACAAGTAAGAGAGGAAAGTGTAGCTCCAGCCCAGATATGGTAGCAATACTCCATTTTCTTGTCCGAAGTGGCTTTTGTAAAGATAGATTATAGCAAGGGGACCCAGATACTTACTGGAGTCATACTGCTGGTTGATAGATGCTTTTGAATTTTATCCAAGACAGGCAAGTGAGGACTGGTCAGCTCCAGCTTACATATGGGAACAATACTCCATTGTTGGTCAGTTCTAGCTCTTGTATAAATAGAGTACAACAAAGGGGAGGAGGCAGATACGTACTGGAGTTCTATATGGCTGGTTGAAGATAGATGCTTTTGAATTTTACGTAAGACAGGCAAGTTAGGACTGGTCAGCTCCAGCCTACATATGGCAGCAATACTCCATTTTTTGGTCTGATCTGTCTCTTGTAAAAATAAAGTGTAGCTGAGGGGAGAAGTCAGATACTTACTGGAGTCATATACTGCTGGTTGAAGAAAAATGCTTTTGAACTCTGTTCAAGACAGTCATATCGGCTCATATATGACATAACTGGATTTTTTTTTATCTAATCCAGTTGTTCCTCTCAAGTCGCGTAATGAAGGTAGCATTGAACGGACATGCCCCCCAGATACTATCATACGAACGCCGATGTCCCTCAAGTCTCTATTCTAGGTCCTATGTCTTTTCTGATCTTAACGATCACCCTGGTATAATCAGATTCAAAGTAGGCATCAATGCTGACGAAACCACCATTTACACCCGCCTCGATAAGAAATCTGCTGAAGCTGACAAAGCAAACGACGCTGCTGATCTTGAAAAGGACCTCCAATTTGTGGACTGGGGTAAAAAATGGTTCATAAATATCAATACTTCCTAAACAAAGCTGCAATCCTTTAAACGCCATAGACAATCGATCTTACCCCACTCCCATCAGCATGGATCAGGCTAGTCTCCCTGAAAGCAAAACACTGCGCTTCCTCGGCCTAGCTCTCTCAGCCAAACTCAAGTGGAATGACTATATTGAATTCATAGCTAAATCTGCTTCTAGGAAGGTTGGTTCATTGTGTAGAGCCAGGAAGTTTTTCATGTTTGAATCTTGCACATATATAAATCTGCCATCTGCCCATGCATTGAATACTGCTGTCACATCTGGTCGGGTACCCCTTCTATTCATCTCTATGCTTACGGCATATCGCGTTGGATACACCGGTTCTCGTTCGATCACCGAAGTTAAGCAACGTGATCCTGATCAGTACTTAGATGGGTGACCATTTGGGGAGGACCAGGCGCTGTAAGCGTTCAGTGACGGATGTACGTTGTGGTGGTGTGGATGTCGGCTTGGAAAGAGAAATTGGTGAGCCGAGTTCGAATTCCACTTGAGTACCCTGCATTCATTTAAGCACTGGTACCCTTGGAAAATGTATTAATCTGTCACTTCCCTCCAGTTATGGGTTAAATAACGGGATGGGGCCTGGGGGCAACCCATCCAGTTTTGGTGTCACAATGAAAACACCCTTGGTAGCCCTGGCGAAGCATCAAGTATTTAGCTATAAGACCAGATTATGAATTTCGCTATAAACTGCACCAGTGTTCCAAATGCACAGGGAATACTGGAGGGGCGTAGTGAGTTCTATCTCGGCCAAGGCCGCAGGATGACGGCTCTATTCATCTTGAGGTTCTTGACAAATTCCGCAGGGTAATCGATCCCAGTCTGGTAGCTCAACTCCAGTTACTTTCTCCCCGACGTAATGTAGCTTCCCTCTGTCTCTTCTACAAATACTTTCACGGCTTCGGCTCCGACGTGCTTAGCCCCCTGGTGCCCTCTCTGCATGAATTTACTCGTGCTACTAGACTAGCGACTAGGTTCTACCCTTTTACAGTGAAACCAATCAAATGTAATCGCAACTTCCACTTATTTTCTCGCACTTTCTGCCATTGGAATTCGCTTCCATATACTTGCTTCCCTGACAATCTTTAAGAATTTAAATGCAATGTCAATTGGCATCTCTTATCTACTTTACTTGCATCCGTTTCCTGAAAACCCTTGCATTTTGTTCTTCTTTCTTTTCACTCTACTCTCATGCAGCTCTCTTCACACCAGTGTTCTCACCCTTCTCTTACCCATTCTCTGACACCATCTGTAACTAGTTTCACTCAATCATTAAGACAAATATTAGCTACTTCAACCCATTGGCTTATGATTCTATCACTAAAATAGTCTTCGTTTATTAACACTTTTAAAAGGCACCCATTGATTTTGTTAAAAGATTCACTCACTCATGATGCTAACATTAGCTACTTCAACCCATTGGCTTATGATTCTATCACTAAAATCGCATTTTTTAATAACACTAAAAATAACATCAATTTTGTTGAAAAATTCATACATTAAGGCCGACATTACCTGCATTAGGCTTATGATTCTATCACTAAAACAGCCTTATTTTAATGAGATATTCTTTTAAAAAGCATCCATTTTCTTGACAAAATTCACTTATTAATGAAATTTGTTTCAAGAGCCCCTCTTGAATTTTGGGCTTTAAAGCATAAGCTTCTTTTGTTTCGAAGATTAGCCATTGTGCCTAGAGATACACACTAAGAACACAATCATTAAAGTGAAAGTTATTTTTAAGCGTCGTTGTTTTACAGATCCTACCTATGATAGCACGGATTAAGTAAACAGCGCGCAAAATAAGCGAGACTAATTGAAATCAAATTTCGCCAAGTGCTACACGAATGACATTACAAGCAGGTACCTAGCCAACATTCTATCCGTCCGTTCATCTACCCTTCCATGTGACTGACATCACATTTAGCCAATTGTGGATAGCTGTTTAATAAAGGTGGAAAGAAAAATACTTAATCTTGCACCTCTACCGACCCACCCGTTTCCCCCTTTTTTGTTACCCTTCTACAATTCGTCTTAACCTCTTCGTTTTCACTAGAGTTTTTCTTTCTTTCTGCATTACCTATTCTTTCTTCCGTGCGACGCCTGTCGAGGATCTTTGCAAGTATTTTAAGGAATTGGTGGACTGTCAGGAAGTGACTTCATAGAGCGAAAGGTGGCGGGGCGGTGATCCCTTTGCTTAACCCCGTTTTCAGCTAAGCTTACGTATTGTGACATCTTAACTGTCGCCAACACAATGACGAATGGCGTCATATCGGGTGGTCTCGGCTGATGTGGTGGACAGAGACGTGAGGAGACATCTGTCCCCACGATCTCATACCAAAAACTCTCAACGCCTGAATATAAGGTCATTCAGTTTTGCTGATTGGAGCAGGTTAGTGTGATTAGAGCTGAGGTCGACAAATAGGCTGTATAACAAGTAGATAGACAGACAAGCAAGTATATAGGCAGACAAGCAATTAGATAGATAGATAGATAGATAGATAGATAGATAGATAGATAGATAGATAGATAGATAGGAATGAAAAACAGATAGATAGATAGATAGATAGATAGATAGATAGATAGATAGATAGATAGATAGGAAGGAATGAAAAGACAGACAGATAGATAGATAGATAGATAGATAGATAGATAGATAGATAGATAGATAGATAGATAGATAGGAAGGAATGAAAGACAGACAGATAGATAGATAGATAGATAGATAGATAGATAGATAGATAGATAGATAGGAAGGAATGAAAAGAGACAGACAGATAGATAGATAGATAGATAGATAGATAGATAGATAGATAGATAGATAGGAAGGAATGAAAAGACAGACAGATAGATAGATAGATAGATAGATAGATAGATAGATAGATAGATAGATAGATAGATAGATGGAAGGAATGAAAGACAGACAGATAGATAGATAGATAGATAGATAGATAGATAGATAGATAGATAGATAGATAGATAGATAGGAAGGAATGAAAAGACAGACAGATAGATAGATAGATAGATAGATAGATAGATAGATAGATAGGAAGGAATGAAAGAGACAG